>OX377203.1:95068295-95579810 GCA_947396885.1 Heligmosomoides polygyrus polygyrus | reverse complement strand
AGATAGTTTCCAGAATGTGTATCGGAGATTGCCAGGGCCGCGCGAACGCAGCCCCACACACAAAAATTTAGCTGTTGGCTAACCTCAATGAGAAGCTGCCACACAGGTCAGCCCAAGCCAAAGTGCAATGCAAGGGCCTCACTATGGGGTTCCCGCCTTGATGATCGCGAGAGTCCCCCAGCCAGGTAAGTTTATGAGTCGGCCAGCGCTGGGAGGCTATCCGACGGCACGCCGTAAACCAAGCGGGTCTTCTACCCTGCGTAGTGTAATTGCTCCGCTAGACCGAGACGCTGAGAGCTATCAGACCTTAATGGCTTTGAAGGTTCTGAAATCTGAAGGGCGCGTGGTGCAGTCTGCAGCAGCAACCGATCCTTTCGTGCAGGCCGAATATTCTCCAGGTTTGCTTCGCGTTCTTGGATCTTGAAGCAACCAGTTTCGCTCTAGCACACTCCACAACTGCAGCAAGCCCTTTTCGCTGCTTTCGTCTTCAGGGAACTGTCTTCTGGAGTGGAACGCCCTGATGGCCTCATAATTTCCAACCCTCCTTGCAGTTGTATTTCTGTTTTCTGCACCTGTTGAGTTGTATTAGAGCTTAAATGTTTTGCCTTACGGCCAGTTTTTGTTGATTGCGTTTACCCAACCCATTACTATTGTGGGCGTGTGTAGCGCAGTCGGATGAGGCGTCGATTGTTGCCTGCACCCGATACCAGGTTCTTGGTTCGGATTTCCCGCCAAGACCAACCAAACCTTCCATCTCTCCGGGGTCGGTGAATTGGTACCAGACTCGTCCGGGAAGGATAAAGCGCTGACTTGTTCATCGACTGGCCACCGCAAGTCATTGTATGGCCAAATACGCATTTAAATCGCCTCCACGACATCCCGTAGAAGTAGAATGCGCTGGCGCATCCCAGAAAGGATTGAGTAACGCCGTCCTTTATCCTTTTTATCCTTTATTACTATTGTGACAAAGGTGTAATGAATTGAATGCTTTCATGACCGTGTCGCTGAATTACTTGTTATTCGTTTGTGATTAAATTGTTTGCCTTTTGTGTGGTGTTGTTGTTGTGTTGCAATTCGTGTTTACCCATAGAATCGAACGAAAATTGAGCAAAATTTGAAGACAACACGACAAGATACAGAAAAACTGAACAATGTTGTAACAAAACATGCAAAAAAATAACAAAAGGTGCCGCCAGAGGTTTTCGCACGGTTTGACTGGTCACAAGATACCTGCTAGAACCTCTAAATTTTACTATACCTACTTCACCTACTTCATGTTTTTAGGGCACGTGTAGTGCAGTCGGAGGAGGTGTCGCCTGTCGAGGTTCTTGGTTCGGATTTCCCGACCAGGCCAACCAATCGTTTCATCCCTCCGGTGTCGGTGAGTTAGTACCAGACTCGTCTGAGAAGGGTAAAGCACTGACTTGTTCATCGGTTGGCCACCGCAAGACATTGAATGGCCAAATACGCATTCAAATCGCCTCCACGACATCCCGTAGAAGTACAGGGTGCGTAAAAAGTATTGACGCACCTAGTTTTTGTTTCAGCTCCAACTTTCTCTTTCTACTTTTCAAAGTTTTTGTGTGTTATTTTTGTTGTCTATATCGTGTTCAAAAAATAATCTTGTAAAAACTGAAGAAACATGATACCGTCATGGTTATGGTGAGCCTTTCCTGGCTGTTACCAAAGGAAATGAATACTTCATTAACAAAAGAATTAAGCTGTGTTTGAAATGGTGGATGAGAAAAGAGGTCAACAACCCAAACGTCAGCCGCGGCTCTGTCATAACAGATGATGATTACAATATGTTCAAGCACGATAACGTACAAATCAAAATTGTCAACCTCTGTCCCATAACGGCAAACAGATAACGCGCGCAGGTGTATTCGACAGCTTCTCAGACGAATACAGCTTGAACATGAATCCGCTGGAATACTGTTTCTAGGCGACTTTGAAGAATGAGGTCTGTGCTACTTTCAACAGAAGTGACCAGTCGCAGAAGGCTACCCTGTTCGAAGCACGGAACAAAATGCAAGCGAATACTTGCGGCGCGTGCTCATGAATTTTTCCGCCGTTTTCGCTCCTGTATTCACAGTAAAGGAGCCAATGTCGACTACGAGTTATTCTATCGTACTATTTGTAAGATCATTTTCCATATTTCTCAAATGAATATTTCGAAATTTGCTGCGCATTACTATTTCCACAACCGCCATTTACTGCGTCTATACTTTTTACGCACCCTGTAGAATGCATGGTTATTCTATTTCTAGGGGATGTCATGGAGCGCATTCTACTTGAGTAACTCTGCACATTATCCTTCATCCTTATCCTTTACTTGACGTTTTTGACCAAAGTGCCACATGGTTGTAAGCACTGAACTCAGTCTTTGCTTTCATTGCCAACTTGAACTGCTTGATTTCTTGGAAAATTTTGAAAAGTCAAATGCTCTACGCCAACCGAACAATTGGGAAGGAATGCGTCTCATTTCTCGTTCAAGAAAGATTTCTCGAAACTTCTGGGAGAATAAGGAAGCATGAATTTAATTGTGCTCCAAAAGGCGCGTCAACCATAAGACCTCTGCGCTGCTACCGAAGGCACTATCATGGTACCGAAGATAGAAGTCATGGTTGGTAACTGGTTGAAAAAGCAACACTGTTGGCTTCCTTTTCTCACGAAAATTTCGACGCTGCTTCTCTTTTTATTCTTCTTCTTGAACAACAAATAACGCGGAAGCTACTTATTGATTTACTCCGCAGCATCGGTTTTGGCCTCAGGCTTTATTCCTGCGCAATTAAAATGTCGAGTCATTTTTCGTAGTTCAACGAAGCCGTACGGGAAAAGTAAGAGTCTGCGTGCCTAAAAATGTTAGTACTGTTTGAACGGCCATAACATTGCCCTCAGTTAGGATATTTTTCATTTATTTATTTAGAACGCGTATGTTAGCGACGGAAAACGGAAGTCTTACGACAAATGAGTTGGAGAATGCACCCTGCAACCCTTCAAAGCTTCACATTTTAGATATTATTTATTTATTTATATGATTATATTTTTAATTATATTTATTACATTTTAGACATGATGGTAGAATGCATTTGTTTGCGCAGAAATTCAAACTAGCAGTTCCAGGATGCGCCTATGTTTATTGAATTCCACATTCCAGCAAGATTTCCAGCAACTCCTAAATGCTTTCAAAGATAGCTGTAAGCAAAATCAGCATTGTGCCTACTGAATAGTATAGGTGAGGAATGTTAGGACGGAAAACAAACAATAAGAGATGAAGATTGACATTAATAAGCCTTTTGTGGGATGCGCCACGCATTCCACATCAACGGGATATCGTGGAGCTAAACTGTAAAAGCACTGACTGCAGTTGGAGTTTAGCTGGAATGTCCCTTTAAGATATTTCTTTCCAAGGAAGGATGACAGCACTCACACGCAAGTTAGTGCACAGGACAAAAGGAGAAGCGCTAATCAATTCCAGGTGGCATGCGTCGTGCGTTCCACTTTCAAGGGCGTTGTGGATGCCATTTGATAGTGTTTTTACCTGTTCAATGAGCAACGGTCCATCATAGACAAGTCTACCATCAGTTCACTGACCCGGAGGCATGGAAGGGTTGGACCCAAACATCGAACTGACTCGGGTGTATTCGAAGGAGGCACCACCTTCCATTACGCTGCACGCACTCACCTAGCTTAAATAGTTCCTTTATGCATTTCGAGTACAGCAGCGCTATCCTATCCTCACTGTTCTTTTTCGCCCTTCATTTGCTTCTCAACAGAGGGAAAGGGTTCTGAACAGGCTGGTTCAGGTACCTGTTGGGGTTTGTCTTGTTCCTCTCTCTACCACAACTAACCGCTTCTGATGCCCTTATTATGATCACGGCGGATCAAAAAAGGAGATGTTTTAAGGACAAAAACCTCTTCCAACGTTTCATAATGCTTTGAAGGTTTCACATAAGCTAAGTGACATACTCCTCTACATTACTGCGCTGAAGCTATGGCGCTGACAGAATCTCCATTTTTCAAGGAAAATGAGGAATGAGCAACAGAACGAAACCGGAGATTCTCCTACAACATCAGGCCTCTAAGGCTGATCGATTCTTCAGAGCAGTTGAGCCGCGAAACGTATAGTAAAGTAAATTGAGTGGTTTAGACCAGCTACAAGGTAGAAGTCAACAGAATAAGACGGGGCAGTCCCCACCTGATGGCAGTGCACACAGCCTCCTTCCAACCAAGCGGAGGGCATGCCCTGCGCTGTGCCAGCCAGGTCGGCCAGAGCTGCCTGTTTCGCAACCAGATCGGTGCCTCTCCTCGCCCCTGTGCGATGGTCCCGGTAAGGGGTCGTATCGAAATTTCGACAGGACCTTCTACATAGAATCTGTCGCCTCGATGCGTTTCTCCGCCTTCTACAAACGTCCTACGATTCGCAGTGCTAGAAATGGCTGCCTCCGTATTGTGAGACAGCCGACATCCTAGAAAGGTGATCTCATTTGTTCCGAGCCTTGTCAGCGTCCACTGTTCCACTAATTTATGCCGACAAGCCCTACGCAACACTTCTTCTAGAATATAGCACTTCTATGCTCTTCCCTAACTTCCCTAACAAACGGAAGATAACTGAAAGAATCAGGTCGGACCTAAAGTTTGCATCGCTTTTGGCTTCTAATTTCAAATGATCATAAGTCCGTTCAATTCTCAACCATTTCAGTTATGATAAAAACTGTTACAATTGCTCTCTCGCTAGCTAGCAATAAAACTCAACATTATCAAACTTCAAGTAGAAGTTTAGAGTTTATTAATTGTGGAAATATATACAAATTTCACGTCGAATAGGATAAAAAAGGATAATGGATAAAGGACGGCGGTACTCAATCCTTTTGTGATGCGCCACGCATTCTACTTCTACGGGATATCGTGGAGGCAACTTGAATGCGTATCTGGCCATATTTTTATTTGATTTGAATACGTGTTTGACCATACAATGACTTGCGGTGGCCAGCCGATGAACAAGACAGCGCTCTGTCCTTCCCAGACAAGTCTGGTACCAATTCACCGACCCCGGAGGGATGGAAGGCTTGGTTGGCCTGGGCGGGAAATCCGAACCAGGAACCTGGTATCGGGTGCACGCGACAGCCGGCGCCTCCTCCAACTGTGCTACACGCGCCCGTCGAATAGGACACTTTTCAAATCAAGCTCACAGGTACGCTTTGGAATTTCAATTGCGAGTTATTCTCCCAAGTGTAGGGACGATTTGCCCGCCACAGTGGAAGAGTTTTCTGTATGACTAGGCGTCGTTGAGTCATCAGAAGTTGAACACTCGGATTTATCCTTGTCGTGGGGGGGGGGGGACACACAACTAAAAATTCCGCAACCAATTGACTTGCGATTTACGGAGCGGCTTCTAGAAAACAGAATAGGATCCAAAAAGCAAACAAAAACAAACAAATACCTGCGATTGTAAAGATATTCCGCCGGGCAAGGCGTGGACGCTAATCACCGCCTGACATTCATAACCGGGATCTATCATAGTGTGAAGGGCATGTAAAGCCGCATTCCTCGTTCTGACCGCCGCTTGACATGTTGTAACCAGGATCCGTCGCGGTGAGGGGCGCGCATAGCTTTACAACCGTGGTGAAATTTTTTATTTTTGTTGTATTTTTTTGTGAATTTCGTCAGCTTGGGCCTTGTTTTGTGCACTAAAACCTGTTAGATGAATCCGAAGTCAATTTGTTACAAAATTTCTAGTTTCGTGCCCCTCCCCTCCCCCCACCCCTACCCCCCCCCCTCGGTTAGGGATAGATCCTGGACACTCTTTTAAGCTAGCTTTAACTCTTCTGAAATCAAATCGTACTCTTCCAAATCGAAATGACCTTCAAGCAGCTTAAACTACAGTCTCAATAAGATGGTTGGAATAATTTTTGTTTAAGGAAAATTTGTTATAACATTCTTTGAAATTTTAGTTCACCTGCCCCAATAAGTGTAATAATTTTACAAACTTCTTATTGTGGCGAAAAAATAATAAATACAGGTTAGCCTTATAGAACAACAAATAATCAATCATATGGCGCGTTAAAAGATCAGATCGCGCCATGCACTCAAAAAGCACGTCGCGATTTTTATTTAACTGATAATGTAAATTCTGCTTACGAGAAACATCTAAATGAGGCTGTGTCTGTGTGTACAATTCTTTATGTTGCACCGCTTGTAAGTGTGGAACCCATGCAAACATAAATTTTGACTTAATCGAATAAAAATTGCACCGTCTTGGACGAGGGTGTGGCGCAATTTCTTTTTTGGCACTAAAAATGTCCTTCTTGTTGCTCTTTATAACAGTATTAAAATTATTATTTTTCCACAAAAAAGTCGGAGTTTTAGAAAATTTCAAACAAATATCACATACTGGCTAGGTGAATTAAAACATCAAAGAAAGTTAGACTAAATTTTGCCTTGAGCAGAAAATTATTCTCACCTCTTTGGAGAGTCTCTAGTTTAATGTAGAAAAGCTTATTTCGTCTTGGAAAAGTTCGCTTCGATTTTGAAATTTTTATATCTAGCATTGAAGAGTGTCCAATTTGATGTGTAAAATGTCCATTTTGAAATGAAAAGTGTTCAGTTTTATTTGAAAAGTATCCAATTTCACGTGAAAATGCCATGTTTTGCTCCTCTTGTACACCATGAGAGGGCTCCACGAAGAACTTTATAAAAATGAGAGAAAATAACGCTGTGAAAGCGACATATGTGGAGATAACAAAGTCGAAGATAGTCTTCAGCATCGGGCCCAATAGTTTTTGAATGAATGAATTGAAACTGCCGCTTGGAAGCGTAGCAAACTTTTATTTGTCAGAACGGAGCATATCTTCAGCAGATTTTTATGGTTGTCACTTAAGTTTTCATCTGCACATTCTACTCCAATTCACCAGATTACTTACTAATACTAATAGATTCCACTGTGAACTATACTAGCCGTAGGCCGCCAAATTTCACGAGTGATCTTTTGAATGCTACAAACTTCGCTATCGTTCATGAAAGCTAGTATCGGAAGACCGTAATGTAAGGATTATGTGAATTTCTTTCATTTTTTTAGGCCTATGTTATAGTTCGGCGACGCTGTTGTCGCCGACGTCGCCAACAACAGCGTCGCCGAACTATAACATAGGCCTTAGGCAAGGATACATCGGAATACATTTCAATACCTCAAGCCTTGAGCTAAATTACGGGAACATTGACTAGTCTTTGCTTCTCCTTGTTCCTCTGTCCTCTACCTCAAAGTGTTTCGTTTTCTAAATCCGAACGCTCTTGCACGGCGTCGGTGACAGGTCTTCCATATCCGGACTAGCGGTGTGCTTTAATTTTTCTCGGCAATTTTTTAACAACTATTGTTCAATGGAATTTTTTGCGGTAAATTTTGTAAAGTCGTTAAATCTGTTCATACTCGAGCGCTGATGCTGCCACTCTCGTCGCTGCTGTCGCCTGTTCATACTTCGCGAGGGAGCGACAGGAGCGACCGGGCGGGAATGTGGAGTACGTAACTAATTACGTACTCCACACTAGGTCCGTCGCCTTTGTCGCTCTTTTCGCTCCCGTTGCTGCTGTCGTCTGTTCATACTTTCCGGAGGCTGACGTCGCTCTCGTTGGTCTCGTCGCTGTGAAGTATGAACAGGCCGGTAGCGAATGGCAGCAGTAGGTCCCGCTTAGAAAGAGTACAGTACCTCTGCCGCTTGCCGCGAGGAAAATTCAACTGTGCGTGAGCGGCGCACTTCACACGTTTTGTCCCGCTGCTTGCCTCCAATGTCTGCGGAGTCCTTTGGCCGCAGTCAGTTTGACTGTATTTTTTTCTTCGTTGAGTTTCCTCGACTTCAGCCCATCTTCATGGTAATTCTATGACCACGCCTTCTTCTCCACAAGAAATGCCAGCAGTCCGTCTATTGCCAACTAGGTTGCTAAACGAGGAGAACCATTAAGGCACCAAAACTGAGCAATAACGATAGAACTTCTAGAAGACCAAATTTCTTACATGTCTATTATCTGGAAGGTCGTCCAGCTTCTAGGAATACAGTTGGGTTGAGCCCAGAATGCAGTGTTTACCTTGCGGGAAGTTTAGAAATCTATTACGCATCATAAGGTTCTTTTCCGCTGTTTCTTAAGGCTACAAAAGGTTGAGCAGGATTTAAATAGTTGTGCATTGCTTAAAAATATTGGATATCTGGGAACCGATTCGTGTTATGTGAGCCCATACCACTGGTAGAACTATATTACATCTGATCATGATCATTGATTCTGATTGTGAGATAATATAAGAGAACATTTCCACGTTGTTCCTGATCGGTCACTGCGTGGAAATTCAGTAGCATAGTTTGAAAGCAAGAACGTCCTCGCATACGTCATCGGCAGGTCAGCATTAGGAAAGATGCTTGTCAAACAAGCACACCTAAAGCAAGGACAGTTAGTGTAGAATCTTTTGACCCCACATAGTTCGCAGTTTTAAAGTCCCAATACGCCCTTCGTTCATTTACGGGTTAGGTCCACACCGTGAGCTTCGTTGCATGAAGACCACTGTTGTTAAAAGGTCTACTGTCGCCTCCATTTCTCGCCATTTATGTGTTCGAAATACGCTGTCCCGGTTAGTAGACTGCGGTGGAAGTTGAACCTTGACGGTTGGCTGGCGTTTGAATCGGCCATTGGCGCGAAAGTCAAGCGCGCGTTGGCGCTGGAGCACGTAATCTCTTGCTGTTTGCGCCCTCCTAGCTTAGAGATTGCGCGTCGGCGTCCACGTTGACAGTCGATCAATGTCTTGTGCGCCCGCGAAGGCACAACGGGCAAGCGGGTCGTGCTGCAGTGGAAGAAGTGGCGTCGTTTCTTGCGAGGGAGGTCCGGGGTTCGGTTCTACTGCGTTGTGGCATACTTGCATTTCATCTTACTACTTGGAGTTCGAGGGCTTCAACGCGTACGCAATTTTGGGGCATTTTTTGCGTATTTTTCCAGCCGTATGCGCTTCGCCGCTCTTCGAGCAGAAACCTGCCGCGAAGTCCCCCTGAGCGACGAAAGGAGCTTCCACACCAGCAGCTTGGATGACACACACCCTGGAGTCCCTTCCCTACCCTGCCGCGGACCCAGCCTAACGCAGCAAGGGAACATCGGTCCCATTTTTAAAGGCAAGTCCTGTTGCTATCATGTGCATTGCCTCTAAGCGATATTTCCCACACGAGTCAGGAAGATGTTGAAATTCCATTTACTCGATGTTGTTGACGAACCAGCTTCTCCAATAGACATTCCTCCTTTTATGTTCCCTTGATTAATTCGCTGTCCAGTTACACTTAACACCATTATTGGACGAGATTTTTCAAATCATCGCCCTTTTATCTCATCAAAAATCGCCTTCCATAGCTCTCCTGGAACTAGCACATGGCTTCTATACGTTTTTTGCCAAATAAAAAATGGTTGTAAATGATTCCTTTGAAAAATGCGTAATGAAACGCATTCGTCAACCAAACCAGCACCGGTCGCAGTAGAGGTGTCGAGTGTTCCGCTATCTGGACTCTAGGACGAGCGAGAAGAGAAGTAGGGAGCAATGCAAGGGGAATCCATAGTCAGGATGGCCTGATGGATCGACGAATAGAGGAAAACATGTGTCATGGTCGTCGCTTACCCTATAACCATCGAAGAATCAGACCGCACTGACAAGAGCATAGGTTTCTGTGCTCCAGCGCCAACGCGAAATTTTCGCGCCAATGGCCGATTCAAACGCCAGCCAGCCGTCAAGGAACAACGGCCATCGTGGACTGCACGCTTTCAGAAAGGGTCCCGCAACGACATTTCGCAGTCCGTAGAAAAGCAAGTCCGCATCGCTCGAGTTTGGCGCGAAAGAATCTTCCGTACTTGTTTGGCATACGCTTGGACGCTACTGCTTTTATTCGAAGACCAGTCGTACGTCGGCCTAGCGGCCGCCTACGACTGGTTGGGGGCTTCGCCCCCAAACCCCGAGAATAGGACGCCATGGCCGCTACGGGTTTTCTATTCTTCCCTAGGCCTTCTGACCTTTATGTTAATCGAGATGGATCGATTGATCCGACATCAGATTCGTGTTCAGCGACCTCGATTACCCCCAGGGCCGAAGTTTCGCGCCACTTGAGCACCATCCTCAAAAAATCGATAATATCGATCGATATCGATTGAACCGACTTCAGATTCGTTTCAGCGACCTCGATTACCTCCAGGGCCGAAGTTTCGCGCCACTTGAGCGCCATCCTCAAAAAATCGATAATATCGATCGATATCGATTGAACCGACTTCAGATTCGTGTTCAGCGACCTCGATTACCCCCAGGGCCGAAATTTCGTGTCGCTTGAGCGCCATCCTCAAAAAATCGATAATATCGATCGATATCGATTGATCCGACATCAGATTCGTGTTCAGCGACCTCGATTACCCCTGAGGCCGAAGTTTTCGCGCCACTTGAGCGCCATCCTCAAAAAATCGATAATATCGATCGATATCGATTGGTCGACTTCAGATCCGTGTTCAGCGACCTCAATTACCCCCAGGGCCAAAGTTTCGTGCCGCCGACGTGTTCGGCACGACTACGGCTCGCCATGCACGGTCGCCGACGTGTTCGGCACGTCTACGGCTCGCCATGCACGGTCGCCGACGTGTTCGGCGCGTCTGCGGCTCGTCATGCACGGTCGCCGACGTGTTCGGCACGTCTACGGCTCGCCATGCACGGTCGCCGACGTGTTCGGCTGCCGCGCCCCAACTCAGGTGTGACGGACGGACGGACAGTGTGACACACACACGCACACACACGCACACACACACGCTTGCTGCTTTATATATTCGAAGATCATCCAGTTGTCCGGAGTCCGCGAAGTAGCCGTTATTCTAATCATCGATAAATCTCAAGGTTTTGACTCACGTGCCCTTTTCACCAATTAGGTGTACTCGCCGTTAAACATGCGAAGAAAAACGTATGTACGAGTTTTCCTACTAGTCCTTACTGTAGTGCTCAGCAAATTGCAGGCTGAGGGGAGGAAAAGTTATGGGATCCAGCATTAGCCATCTCCGTGCACGACGTCGGACTCGACAATGTCGTGACATAGATCTGAAGACATTGTCTCGAGACGTGTCTCTCGATTTCGGACGAGATGACGAGTCTCTGCTGCGGGCGTCCGCAACGGAGCCAAGCGAGTCGAACGTGGTGGGCTCAGCCGGCCAGATTCATCAACCGCTTACCGGCCGGTAACGATATATCGGTTGTCGTGTCTGCATCTCTGTATCTCTCCGTACCACATACTACGTAGGCCGATATGGTGAATCCATGGTAAGATGATACCAGCGGTATCGTTGATGAATCTGGCTCCCGGTTGACTCACCTGATATGCACCAACGCCATGGACTGACGCATATCAGGTGACCGAAGGATCAGAAAGTTACCGAAATGTCGCATATACAATTTTTGGTTGAAAATGACAACTGAAGAGAGCCTCAAGCACGTCTCTTCGTAAGAAAGTCCATCAAAGCATTAGCACCTTGAAAGTTCGATAAATGCATGATCTACATCGGAGAGCACGGTCGCAACACCGCGTGAAAACTCGTCCGTACTTTTTTATGTACGTTTAATGAGGAGTGAGCAGCTGTTGCGTTGCGCCCAGCAGTGCGTAGAGACTACGCGCCTTTTTTTGCGAATCTAGACGGCTGCAGTCGGCGCTGAAGCAATAACCACCTTCCGCCACAAGTTCAGGACCACGTCCTTGTCCCATTACCACGAAATAAAGTGCCCCGCCCCTCCCTACCCACTATACATTTTACCCTCTATCGCATGCACGCGATTTATTCTTCGAAGTGTCCGTTCTCCACGTGGCGAGAAAGGAGATCATGAGAGTCCCTATCCGAAGTGCTTAATCTGCAGAAAACTAATTATAATTAATGGTATTAGCCAATGGGTCGACAAGTTTGCTGTCAGACGGCAGTAGTACTCCTCTGAATCCCACAGTCACCCTTCCTACTTCTTCATCTTCCCCCCACCCCCGCCCCTCCCCGGTAAAACTTCCTTACTTAGGTGCTTGCGAGAGTGATAGTTAGTCAAACACTCGCATGTGACACTGAGTCCCGACTCACGTGTCACGACGTCTGTGACACTCCTGCATCCCGACACACGTGTCTTCTGTGACGCGTCTTTAGAAACCCGACGCACATTGGACGATATTGAGGGAAAATACTGGTCCCCCTTTATTCCCCTCTAGTGGTCGGTTCCCTGTGCTGATTCCCTCTTCACTGGTCTCCTTACTCGGATTTTCTACGCAAACGGGACGTATTCAGCACGCCTTCTAATTCTCTGCGCACGTTGGACGACATCTAGGGGACGTCTTCTGAATACCTTCACACGTCGTACGACGTGTTCGGCACATCTTCTGAATCCCAACGCACGTTGGACGATGTCTGCCTCACGTTTTCCGAATCCTGACGCACTTTGAACGACGTCTTCAGCACGACATCCGGATCCTGACGCACGTTGGACGACGTCTTAAGCCCGTCTTCTAAATCCCAACGCACCTTGGACGACGTCTTCAGCATGTCTTCTGAAACCCAACGCTGTTAGACAACGTCTGCCTCACGTTTTCCGAATCCTGACGCACGTTGAACGACGTCTTAAGCGCGTCTTCTAAATCCCGACGCACTTTGGACGATGCCTTTAGCACGTCCTCTGAACCCCAACGAACGTTGGACGACGTACGTCTTCAGCACGTCTTCCGAATCCCATCGCAGGTTGAATGCCGTCTAGGGCACGCCTCCTGAATCCCTACGCTCTGCACCTGACGCGTTGCCCCTTGAATATCTCGTAAACTTAGACGATCTACCGCCAGCAATCGCCCATGGTAAAGCTCAAAGAAAACCCGGCTGGCATACGCCGCACTGTCGTAAGAATCTCTTGGCTCCGGTGCCCCTGACCGTGAATAACACGTGACGTCAGCCGACTATACGTACAGGGAGATTTCGGTCGGTTCCGGTGTGGATAGGTCCCGCGCGGTCCTTCCCTGGCCCCTTTAAACACGTCCGATTAATCGATACGCCGGGCGTCGCTGAGCGAGCATGTTCCGACAGGCTTCGACGCGTCATCGGACGTGTGAACGGACAGAGCGGTGTTTGGCGCCGCACCCTTGCCGTCCGGGTGTCCAGCTCCAGAATCCTTCTGGAACGTTCCGCTACTGCGTTTTCCGTTTCGTCTCTTTGTCATTTCCTTCATCTGTCTAAGAAATGCCTAGTAAAGTACAAGCTAAGGTGCTCAGGAGGAATTGGCTTAGCCGCCGGCGCGGTGCGGTATCGGCAAAAGCCCCATCGTATGCAATGCATTGAGCGAAAGGCGCTCGAGGTGCTAGTATGAACGAATTACTCTGCAGAACGATAGCAGTAGCGATACGTCATACTAGGGTTCTGTGTTTCCTTCCGCTCATTTTGTTCAACGTCATTCCGGGCAACGGAGCAATCGATGGTACCGCGCGGCAGAAGCGCTCAGTCACGCCTCTGCAACGTTCTCCCTGAGAACTATTCATTGTATCCAACACCCGTTCGGATAGTTCGAATTCGTCATTTTTCTCAAAACCCCAATAAATGGACCAGAAATGGAAATGGAAACGTTTTTTAAATGCCCAGATTTTAGGATGATTCATATAATGTAAAGCGATTCTGACGAGTACACCCCCGAATGGTTACCGTATACCGGTTGGCGATAGAGTGCGGAAAACTAGCATGATCTTGACGAACACACCCCGAATGGTTATAGGGCCTGTTCATACTTCGCGACAAGAGCGACAAAAGCGACTGGAGCGACTGGAGCGACGGATGTAGTGTGGTGTACGTAAATAATTATACATTTCACACTATATTTGTGCGGACGGAGGGTGGAGCACGCAATTATTTACGTACACCACACTATGTCCGTCGCCCCAGTCGCTCTCGTCGCCCTTGTCGCTCCAGTCGCTTTTGTCGCGAAGTATGAATAGGCCCTTACCGTATCATTTAGGTGAGCGTTGGCGATGGAGCGCGAAATCCTTCATGCCTAGCACTTCCACGCGAACCTCTCTTCGCTCAGGGAATGCGGATCTGGGTTCCGTCTTTTCGAGCGCAGAACCAGGCTAGGGAAGGGACTCCAGGGTGTGTGCCATCCAAGCTGCTCGTGTGGAAACTGCTTTCGTCGCCGAGGAGGAGCCCACGACTGGGTTCTGCGCTGTTCGAGCAGCGAAACACATACGGCTGGAGAGATGCGCACAGCCTCAGAATTGCGTTCGTGGGCGCAAATAGGGTCCGGGGGGGGGGGGGGGGTCACCATAGCATGGCGCGGCGGGCCGGCGTGGCGAGTAGCTACATACAGTGAATGTCAATGCAGTTTTATCTCTTCGTTCCGATCATAGATCCGCGTCTATATGTGCTTCCTAATTGTACAAGGGAGGGAACTCCAGGATGTAGGCAATTTTAACACGGATGCGTCACTTGAGCCACACCCTGGAGTCCCTTCCCCTGCCTAAATCTGTGCTCTCCTCCGCGTCAGCAACGTGGCAACGTGGACGCCGACGCGCGATCTCTAAGCTAGGAAGGCGCAGACAAACAGTATACGGTAACCATTCGGGGTACGCTTGTCGGAATCGTCTTAGGGCCTGTTCATACTTCGCCACAAGAGCGACTGGGGCGACAGATGTAGTGTGGTGTACGTAAATTATTACGCATTTCACACTACATTCGTCGCGGACGGAGTGTGGATTACGCAATCATTTACGTACACCACACTACATCCGTCGCCCTAGTCGCTCTTGTCGCTCCTGCCGCTTTTGTCGCTCTTATCGCTCTTGTCGCGAAGTATGAACAGGCCTTTAGGTCTTTGTTATACTTCTGCGACGCGACGACGACGTTGTGTTGCGCGGGATGCTACGCACTGCGGCACCACAGTCCCTATAGATATCGATCGGCCGCTCGTCGTACGACGACGGTGTCAGCTCTTCTGTCCAGACGCTTGTTGCGCGACGTAGGAGAACCGTCTTCTGGATCCAGACGCTCAGAAACACATGCAGATGACGCTGTGTCAAGTAGTAAGCTGCGCTTCCTCTGCCGCAGCAGCATCCCATGTTGGACGGCACATTTTGTCCGCGCTGGATTCGATGGGGCGTATCTAACGCGGATTTCTAACCTGCGTGAGATACGCCTCATCATCTACAGCACGGGTAGCTAATTCAATTATATAGTGGTAGAAGATAGGTAGTAAGATAGTCGATGCCCTTCTTTACTGACGCGTGTCCAAATGACTCAGTGACCGAAATCATTTTTCAGACAAAAAGCTATTTGGGTACTTAGCGGGCTGGTGCCCGTTCTGAGATTTCATACGCTCTGGAACATTCACATAAACACGGTTCCTGCGTTATCCTCCGCGTCAACGGAGATAACACCGAACTAGGCAAGGGAGGAAAGTCCGGGGTTTGGCTGATCTAATTTACCCGTTTTAAGATACCTTGCCGGTGTGCAGTGGGCACCAGCCCGCTTAGTACCGCTATTTGGGAAGTTTTCATGAAGGCCTTGGTTGTATCCACTCCAAAAGATCGTTCCTATTCTCGTTCAAGAACCTATTCTTGCAGCTGGTATTGAGAGACGGCTGTCTACAGTTCCGAGGCAGAGTTCTGTGGCATGTCGCCTTTCCATCATTATCAAGGCGTCTGCCACGAAGGAGGGCAGTCCCCCGCGCAACTTCGCATCTTCGTTGGCTTCGTTGAAGAGATGCCGCTCCCACTATAGTAGGTTCGTGGGTCCCACCACGATATCAACGGGTTACGGTATGACGCCACAAACCCTGTCGAGGCCTAAAGTGCGGCTAAGTTCTTCCACCAGTCATGGTCTTCTACTCGTCAGCCATTTCATGGAACCCTTCACTGTTAGGCTGCTTTCCCCTTTACGCAAGCAGTAAGCGCAAATACGGTCGGGCCGGGGGGAGGGGGGGTGATTCACCATGTCCACCACAGCGCTACACAACGGTTTGTGCTGTACGAAAGTGGAATTTGCACCACTGGGGCAGGATTTCTTAACAATTAAACCCGTGGGTATGCGGGTATAAGGGGTAGAGATAAGACTAGAGTCAGGTTGGGATAAGGCAAGAGTCAGGGACGCAGGCTTCCTCGTGGGTATCTTTACCCCTATACCCGCGGGCGTATTGATGAATCCGGCCCCTGGTGTGTTTTATCCTTACAGTGAACTGAGGTTGGTTATTTCTGATATAACTTCACATACACTGCCTTCGTACTAAGGCCGACAACCACTGAATAGGTGGTAACCCCCCCCCCCCCCCGCCCACCTTCCTTCCCGACCTTATTTGCGCCCATTAAGCGTTGTATTATGTACGTGTCGAAAAGCTCCTTTCCTTTTTTACTCCATCTGCGTACCATTTTGACTTCGCCATTGCTACTACTTACCTGCACATGGAACCACCCAGCGTCCTCCTCCGACTTTCGACTTGTCTGTGATTTGAAGATACTGAGAAGCAATTCTAGGACGAGAGCTCCACACTGATCCTCATAACTGAATGTTTGTCCTAGCCGCATAAAGCCAAAGTGTTCTAACACAGTCGTCATGTTGTTTGTTTATGCATCTGCACATAACGTCATGGATTTATTTAAAAGGTTTAGGGGTGGGGATCACCAAGTACTCAGTGGTTATCCCCTTGATAAGAAGGCTCATATATGTCCAGGAAATAGCCTACCTCGGTTCTCCGTATGGGTTGAACACATCAGTGCTGCAAAAAGAATTCCAGTTTCTTAGAGCACAAAACGTTGTATAGGGCTCCTTTACCTGGTGACCCACCCCCCAAGCCTATTTGCGCCTACAAATTCTGCGAATGTTGTGAAGAATGGAAAGTACATCCCATCCCCCCCCCCCCCTGCTTTAAACTTGCACCGCCTCATTTTTCCTTACGAGATGTCTGGGCACTATATATTGTTCTTCCCAACTCCACGAGTCGAGGAGAGGTCGAATTTTTTTGCCTAAACTTCGTCTAGGGGGGGGGGGTAATTGGGCTGCTGATCACGAATCTGAGATCCGTTTTCGAAATTTCGGCCGATTACGGTAGGTTACGGTAGGCACGGGTGACTAAGGGCCTGTTCACACTTCGCGACGAGAGGGAATCGTCGCCCGTCCAAAACATGCGTATCGATTAAAACCGGGCGCGCGTCGCCGAAAAGTGTTCACACTCGAGCGCCGGCGCTGTCGCTCCAGTCGCTGCTGTCGCCTCTTCACGCTTCCGCGCGCTGCACACGCCGCGCACGCCTCGCGCGCTGCGTTCTCGTCGCTCTCGTCGCCCGTGCAAGGCCTTTGTCATACCGTCGCTCACCCCAAGCGACGCATAAGGATATGCTTCCATATCGATCGGCGGCGCGATGGAATCGATATGGGAGCATATCATTAGGCGTCGCTCAGGGTGAGCGATGGTATGACAAAGGCCCAAGGCATGCAATTCCATCGCGCACAACCGAAAAGTGTTGCCAAGGTCATTATCACCGATTTCGCCTCCGGCACCAAAGTCCTTCTGCAAACTCTCTGCCATCGAATACAGTTTGTTTTCTCGATTTCTTCCCTTAGGCATCACTTTTGAACATGAAGGGAAGGACATTGTGGATCTGTCTCTTGTACCATAGAAAAACGTTTCAAAATTAAGAAAAAGTGGGTGTGTCTGGCTGTATTTAAGACTTCGAAAATGCAAGTCCCGCGTTTAAAAAGCAATTGGGCACACATAAGGTCGGGGGAGGGTCACCTCGTACTCAGTGTTTGTGCGCCTTGGTAAGAAGGCATGTGTATGCCCAGCTACGTCAGAAATGGCCTACCTCAGTTCACTGTAGGGGTAGAACACACGAGTGCTGCAGAAGAAATCAGGTTTCAAAAAGCACAGACCGTTTTGTAGGGCTGTTCTACATGGTGACCCTCTCCCGACCCTATTTACGCCAACAATCGTTCCTTGACAATTCGAGCTTCTTCATGCTAAAGCCAAGGGTCAAGTTGAATTGAAAATTCGGCGCTAAGCGGCTCGAAGGAGGGGGGTCACCATGAAATTCAGTCCAGTAGTCCTAAAAATAAAAATCTTACACAGCACTGGTGTGATCTACCCCAATGGTGAACTGAGGTAGGCCATCTCTGATGTAATTTGGCATTATCCTATCAAGGCGGACAACCACTCGGTACAAAATCCCCCGAGCCGCTTTTTGTTGTTGTTGAAAATCCTGCGCAAATAGGGTCGGGGAGGTCAAAATGTAGGTCAGCCCTACAAAACGGTTTGTACTTCTTGAAACCGGAATTTTTTTGCAGCACTGATGTCTTCTACCCGTACATTGAGCTGAGGTAAGCCATTTCTGATGAAACTGAACATACACGTGCCTTCTTATCAAGGCATGCAACCACTGGGTAGGGCGTGACTTCTCGCCCGCGATTATTTCCTCGAAAAGTTACGATGTTATTAGTACTACAAGGAGACCCCCCGAGCTGTGTTTTTTGTTGAAATTCCGACGTTATTTTCGCCTATTACGTATTCTTGTACCAACTAAGTACGTATTGCGTTCCGGCAAGCTAACGTGAGCTCCACTTTCCTCCCATACCACAGCGCCACAACCTTCCAGAAGGCGGCAGTCGAAACTTGGCGAGAATGGCCGAATTCATGGTACGCGCGCATGAATTTCGCGCGCGCGCCAGAATTCATCGCTTCAAATTCGGAGCTTCAGCGGCACGGCGAACATAATTCGGGGAGCTGTGGGATCCGTCGGGGTTTTTGTTCCTGACCAGGATTCATCGACGACTAATCCGCGGGTATAAGGGGGGGGGTAAGGGTATCAACGATGAAGCATTCATCACTTGTCCCTAGCTTACCTCTACCCTTATACCCCCCGGGTTTAATTGTCGAGTACGGCCCCAGTTTTCTCCCAGTCGATATCTCTTGTTCTTGTCGTTATTCTGAGCCAGCTTCCTGTGTGTAGAGCTACGACCATTTTGCAGTGGGGAAGTCAGTGGCTTGTAATACACCCGTCACCATTTCAGGTAATACACGCACTGCCTAATCGCGATGGTGGCACGACGGAGAAAAGGAGCCACTTCTGCTGAGACGTGAGTGATTTTTAAAATACCGCAGGGGTACTGGGTGCTAGGTGACAACTCGGTGCAGCTCTAGAAAGAGAAAGCGCGCCGGAGAGGAGAGGGGAGGGGGGGGATGTAACCTTGTATAACTCTTCCACATCTGACAGCCTTGCCAAAGCGAAAGCCGGTTCAGTGCAATCCCATTTTCGGGGGCTCTACCTTATACACACTTTTAAATAATAGTTGAAATGGAAACGAATCAACGTAAGGCCGTCACTAGATTGTCGAGCGTATGGGGGTTGGACACGCCAAGAGGACGAAGGGTAGAACGCGCCTCCTGTCATAAGATGGACCCCTTAATTGGGATTGAACACTCAGTTCTCCTACATATAACGTATATGAATACTTACTCGACATTCTCAATTGAAACGTTTTTGGACAGGTGAGCAGGAGGAGTATAGGGGTGGATCCTCTCTCCCCCCCCCCCCCCCCCCCTCCTCCTCCTTTCTAGTCTTGCATCGAGAACTTCTCATATTGAGAACCGCATCGTCCTATCGTACTTCATCGCTTCTTTTCGGAATCTTTCCAAACAATGCGCATCAATTCGAGCTGTTGGACAAATTCAGAATGGGATATGGTGGGCAGAACATCCTAAACTTAACCCAAAATACTAACAATAAGTTTATTAATTATTAATATTATTTAAGTTTATTATGTACTACTATATATATATATATATATATATATAAGAGTAGGCGGTTGTGTGTGTCTGTCTTACCTATTACCACCAGTGCTCTTTATTATCTACACTTCTGACCTACCAGATCAAATAGACAAATTCAACGTGAAGTGTAGTATGTTTTCTGATGACGTAAAACTATACAAAAATATTAGCA
This sequence comes from Heligmosomoides polygyrus polygyrus, assembly GCA_947396885.1. Taxonomy (NCBI): domain Eukaryota; kingdom Metazoa; phylum Nematoda; class Chromadorea; order Rhabditida; family Heligmosomidae; genus Heligmosomoides; species Heligmosomoides polygyrus. The sequence goes on along the minus strand of OX377203.1, from coordinate 95,559,834 downwards.
AACCAGAAGATTGCTTGGCATTGCAAGGCGCCATTAAAGAGATTGCTGAGTGGTTTGACAAATGGAAACTACCTCTATCTGCTTCAAAAACTAAACTTCTTCATCTTGGTAAATCGAAGTCAGCTAGATACAATTACATGCTTGGCGGAACCGGTATAGTTAGTGTAGATACGTTACGAGATCTGGGATTTATTATAGACAAAAAACTCTTTTACTAACCACTGTGAAGGCATCGCGAAGAAGGCTGAGAGAATTGTTTACAACATATTTAAATCCTTGTCTATAAAATCAGCACCACACTTTTTGATAGCATATAAATCATATGTTCCCCCTAATCTAGAATACGGTACCACAGTCTTTAGTCCCTACTTGAAGAGTAGTGTACAAACAATTCAAAATGGTTTCACTAGGAAGCTCTGGATACGCCTATATGGGCATGACTACACCACCATACCTTCTGCCTCTAATCGAAACAAAATTTTCAGAAACTCCAATCTTGAGACTCGAAGGAAACGGAGTGACCTGCTCATGATTTTAAAAATGATTATTGAACTGGTAGCACTAAAGCTTGATGAGTTCTACGCGCTACAAAATTCCAACACAAGAGGTAGCCAGAGGAAGATCCATTTCTCCAAGGCCGAGAGCTCCATCCGTGCTTTTTTTTCTACCCAAAGGGCCGGCTCTGAGTTTTCAACGTTCTCAAAAAAAGAATGCTTTCCCTAATTCATTAGCTCAGCTTAACAGGCTCGTGGACAGGTATCTCCCAGAGTAACTAAGTAGTTACTATGCGTCGTGTGTAGTGTTGTTTTTCTTGTTGTCGAGTGTTTTGTGTTTTCATGCGTATAGTTGTAACTATTTGCACCTCTAAATAAATACAGGGTGCGCCAAAATTATGGCGACAAGGTTTTCAATTCGCCGAGAGAGAAAATGCGGTACTTTCGAGAAACCAACGATGAGATAATGTTTATCAGTCTATTGTAAACTATACGCAGCATCGAGATTACGCAAGGCCTAAAGGGGATCCACGTGCACCCTCCTGGACCTTCGAACAGGAAGGAGTCCTAGACTTCCTGTTTGAAGGTCCAGGAGGGTGCACGTGGATCTCCTTTAGGCCTTAAGTCCCAGTTTACGGAAGATTCTTCTCACCGACGTCTCCATGATGTCCATTTTCCCGACAACCGGCGGACCGAGCGCGCCGGCTTCCTGCGAATTCGTTCACATACCCTCCTAATGTTGTCCGTAGTTGTAACAGATAAGTGCCGTTCCCGTCCGGATCTATCATCCTCGGTTCCCAGGCCTTCTCAGCGTCTGATGGACCTATTGATGGTACTCTGATGAACTCCAAGACGGTGGTGAATGCCGAGAAGCCTTGACGGTAAAGCTCAATGATTTAAGAACGGTGGTACGAACGCTTCAATATCTTGAAAAACGACTTATTGTTATGTTTGACTGAGGTAAGCATAAACTAGTTGACTCAATGAAAACAATAAGAGCACGAAAAAAAGCAGACGCTCCGAATAAAAGGTCAAATTGTCTACGCATGTGCTGTCGCCATAATTTTGGCGCACCCTGTAAATATGGTGGGCAGAACATCCTATACTTAACCCAAAATACTAACCATAAGTTTAAATTTACTATATACTACTATACATAAAAGAGTAAGCGGTTGTGTCTGTCTGTCCGTCCATCTGTCATTCCATCTTTCCGTCGATCCATCTGGCATTTCATAGATGTCGAGTAACAGGCACCCGGGCTCAGACGAGGTGTCACCCACGTCGTGTCACCGACTTCACGCAAAGGACGATCGGATTGAGAAGATGTGCCACCGATGTCGCGCAATGGGTGTCTGATTGCAAAAGAGGTGTGGCCAAGACATGCACATCCTTGGTTAGCTCCCTCAAGACCGGCACGAGCGATCATGATAAAACGAAGATTGTCAGGAAATTGTACGAATACACGTGCCTCGGCGACCTTAGTGGCAAACTTCGATATTGGCGAAGGGTCGCAGGTGGTCACCACAAAACGAAATTTATTACTTTATTTATTTATGGACACACGGAGAGTGCGTTTAAAACAGCTAGTTATCCTAGTAATTAGTACGAAAATAGCTCATGTCCCCCAAGGACAATAAAACCTTAGTGAAAAAGAAGAAACAACACCAGTAGAAGGAAATAAAAGAAAACGTCAACAGAAAACATCGAAAAGAAAGTAAGGAAACAACATCAAATGGTTAAGAATAGCATGAGCTCACGGCACAAATAGACCCTTATATCGAGGTACAGCAAATAGAGAATGGACAAACGGCAGACGTATGTCGTAGCAGTAGTCAGGGTAGTCGCCCGAAGGAGTAGCTGACGAGAATACGAAGTAGCTACGTCGACAAAATCGACAGAATCGGTAGCCGAAACAAAACACGACCGGCCATGCAGCGGGCAACGGTCGAAAGTGTCACCGATTCAAAAGATGTGACGACGACCTAAAGCAGAAAAGATGATGTCTAAAGTGTTCTACTCTCGTGATTTGGGAGCGATGCCCCCACCAGACCCGTCTGGTACGCAGATTACAAGGAAACAGTGATAGTATTGCAATTCAGTTTTTTGGTCCAACCTCAAAGAGAGGCTATCAAATCGACCACGGTGACAACAATGTAAACAAATGTGCAGGAACAAGACAACAGCAACAATAAATTGATGAACTATATGGTAGACTGTTGCAATTTAATGTTCGGCAACGACTACCTTATTTGTGTTTTATTCGCTTACCTAGCGGTAAGCATATCGCTTTAAATTGCGCAATATGTTCAACTTTTACGAAATACTAGTGTTAACTCAAGTCCGGTTGACCTTGTATAATCAATTACAGGAACAAGCCAACAGTCATGTCAATCTTTGAACTCATGCGTGACAGATAACAAACGCATAAACAGTGCAAGGGCCTGTTTATGCGTTTTGACGGTAGCGACTACATGTCCACGCAAAGCATGCAAATCGATTAATGTTGAGGAATAAAAAATCGACAATTATAATTTGCCCGATGGTCTAGTGGATTCCTTCGTGGACATATTGAAGCATAAACACGTTTCCTAGTCTTCTCAGTTGTCTCACAAACATACTGATGAATTTCTATACTCTAGGAGATCGTCGAGGTCTAGAAATGACAGAGGGATTGACCTGATGCGATTTCTGTACAGTACAATGCTGTTGTTCTGCTAAGGAGCACACGGAGATCTCGGAAGCCTGTCGGATAGGAGGAATCTTCCAACCCGACATAAGGTTCCCGTAGTTAATGTGTAATAAAATATCCCAACAAAAGTGGGATGGTTGTGCAAAAGGTTGCTGTTCATGCAGCGCAGTGATACTTTTGTTTATATTTATCAGTTTTAAATGAAGTGCAATCACCTGTATCACTTGTAGTCCCGTTGATCATCGACTTGCTCGAGCGGGCGCCAGCAGCGTCTCCATTCGTCCTTCTCGCGTGCCTAGCGCTCCAATGGATCCTCCTCGCTCGGGGGACACGAAGAGCGTCATATCGGTCGTTCATGGCTTTCACGGAGAAGTCCGACCAACGCGTTGTGTGTGGGCGTCCTGGTGTTCTCTTGACATCCCGCGGAATCCAGTCGGTAGCGGCTCTCTTCTAGTGGCTGTCTGCGAAGCGCCTTACGTGGCGGACCCACCTAATTTTCGACAACTTGGTCCACGCGACAGCGTCTCTGAGCTTCAAACGTCGACGAAGCTCGAAACTCCGGAGGCCTTCTCCCACTTGCGTGTCACTCCTAACATCGTCCTCTTGATTTCACGCTGCGCGACGCTGATCGCGTGTTCATCCTGCTTTCGTAGGGTCCAGGTCTCTGAGGCGTATGTTAGGGCAGGAAGAACGGTAGAGTCGAATAGGTGGGCACGGGGTCGGACATTCTTCTTCGCGACCTTTTCGACGCTCTTGAAAGCTTCCCGAGCCGCTCGTTTCCTCCTGCTCAGCTCTGGCGCTAGGTCATTGGTCATTGTTGACTTCGCGACCAATATACATGTAGCTGGAGCAGTCGGAGATGTTCGTTCCGTTGAGCAAGAATGGGGTATCAGAGAATTCCTCATGAACACAGTCTTCGTAAGGTTCAGCTGCTGTCGAATGTTCCTACATACACGATCGAAGTCCGCCAGCCTTCGCTCCGCCTGACTGATGCTCGGTGTTATGAGCACGATGTCGTTAGCGAAGCGAAGGATGATGTAGTTGCCGGCCGTCGACCTTCACTCCCATGTCTTCCCATTCTAGTTCGCGCATGACGTTTTCGAGGGTGGCACTGAAGAGCTTCGGGGACATGGTATCCCCCTGCCGAACCCTCGCTTCACGTCGATGACGACGTCGTTGTAGAATGGAGAGATCTTGGTCGTGAATCCATTGAACAGCTCTCGAAGGACTCTGATGTACTTAGTAGGAACACCCTGAGTGAGCAGAGCGTCGATGACTGCTTCAGTTTCCACGGTGTCGAATGCCTTCTTCAGGTCGATGAACTTAAGGCACAGCGGCACCTTGTACTCTCGCGACACTTCGTTGAGCTTCGTAATGGTGTGTATGTGGTCGATCGTGCTGAATCCTCCTAGAAATCCTGCTCGTTCGCCTGGCTGTCCTTCGTTCAGCGTTGTGCTGATCCTATTCAGGATTACACGAGTGAACAGCTTATAGACTACGGACAGCAGGCAGATCGGGCGATAGTTGCCAATGTCGTGCACGTCTCCCTTCTTGTACAGCAGTACGGTCCTGCTGGTGTTCCACTGAGATGGAACCTTGCACTTCGACAGGTAGCGCGAGAAGAGCCGCGCCAGGGTGTTGATGAGCGCTGGCGGTAGGCTCTTCAGGTGTTCGGGTCTGATCCTGTCGGGACCGGGTGCTGTACGTTTTTTCACCGACGAGGTGGCGTGTCGGATCTCGGAAGGGAGAACAGAGGGGACGACGTATCCATCCTGCGCAAGCTGGCGTGGGGGCAGGTGGACGTGGCTATTGAAGAGATCGGAGTAGAAGTCGTGGATGACCTTCTCCATGGTGCTTCTGGACAGTGCAATAGAAACATAAAAGGAATAAACTCAAGAGCTAATAAACACAGCGAATACCACCTGGTGATCGTGCATATGTTTGGGCTGGCGCCAACAACGTCTTTCGTGCTTATCGCGCAGCAGAGTAGAAACATATAAGGAACGCAAGCTTTCATTCAGGGTTTCGTGATGAAGTCCGACCAATCAGTTCGTGGCGTCACGCTGTTTCAAAACCTGTGTAATTCAGCGACCATGGCTGTCCTGCAGCTTCAGCTGTTATATCTTCCTTCCCTCAGGGTTTTATGTAACGAGTGTTCGTGTAGCGGCACCTGAGGGAGTCGGATATAAGCCTTTCCCGTCCCTATCACTTTACTCTATCGTTCAATTACATAACAAAACAGTTGAGGAATAACACAGTTTATCAATTATACAGATTGCGACATAGACAGACGGGGGGACGGGAAAAGGAAGAGCCGAACCAGAGAAAGCCAAAAAGAGAAGGCAGGCCAAGTGGCCAGGGCGTTGGTGTGTGTCCCTCTCTCTGTGTGAGTCGGTGGGCGGTGTTTTCTCTCCGGTCTCGCGCGGGTGGTCCGATAACAGATGGAGCTTATCGGCAGATGTCTAATCCGCTTGACCTTGGGCCGCCGTTGTAATGTCCCCTGCCGTCGTTGTAATGTCCCCTTACATCCGCTACCGTTTAAAAGTCCCGGTCCCCGGGACACTAAGGTTTCCAGGGTGGAGTAAGTGGAGATCAGAGTAAGAGCTGAGATCATTTGATGATGTCGATGTTGAGTTGTCAGCATTGGTGTCGGCTGCGGAGGTGTAGGTGGATGAGAGGTTGTGGTTGAGACGATGATGATTGTTGGTTGGTACGGATTTCTGGAAATGATTTTTAGATTTCAACATTTGGAAATGGAATGGTAATTGTAAATAATTTTTTTAAAGGGAAAAGAAAAGAAGAAAGAAATTGGGAGCATTGCAAATGTAACAGGTGTGATTGAAAGAAAATGAGTGTTTTGAAGTTTGTGCGCGTGTATCATTACTAGAGGCGAGAGATAAAGAATAAATAAATGTAGAATCAGGGTGTCTTATTTTAAAAATGGCTGTTTTAACGATAGGTAAATAGGGTTGCGCATAGCATAAAATGAAAAACGGAGCTATAGTTGTAGGGGAAGCAAGTGAACGCATACTTGAGTGTTTGGGGCATAATTGACAACGTTCCGAAAGCAATGCGTAGATTTGACGGCGATTAACTACTAAATTAAGTACGTCTCTATGATGCGTTGTCATTGGTTAATGAATGGTTTGTTTAATGGCGTATTCTCATTTATCCTACACATCGGCGCAATTACCTATAGACTGAGCTGGAAACATAGGGAATATTGTGCAGAAGAGACTTCTCCTGCCGGAAAAAGGAAAGAGCTGATATAAGGCTGAGATAAGGAATGCAGCACCCTTTGTCGTTAGTCAACGTTCGGATCAAGGAAAACAGCTAACCAGCTTCGGGTGGTCTTTTTTTTATTTTTTTTATTTGTCGTTCTTCCCCTTGGTGTAGGGATCATGGAACAACCCAGGCAGGTGCTTTTAAGCAACGACTGGTTTGTAGAAGGCTGTTTTCCTCTTCGGTTGTTTTATGAGTGAGAGTTTTGCATTTCTCCTTGTAAAGCCTACATGATATAACTACGGAGTAGGAGAAGTTTCCTTTGCTTGATGATTAAGTGAACGACGTTGTCGCTCAGTTTCATGCTCAGTGCTATATGGAATGGGCAACCTGGTGTGTAGTTAATGAACCTTCCATAAACGGTGATTACGTAATGTTAAAAAATGACATCGCACTTTAAGAGTTGTATTTGTACCATAGTAGTACTAGCAAAATGTATTGATCGTCATCAATTCTTGTTGTTGGTTTTGGTACGTTGTTGAATTATGCGCGCTTAATTTAACTTGTGGAGTCTAAAGATGCAAGGTTTGAGTATTAGGTACTCAATTGGTGATATTTGCAAAGTTAGCCTATGTGAGGCGATCCGCGTTCATTTGCTTCCCTGACAGGTGCAACAGGTCGAGTAAGGGCGCGCTGTGGATAATTACCGCTGTGAGTCCTATTATGAATGCGACAGCTAATTACTGTAGCATGTGTCGGGATCAGCGTGGGTACGCTGAGTGCAGGAGAGGATGATGAGTTATTTGCTTCTTCTCTCCTTGTATTTCGTTTGGGTGCGAAATTGGGCGCCAGTGTTGATAAAATGAGGGTGCGTTGCTGATGAAAAGAAATTTATTGGCGGCTGTCTATTGTTTATGGGATATTGGTTAGCAAAATCTGGAAGGAAGTATCTACGAGGTGGTGCTATAAAGTTATTAAAATATTTTACCGGAGTGTGGTAGGCATTTCCGGAGAAGAATGGCGGTGGTGCGCTGTAATTAGTGCAGTAGGGTTTTCTTCTATAATTATGGCTGGCAAAAGGTGGCAGCTGGGTGTTCATTGGTGCATAGTAATAGGATATTTGAGGAAAGTTTGCACGCAAATTTTTCCCTTTTATTTTCTTAGATGTTTGTCGAAAGTTGTTGGTTTTGGTAGTTTAGTGCAAGATTTTCGTAGTAGGTCTACTTCTTTTTCTAGTGCCTTGACTTTATCGGTGAGTGCTAGTGCATTAACACTGCCCAGAAGGACTTCTTCTTCTGGCCTCTCTGGTTGGGAGCTCATCGTTGTAATATTGAAAGTAGGAGTTTTTTCTTTTTAAAAATAAAACAAGAGGTAAAAGGTAAACGTCACGGTTGGGTACGGTGTTTCTAGTTGTTTTTTTCGTTCCTGGTAGGTTCGGTTGTTGCGATCTGACGTCCTTGGCTGATGATGGTGAGGGTACTTTTGTACCCAGCTCTAAAGGTTATTACAAGTGCAGGATAGAAGACGATCTATCCTTGCGGAACATGGAAGAGATATGAGGAAAACAGAGGGTGGAAGTGTTTCATCAGATTTATTCCAGTATCATATTTGATGTTTTGCCCTTTATTTTTCGTGGCGCTTTTGCAATAGGCCGGCGCTTACTTTACAGATTTGTGGCGCAATGATTTCGTACGATTCTTCTGAGTATGAGTACGTCGCTTTGCGTACGTCTCCTCTACGTCTCTTTGCGTAGGCGTTTCCTCTACGTCTTTTTGCGTAGGTCTCTTTTGTGTTTCATAATTCTAGCGCACGTGTTTTTTTTCTTCAGCTTGTTCCTTTTTCTTATCCGAGAAAGGGTGCAGAGTTGCTGTTTTAGGTTGTTCCCTTTTCTTATCCGAGAAGGGACTCAGAGTATTCAAAAAATTAAGGCGGTGAGTTTTCAAAACGACGACTAGCGTCAGGCAAAACTATGATATGGATCTGAAATAGTTACTATTAAAATTTTTTTAAATTTTTAAGTGATTTCTACCAGAACGATTTACAGTAAGAGAGCTGATGCTATGCTAAGCTGTAAAAATAGTCAGTTCATACAAAGTTAGCAAGCAAAAGTGGGGTAATTATTTTATTGCAATGTTCGGTCGCAGAAATGACTAGTTTCTACGATCCTAACATGCAAAACAAAAAAAGGATAAATTAAACAAGAGGTGGTAAAAATTGCAAGGTTATAAAAAAGTTCGAGCGGGACCTCCATGTTATATCTTCCTTCCCTCAGGGTTTTATGTAACGAGTGTTCGTGTAGCGGCACCTGAGGGAGTCGGATATAAGCCTTTCCCGTCCCTATCACTTTACTCTATCGTTCAATTACATAACAAAACAGTTGAGGAATAACACAGTTTATCAATTATACAGATTGCGACATAGACAGACGGGGGGACGGGAAAAGGAAGAGCCGAACCAGAGAAAGCCAAAAAGAGAAGGCAGGCCAAGTGGCCAGGGCGTTGGTGTGTGTCCCTCTCTCTGTGTGAGTCGGTGGGCGGTGTTTTCTCTCCGGTCTCGCGCGGGTGGTCCGATAACAGATGGAGCTTATCGGCAGATGTCTAATCCGCTTGACCTTGGGCCGCCGTTGTAATGTCCCCTGCCGTCGTTGTAATGTCCCCTTACACAGCACTACGTGACTCGTGCTTCTTCTTTTTCTCAACTTGATCCTGAAATGGTTTTGAATTATATTGAACAACAAAAAAAATCGATAGGCATAGGCGCTTCCATATATAACTTTTAATTTTATTTATGTGGCGTTATTTGAGTGAAGTTTTTGACCCATGGCCTATAACTGCACAAGATAAACTGCTTGGAAGACTGAAACTACCAGAGAAAGATCTCCGGCTGGCTGTAAAAGTAAAATAAATTTTTGGTATGCTTTACATGTTTCGGCGGTCTTCACCGTGGTTCTTTTTAGGAAGATTTCGGCCTATAAGGCTATGAAGGGCGAGTCTGAAGCCGACGTTTACGAGGTTTGCATTCTCTATTTTGATCACGTTTCCTGAATGAGCGTCGTTACCGTTTTCAGACCATCGGAGAAGGTGGAGATGACCTGTCGGACGACAGCGGTTTTTCTTATCTCGCCAACTTTGGTCAGAAGGACGTAAGTTGAGGCAACGGATTATTTGTTCTTTCAGAAACCTTTTAAACTCTCCAATTTGGTCCATTAGTTCTCATTTCTGTGTCTCGTAGGCCTACGATGACTGAGGTCACAGTTGACACAGCTGTAGCAGACGACAGCACCTTTTGATTCAGGTCGCACTCACAAGGGAAGCCCATGAACTTCCCCAAAGATTCTCAACGAGACCTATATGGTCTTGTGAGGCACCGGACGAGGATCACAGAACTGTGTCCCGTATTTGCTAGGGGCCACTGCGTGGTCCGAAAATGGCAAACAATGGTATCATTTCAGAGCGGGATGATAAGGCATAAGTGACACCAACCCACCCAAGACACCAAGACGACAAAACTTTGTGGTACTCAGGGATCTCCAGCTGCCTCACGACGGTGCTCTTCGTACATCCAAGTGTCGCCGCCAATTCGCGAGTGATTGAGTTTGGCTTCACCTTGAAGGCTTCGCTCAAGCGGTCTTGTTCCACAAAAGAGGGGCGTCTGGGGCTATCTTCGAGGGAGATATCTCCAGCCTTGAAGCGCTGATAACAACGGGCCACTGTGGAATAGTGAATGACTTCCTCCTTGAATGCAACGCAGATGTTGGAAGCTGCAGTGCTTGCGGCATGGCCTTGCAGAAATTCGTAGTAGACGATAGGTCGTAGGATGCTGCTGCTTATCGTTGTCATTGTTGATGGATTCGTACTCGACGAGGCTTTATATAGTATGCTTAAGGAAGCTTCGAGAATGTACTGTGACGTCACCACACAAGATCAATACTGTAAAACAACAACTAAATTACAATAATGCAAACGTTAAGGTGGATCATGTTCAAGTGGTTTCGTAGTGGTCTCCCTTGGAGTGGATGCAGAAGGCCAACCACTTCGCGAGGTTTGGGGGCGATGGGCCGCAGGTCATCAGGAAGCAATCGTTCCCACTGCTGACGTTAGGATTCCTTCAGGGACTGGAGATTGCGGTGGCACTTGACACCGACCCTAGTCTTGAAAATGCCCACACACTATAGTTCTTCGAATTCAAATCCGGAGAATACGGCGGCCATTCCGAAGGCGTGATGGAGTCGGGGAAATTGGCCTTGCACCAGGCCTGCGTACTCTTCGCCCTATGTTCGAGTACAGAGTCCTGTTGGAGCGTCCAATGGGCATCGCCAAAGTGCTGGTGGGCCCAAGGAAGAACCACGGACTCGAGAATGTTTCGCTGGTGCACATCTTTTTCGATTTTCACTCCTTTATCCACGAAAACCAGAGGGGTCCTGCCCGAGGGATGATTCCGCCCCAAACCATGGCCGATTGTGGGTTCTGGCAATGTTAGACGATACGCTTGGAGCCTCTGTAGATCAGATCTTACCATTTTGGCGATTGTGCGCCTGCTCCACGGTGAACAGCTTCGCATCTGTGAACAGAATCTGTTCCCTGCCACGACCTGCGGCTCATCGCCCTCAAACTGCGCGAAACGTTTGGCCCTTTGCATCCGCCCCAAGGGAGGCCACTTCTAAACCACTTCAAGATGGTGTACCTTAGTGTGTGTTGTTGTAAATTAGTCGTAGTTTTTTCGAATTGTTGGTTGTTTCATAATTATGACGAAAAAATCTTGTCCACGTTATTTTGGTGCACCCTATATTATAAGAAAGCAGAGCAAAAGCTGTAGATAATGCTAAAGAAGGTAACTGAAGAGAATGGAACTGGTTGAAGTAAAGCAGAAGGGCTGCAAGGAGACTTAATGAGAATAGAATTCTAGATCCCAAGGGTTCAAGCTCTTAAATTTTAATATAGGAAAATTGGAAGGTGAGTGGGTACCACGCCACATCAACGCACCATCTACCTCATTTGAAAATGTTGTTAGTTTCCTATTTCTTGTTTTCCTATACAGGTTCTCGTTGTATAGCTATGATTTTGCTTTCAAGATAGGAGTGAAGTTATCTGGAAAGGCAAACATTTTCTCCTCGCACTCATTAGCTATATTTTTGTCAGTGGAAGACGTTAGTCTCCCCCCTTTTCTACAGCGAGATTAGATCCTTCGACGAGTTCTCGGCATCAGATTGTACACGTGAAAACTAAGCGTTTAAAAAACGAAAATAGAGAACGATGATAGAAATTAATAAGAAAAACCTGATGCCAGATAGCTTTTCAATGTGAGCAGAAAGAAGAAAATATGTTCTTTTGTTCTATTCTTTTGTTGTTTATTTGTAACGCGAAGACTCATGTCTACGCCTCGAATAAATAAAGTAAATAAAATAAAAATGTATGATAGCGTGGTGCAGTGAGAAAGCTTGTCAAACGGGGATGAAGAGAAAATGTTTACCTGGCCAGATAATCTCACACTTAATATGGAGGGGAAATTATGGGCAAGATAGAAAGCATAGCCCCTTCCTCGTCTTCTTAAGTGCTGGTGTTGGTTGTGCTTTTCTCCCGCTAAAAAAACGCAGTATTGCGTACACCAACCCCCCTGCGACATCTCGCCGCTATCAAAAGCCGCTAGGTTAGTCGCGGCACGGCGGCATGGCAAATCGGATGTTTCGCGGCGGCGAAGTATAAATGAAGCGTGGCGCGTTTCCTCATCGTGCTCCCGCATTACGGGCGGCGTTGACTAGGTCTAAAAGGATAGGGATACACGGCGCTAATTAACTGTCCTCTGGGATGCATCTACATGTACGGGGTATCGTGGAGGTAGTTTGAATGCGTATTTGGGCTATGCAGTCACCTTGCACTTGCCGGCCGATGGGACCCGATCCTTAAACTGGATTCGGGGTGCACGTGAGAGATGTTGCTTTCTCCGACTGCGCTACCAAACGCCACGCTTTAGCTATATGACTCATGAGCGTTGAGGCACACTGCGTTTGCTGGCATACTACAGGCATACGCAGTGACCCATTCAGACTTGTGTTGCTATAAGATGTCAGTCATCTGTACGCTTAAATCAAAATGTCTATCCAGGAGCCTATCTCAACGGTGGGTCGGAACGGCTCAATGTTGTATATGGGCAGAATCGCTTCTCTGTGGGTAACAACCAAATGCACATATCTCGACACCAATACAACTCTGCGCAGAGTTAGGGACGACGGAAGTGAGCCGTTGGCGGCGTTAGCTCTCTGTCTGCATGCGGAGGACGAACTCAAGATGACTGGGAACGGCAATCATGGGAGTTACGCCGCCCCTCCGCCCACAGCGCGACCACCGCTCGCCCGTCATCTCTATTTCCAGCCAACCTGAGCCCGCCCTTCGCTCGAGGGAGATGGGTTAACGCTGCCAATGGCCCAGCTTCCGTCGTTCCTAACTCTGCGCAGAGTTGTATTGGGGTCGAGATATCTGTATTTTCTGGTTTCCAACAAAGAGGCGATTCAGCCCTTTACAACACTTGGGCCGTTCTGACCTACCGTTGAGATAGTATCTTGCTAAGATGTTCTATAGACGGGCATTGTCTGGATTAAAAAAATGTCTTAGGAATCTTTTCAGATCAGCTCGCTAGACAACTCCGGCCCAGACAACTACTTTGCAACAATTCCAAAGGATGAAGTTGCAACTGATGCTGAAGGCAGTGTTGTAACCAAAAACCAGGGTGGCGGCGATGTTCACAAGGGAGACACTAGCATGAACGGGATTGTCAAAGCGGAACGGGAGAGAAGCAACGGTATTGTTGGAAAGGAAATCCTCGCGAAGAAAAGCAGCAACAAGATTGGAAAAGGACTGCAGAAGAAAAGCGCTGTCGCAGTACAAAATGATGGAGTACGTGAGGTTGGTGCTCTCGTTTGAGGAGGATTTCTTGATGATTTTGTTCCGTAACTAATTTCTATAAAACAACCTTCATTTCGGTTTTGGGACCCCTATGCGAACCTAGAACCTGAAAATTGTAACACCTCCTTACTTCAAAGATGAGCTACCGAGAAGGTGTTATAAGGAAAAATGTTTGTCTAAAGGAAGGTGGCATTAGAGTTCGTTTTCACTTCTCTATATCTTTCTAGTATATCAAAATCTGAGAGAAGAGCTTCATAGCAATGACCAAATATTTCGGAAGGCCTCGCAAGAGAGGTAGGAAGAGATTTGACGCTTTCCTGGCCAGTGCTGGGCAAAGTAATTTTAACACATGCATACGATTGATGGAAGCGGTGGTCCGTTGCCCAAAATTGGTTACCGTCTTGCGATCCCAGAAGCGTAAAGAGAGCCTACCAATCGGTTTTACGGATTCTCACAGGTGATCTTGAATATCTATGTTGATTATAGAAGAGACAGTCCGCCTTTTGGTCTATCTTCGTGTCCCCGGAGGACTGATGGCTACTTTGCGATCTTCAACATGTAGAGAATGTCTATCAATCGTGAGATTTAGGGATTTTTATGGATAGCGCAAATGTGTGTGATAGCCCTTCAGGTACGTAGACGCCGCGGTTGGGTGCAAGCGGCAGGTGCGTCGTTTACATTCGCCGGCGCAAACCTTAAGGCCCCCACAGAGTTCTGCGGCAGCGCCGCTGCCCTATGCTTAACCATAGGGCAGAGACGCAGAGCTCGCCGCCGGCGGCGTCCCTGCCCTATCCTTAACCATAGCGGCGAGCGGCGTTGCCGCAGAACTCTGTGGGGGCCTTACTAGATCGGGGTGGATACCAGCTACTTTCAAGTCCGTATGTAACGTATCAGCCCAGCGCTGCTTCGGGCGCCCTCTAGACCGCTTTCCTATTATCTCGAAGTTAAGGCCTACCTTGCGGACGCTGTCTTCTTCCCCACGCAGAACATGGCCGTACCATCGCAAGCGAGCTTCGCGCATCTTGTCGGCTATCGGCGCGACACCGAACTTCTGCCGAATAGCATCGTTTCGGATGCGGTCCATGCTCGTGACTCCAGCCGTCCAGCGCAGCATCTTCGTCTCCATGACGCTGAGGCGCGTTTCAACTTCCTTGGTCGCTGGCCAACACTCAGCGCCGTACATTGCTATCGACCGGACAACTGCCCTGTAGATCTTCGACTTCAGCTGCTCTGGTATCTTCCTATCGCAGAGCACGCCAGTCAACGAGCTCCACTTGGACCAAGCTGCACTTACGCGTGAATTCACTTCGACCATCAGTTTGCCGTCAGACGTGACTGCTGATCCCAGGTACTTAAAAACCGAAGTGCGTGGGAGCTCGATGCCGTTAACCTTGATGGAGCTGGACTCAGTAACGTCCGTCGTTAGGTATTCGGTCTTCGGGCTATGACAGACACACTGCCATAGCTTAATTTCAGCTCGGAAAGGGTGATTAGAGTCCCACTGCCTTTCGTGGAGCTGCCTGAAAGATCTTGTGCTGACCTGGATATGTCGCGAAGGTGAGCAGCATTAGGAGATGGGAACGCCCATCCAATCAGATTGCATAGAATGAGCGTGCCATTCAGAGAGGGCGTGTACAGCCCTAACTCTGACCGGCTGACATTTGTTCGGTCTGTGCTCTGCTTGGTTATTGTTGGCTGTTGTTTGGCTCAGCTACCAATGCTGCTCACCTTCGCGACATGTACTCTGGATATTTCTCCGTTGGTCCTTTTCATAGCCCGCGACCTCAGCGACTGTTTGTCTGTGCAAAACATGCAATTCGATTAAAACCCAAAACCTGATCATAGTCGAGCACAGTCACTGTCGCTCTCGTCGCCCTCAAGGCGCCTGTCATCGCTTTTGCCTGTTTATAGTTTCCAGCGCGTTTCCGTAGGGGACCATGTACGGCCTTAACCAGTTTTCCCTCTCAATAAAGAAATCGTACTTCGCTATTCTCTCTGATTTTTGTTACGGGGTTGCCTGTGTTGTTGTGTGTGTTCGCGTAGTTTCATGTTTTGCAGCTTTATGTAAATGTTAGAAATTGATTTCACTCTCCTCCCCTTTTAACGGCTGCGGGACATTATGTGCGAATGGTTGCCGCGGTCGCGGCGAACAGCGCGGTGAGCGTGGGAAAAGTCGCCGCAACGGACAACTTCGCCAATCAGTCCATGGTCCATGGTCGGTCCAGGGTCACGGCGTCGCTTTCTTCGCTGGAAGACACAATGATGAACCATCTCGCCGAGTAGTAACAGGGTAATAAGATTGTGACAACCATTCAGGCCATGTCCAATCAATCGAACCTGAAATGCAAGGTTTCGGGCGGGGGCATGGCGCAATCGATAGTTGACTGTTTGCACATCACAGAAATCTCGCTACCCTATGCTTTCGTATTAGTTTCAAACATCTTCAAAAGCTTCAGTAGCGGCAATGTTAGAACCTTCCAAGCAGTACTTATGTACATTATTAGGATACCCTACATTTCTCGCAAGCGGTAGTGTGTTTTAGTGTGTTTTTAAGTTCTAAGCTTTAAAACAAGCATAAAGCAATCGATACAGCTACTTTGTGAAGAAATTATAACAAGTATTCAAGCGAAACACACTCAATCGAGTGTAAATTGCAACATTTCAGACGAGTGCATGGCGCATTCCATACCGCTCATGCTCATGTCAGAAACTTTCTATGTTCTTGAGCTTTTATTTGAGCTCTTAACTTCTTTACTATCTCTACTGTGAGCCAAGTTATCGCCTTTCAAACAGTGTGTACATTTTTTTGATACGCACTGTATAAAATTCTTCCAACTTTAATTTTATAATCTTCATCTTTGACACACCTGGAGAGAAAAATGCTTGCACTAAGCATAGAAAAAGGGGAGTCTCATATTGTCTTTGAAGCAAATATGATCCATTGTGATCTCCATTGTTTAGATCAATAGGGCTTTCAACATTATCCAAAGTAGTCTCTCTGAACGTTTTTACGCCACCAAGTTTTTGTTGCGGCATTTATGAGGCACCCTACCCTGTCTAGGCGTGATGAGTGCTTACCACATCAGTAACACTAATTCGATTGTTGTGGAGCAGTTTTTGAGATTTGTTTGTGTTCAGGCCGATAAAGGCAAGAAGAGTCGTGTTTCGACGACGGCAAAGCTAAACTTAGTGTTTCCAACCAGGCGCATATACAGCCGTATGCGCCGCCTCACCAGACTTCGTGTTTCTGCTGCTAGCTGTGTGGCCGTTGCATCTGTTGCGAAATACCTTGCCGAGGAGGTGGGTTATAGGGATAGGGATGCCGTTGGCAGTAGACATTGGATCCGACGCCGATCCGGATAATTTGAATCCGTAAATTTTTTCCAACCCGGTTGAATAGATTGAGCAAATAATGGCATTTTTGAAATTTGGGATTTGGGATGAATAGGATAAGAGCAGTTTCAACAAGGACGGATTTTCTGATGACCGAATAGTTGGTTTATCTTCAGATCTCACATCGGATATCCGAATCGGATAGGGCACCAAATTTCTGATCAAAATCAGCTATCTGAATTATCCGCTGATCCGATTTGGTGAAAATCACCGCGATTTGGATCGCTCTGAGATCCGGACTTTTCGAAAATCTCATTGTTTGCTCAATTCTTTGGAAAAAATGACAGAATTAACCGAATAGGCGTCGGATCCAATGCCTAATTGGCAGCCCTATAGCTGTCTGCATAGATCTGCATGCTTGCTGGCACCCTAAAATCAAGTGATTCCTTTTTTCAGATTCTCACGGCTGCGCACGAGGCGATGATGAAGCAGAAACGTCGAAGATTCACGCCACAGAACCTCGGAATGGGAATTCAGAGCGACGCAGTAGGTTGTTTTTCCAATTGAACATAACAGATAGACATCGAAGAGAGCACGGTAGGTCTGTAGGTATGAGAAGGCAAGGAGGAAATGGAATACGAAGAAGTGGAAACAGAATGCAGGGTCTTCGTGATATATTTTTCTGGTATGTACCATTTTCACGCCAAATTAGACACTCTTCCAGGCTAGCTTTAAGACTTTTGAAAACAAAGCGAACATCAACAAATCGAAATGTCCTTTGGGAAGGTTAAATTGCAGATTCAATAAGATGAGTGGAATAATGTTTTGTTCGTTGCGGCAGCCGCAGCAGGATTGCCGCTAACCATTTCTGCGCGCGCGGCGGAATCTGACCAGTCAAGCGCTGCGATAGAATCATCGCTTTAGAGCTTCACACTTAAAAATTTGCGCCATCTCAGAAAGCTCATCGTTGCGATTCTGTTGCTGCGATGAGCAGTGTGAATAGGACCAAAGATAAACACAGGAGTACATGTTTTGTCTAGAAATCAGAATTTGGAACTTTTCATGGTGTCAGTTCGAAAAACGACACGACTAGCAGGAGATTAAGATCCTTCTAGTTACAGCAGTTCGTTTTGGGAAGAGGCGCTTGCGTATACGAGGAACTCCAATATGTAGTCCATCTTCCTGTCAAAATTCGGGGCTCAGAATTCTCTGAAGTTCCTTCCCTTGTTCAGTTTGTGTGTGTCTCTCTCAACGCAGGCGTAGAAGATCATAAAGCCATATTGAAGATACTATCTACATGAGGCTGCGCATAAGTCCATGGTTAAGAACAGCAACATTTGCGAACAAACAAACAAACAACGAGACTCTTCCTTCTTGTTATTTCTCTTACAGTTTTAGCGGAATTTATGAATTTTTTAAAGCCCCCACACCCTTGCTGCAAGCGTCAGGCGAGAAAACTCGTGAAGCTCACGCACACTCGAGTCTTCCCAGCGGCAAGCGGCGAAGGCACTGTACACCTTCTAGCCAGGACCTGCTGCTGCTATATGCTCTCCCGCTTTCCTTTTCTGTCCGCGCTCCAACCGATCGCTGCTGAGGTCGGCTTGAACGCAAACAGAAGGCGGGAAAATGGCGGCGGCAATAATGATGTGAATCATTATTTTCGGGTGAGGGACTGAACTTACGAATGCCACCCCTAATTGCGGCAACCTATGTCGCAACGGGCCAAGACCTTCCGACCAGCCGCGTTCAGCCGCCGCCAGGTCGACATCCTTCGCCGCAGCCGCAGCCGCGACGACATCCGCGGGTATGGGCAGAGCTTCAGAATAGATTAGATTTCTACATTACACTTTAAGAGCCTGTGAGTCTTTGAGATCTACAAGTCTACTTTCATTAGGTTTACTGCTTTACTTCTTTCTGCTCTACTCTCTTCATATAACTTTTTTAGAATTACTTTTTAAAGTTTTCCTTCTTTTCTGCAACAAATTGGCAACCAGTTTCACCTTTATTTCAAATCATGCACGAGATAAGTTTCCAAATCAGAATTTTATTTCTTGATCCTAAAGCGTGCCTGGTGGCGCCGTTTTGATTTGCAGGGTTCTCATTTTGATTTCAGAAGGGTCCGGTTTGGCGTGAAAAATGATGTACATACTGATACAGTCCTTGTTGTGACTGTTTTCAGCCCCTTCGCTTCCATTTGTGGGTTTACGATTCCCTTATCCACATTTGTGCTGAGTCCCTTATAGGCATTGCATTAAAAAAATCTGAACACTACCATAATCCTATCGGTCCCGATTCGATACTTAAAGTACTGTACTTTAGGAGCTTGCGCAGCTATTCCAAAACATAACGATTCCGTCTGCCGGCTCCTTTGGAACATTCTATATTCGTGGTTAGAAGAATAGCTAACTAACCGGCTAACGTATTTTGAATAACCAATCGTAGTTCATCTCCATTTAACTTTAGATTAACCGATAGCGTAATTCAATATTTAATTACAATCTCTTCATTTCATTCGTACTATTTAATAATGTAGATTTAACGTCGATTGCTTTTTATCGATGTGTGTTTGTTGTTGACCCAAGTCCGGTATACTTACGTAATTTGCCACTGCATTGTTTACCTGAATTTCAACTATATCGATTAGCGCAAGTGTATTGATTGTATTCGCTTTTGCGTATTGTGCTGTATTAGTGACATTTGTGTAAGCGATGTATTAATAAAGATTGTTTTCGGAGTGTTTGCCACGTTCGCGTACCCTTAGCCCTGGGTTATTGTGGCGCCGCTGCACGACGCGGCACCATAGTCGGAATAAATATCGGCCAGGCGGCGCGAAACATCGATATCTATATTGACCATCGCCACGCTCCGCGTGGCGGTGCCGGTATAAATCAGGCTTAAGCGGTATTTATTCTTCAGACGCCGGCGATGCGGTGATATGAAACCTCTCCGAATCCATTGAGCGGCATTGACGATCAGTATTAATAGCCTTCATCACGTCGCCGTGGCGTGGCGGAAGTGCTAATCCCACCTTAGATCTACTTTATACTTGCTACGCTGTGCGGCGCGGCACCACAATTGCCATAGATATCGATTTTCCGCCCCGATCGATCGATATCTATTCCGACCAAGTTGCCGCGCCGCGCAGCGGCGCAGCTGCAAACTAGGGTTTACGCTGCTGGGACTCTTGTTGCCTGATAAGGGAAACAACCTCGATGAGTACCAGACGGTTGGTCCCCGGAAAGTTGCGGTTTGCTGCCGCATTGCCGCGGAACGGTCCTTCACCAGTCGATGCGTCGGCGCTATTGCACCTATTATGCAGTGCGTTCTCA
The DNA here is from genome assembly GCA_947396885.1 of Heligmosomoides polygyrus polygyrus. Classification (NCBI taxonomy): domain Eukaryota; kingdom Metazoa; phylum Nematoda; class Chromadorea; order Rhabditida; family Heligmosomidae; genus Heligmosomoides; species Heligmosomoides polygyrus. The sequence continues at coordinate 95,539,868 of OX377203.1, read as the reverse complement.
ATTATAATGTTGGGCTCAGTGCTGTCCTCTACTGACGCTGAAGGCTATTCATACTAGGGACAGCTGCGCCCATGAAGTATGAACAGGCGAAACGAGCGACTGGGGCGACGGACGTAGTGTGGTGTACGTAATTACACCATAGCTCACTAGCGTTCGAAGGAAACTATTCCTATTGGTTACAGGGCAAAGGACAACCATGACTCATGTTTTCGCCGATTCGTCGCGCCGTCGGCGCTCTCCGTACTAGAGATCCTCCTCCCATATCCCCCACGTCTCTTCTTGCCCGCGCTAGAGTGCAGACAGCGGAGCACGTCGGTGCTAGAGCACCCTACTGGGACCGAGGTTGGTTGAGCCGATCGGTGCACTTCACTAGCACTCATTTCTCAAAGGAGGAACGTCTGCTGGAGGAGTTGGCATATCAGCAACATCGACGAGCTCAGATTTCCACCTTTTCTGGCACAGGCTGGGTGGAAAACATCGCGTAGAGACAATGACATGTTAGTCTACAACAAGAATGGCCATTACGTGGGAGCGATGCCTCTTCCGTTTATTGGGCTTGGGAGGTGCCGTGTTCTGGGTTGAACACAACAGTGTTTATGGTCACATGTGGAGTTCCGCGCAACTAGAAGCTTTGCTATTTTGCTTGCTCTACGTGCATGATTGGAATTTTTTGCCGTTATTCCACGACACATGGCTTCAAGAAGCTTTACGCTTCAAGGATCAACTAACACAAGGTGCGTCTTCGGTGTCAGTTTTTGACTTGAGGGTGAGGAACTCTTTTCCCTTGCGAAACGGTGAGTGGTCGTGCCTCTCCTGCTCCTTGTCGAGTGAATTCCTTTTATCAGTCGAAGGAGCAAGGACTTCAACGCAACCCGTTGTGGCAGGCTATACATAAGACTAGAGAAAATGAGAGGTTATAAAGACACTGAAGTGTGTCTCCCTAATAAACCTACAGTACTGATCTGTCCATAAGCACTAATGCTTTGCTTGAGCGAGACGGACAATAAAGAAGGTCTGAGGATGGACCGCTTCTACGCCCTCATTTCTTGGAATCGTCATATTTATTCCCGTAGGAAGTAGCGGTTTCGGTGCATCTCGATTCTGACTTGCAGGAAGTCCTACTCTTTTGGAACATGGCCTTCTCGAAATTCAGTATCCATCTACAGCAAGTTTCCGCAACAATCGGCGAGCCCTGGAGACGCAAACGACGAGCGTGTTCTCTCATTCGGGTCCTGAGTCAGCTCGCTCGCTTGTAGCGCAGCAGGAGTGTCTATTTCTCTGCGCTCTCGCCATCCCGCTGCTTTGGTTGACCTTTGCCAGTAGACGATTCCTATTCTGTCATTCTTCAGATCAAGGTAAGGCGTGCTATTATACTTATTCTGAGTGTCAGATCGATAATGTAGGCGATATGACTGTTTGCTAGTGTTCGTGTAGACTGATTGATTTACTAACAAATGTGCTATTTGCACTATAGCACCTAGTTCTTTCCAGTAAACCAGGCAGGCTAACCGGACATAGCAAACAGTAATAAGCCTATATCATCAATTTGGCCCTCAGAAGGAGTATAATAGCAGGCCTTACATTTATCTGGGGAATGGGAGAATAGGAATTGTTTCCTTCGAACACTGGGGAGCTATGGTGTAATTACGTACTACACACTCTGTACGTCGCCGGCGAGAAGTATGAACAAGCGGCAGCAGCGACGAGAGCGACAGGGACAGTGCTCGAGTATGAACAGGTCTCGGTGGCGATCGCTCGGTTTTAAATGATTATCGTGCCTTGCACGGGCGACGAGTCGTTCTCGTCGGGAAGTGTGAACAGGCCGGCAGGGGAAGGAGCCCCAGGGTGTGGCTAATCTACTTGCTCATCCTACGATGAGCAATTCCCGGAGCTTCTTCGCTTGCCGACCTCCACCGCTTCAGCGGAGGGAGCACAAAACAAAATACACAGAACATAATGGGAAATGGACATTCTTGGAGTTCAATCTGTGGAGGCGACATTGACATCAACATCGGTACTGATCAATTTAAGAAATCGCACATTTCCGTGCTAACGGCGCTCTCCTGCGATTGGAGTTGGGCGGGCAGCGACATCACGGGCACCAGCACATCTAGCACCAATCTATGATATCCTCGTGTCATGTCGGTTCCCACTACTCTCCTCCCTACAAGGCAAAGGCTGAGATAAGATAGGGCAGCATACGGATCTTGTGGAACGTCTTACGTAACTTTAACGAAGAATTGTAAGCGAAAAGCTCAAATAATGCGGCTTATCAAGCGATATGATGAGCGATAAGTCGCGTTATCTGAGCTTTTCGCCTACAATTCTCCGTTAAAGTTACGTAAGTCGTTGATGAATTCGGCCTCTGGTAGAACAACCGTTATCGTAGCTATTTATGCATCTGCCCGGGAAGTAGGGTAGGCGGTGCCGTTTAAAGTGTAGCGCAACACAAGGTTCAATCATTGGCGCAGTGGAGAATGGGTGGTATACAAGTATAGGTCGAAAGTAGGAGACACAGCGCTCAATCGCTGGCAAATTATTGTTGAGTCTGGGGGATCATAGCAGTTCTATTAGAAATCGACGGTAACACTGGTTGGATCTGCTTGTGCTGTGGATTAGCAGCAATTCACAACGGGTCTGCGAGAGATCAGTTCCTCAGAACATTGTTCCTCGAATTTGCTGCCGGTATCTGAATTCAGTGGGCGCGTGGTAGCCGGGTAAGGCACCGATTGTCTAATTCCGATTTTTGGTTCGTGTTTCCCCACACGCTAACTAGGCAACACACCTCGTGGATCGGTTAATTGGTACCAGGCTTGTCTGTGAACGATAGGGCGCTGAGTCTAGGAAGTATAAATCACTGACTTGTTCATCGGCTAGCCACCGCAAGTCATTGCATGGCCAAATACGCATTCAAATCGCCTCCACGACATCCCGTTGAAAATGGCGTACCTCAAAAAGGGATTTTTTAACGCCGTCGGTTATCCTTTTTAGTATCCTTCTATTCGAATATTCGATTTGGAGAAAAGGACTGCAACGACACAGGACAAAATTTGACGTTGCTCTTCATACAGCCTACTGGTAGCATTCGCGGTGCATATGCTACTACACATAGAGGAGCTAATATGTCCACTTGTCCGTGTACCTGTTTGTTCATGAACCATCCATCCTATGGTTAGACACGCTGACTCGGATAATTCCATTCAGTCATTTTTTTTCAAACCCGGTTAAGCTAAGCCCGTATCTTGGGATGATTCAGATAAGAGCAGCTTCAACGAGATTCTGAATAACTGACTTATCTTCAATCCAGGGCTTCGCCCCAAACCCCGAGAATAAAACAACCCCATCCCATGTGGCTGGGGACTTCGCCGCCAAACCCCGAGAAAAGAACAAGCCCAATCCTCCTCCTTTCTTCTTTAGGCATTAAAAATTTTTTTCATTTAAAAAAAACCAGTTTAAAAAAAACTGGTTTTACTATATAGATTACTGCAGTGGGATATGATAGGGCAGAATTTTCACTGCGCATATGAAGCCCATTCTCCGTCACATATACGCGATTTATTCTCCGAATCGCTCGTTGTCTACGTGTCGAGAAACAGGTAATGAGAGTCCCAATCCTGTGCTTCAGCAGCAAAATCATAATTCAAATTAATCGGTATTGGTCGACACCGCTTACTGTCCGACGGCAAAAATACTCCTCCGAATCCCGTGGTCACTCTCTCTACCCCTCCCCTCCCGAAATACTTCCTTTCCTATGTGCTGGCAAAGAAACGGAGTGAGAGTCTAGCACGCACTGTGACATTGAGTACCGATTCACATGTCACTACGTTGCCACGACGTCTATGACACTCCTTCTGCACTCTGACACACGTGCCACGACTTTTGTAAGCGTCTTCATAAATTCGATACACACTGAACGATTTCACGCTCCCCCTCTAATGGTCCTCCTTTGTTGGTCGTCTCCTATTGGTCGCCCTTACTCGGAATTCCTACGCAAGTTGGACAGCACGTCTTCTGGATATCTACGCAAGTTGGATAACATCTTCAGCGCGTCTTCTGAATCCCTACGCAAGTTGGACGACGTTGAATGACGCTTCAGCACGTCTTTTCAATCCCTACGCACGTTGGACGACGTCTACAGCACGTCTTCTGAATCCCTATGCAAGTTTCACGACGTTGAACGACGTCTAGGGCACGCCTCCTGAATCCCTGCACTCTGCACTCGATCCCCATTCATACCCTGGCGCGTTGCACCATGAATATCTCGAAAACCTGGACGATCAGCCGCCAAGGATATAGTTTGCCAGCAGTCTTCCATGGTTAAGCTGGAATGAGACCCGGCTGGCATACGTCGCACTGTCGTAGGCATCTTTTGGCTTCAGTCCCTCCCCCACCTCCCCGTGACGGACACGTGACACTAGCCGATTATATATAGTAGGATCTCACGTCGGATACCCGAATCGGATAGGACATCAGTAGTCCGATTATAGTCAGTTATCTGATTTATCCGAAAAGCCGATCAGAGGCTGGTTTCATAAACGACTTACAGCAATTTAAGCAACAAGGATATGTGAGATGTTTTACCGTATCGTTTGATAAGCCACGCTGTCAGGGATTTCGGCTTTATTTTCTTCTTTAAATTAAAAAAAAACGTGCGTCAGACTTGTTCTATGCGGTTGTGACGAATAGTTCTATCCCTCTTTCTTGCTCTTTATACAATATATAAATGATTAACCACTGAACCGTGTGAGTCGTGCACAGAAGTAGAAACGCGTTATTCCTCAAACATTTCGCTATCTCTACCGCTTCCGCTCCCGTAGAACGAGTATAGGAACCACATGAACTTAATAATTTCTAACACCATTCCAGGGCTTTCGTCGCACCATGGGTTAGTACGAGATCATGTTTAATGGTGGAGATTTACTGTTTCGTGCATCTTCTTAAGCGAAGTGATCAGTGCATCATAAAGATTTTCTTGAAGGAGATTTCAGTCTTCTGTAGTCCTTCACACTTTATATGAATCATCATCATCCTGTGAAGTACCGCTGAGGGTGCTAGAGGATCAAAGTCGCTGGGTGAAGTCATCGAAGTTGGGCCACGTTGTGTTTTTCTGACATCAACTGAAGGTGTACCATGACTGTTTGCATTCTACTGGGTGTGAAAAGAACATCAGTGGCCGGATTAATCAACGACTTACACCAATTTAACGGAGAAATTACAGCCGAAATTCCTGATACATACTGCGGCTTATCGTTCACCATACCGCCTGATAAGCCGCGCTATCAGGGATTTCGGGGGTCGAGCGTTCTACCCCGTCGTCCCCCTGGCCCGCCCACCCTAACCCCCTGGGCTTGCTCGAGAGTCCAGTGGCTGCCTTACGAGATAGTGGAGACGCAGACATTTGCTACGCCTCTGTTTAAAGGGCGGGGGCTAGAACGCCACTCCGCCAGGATTTCGGCAGTAATTTTCTCTGTTAAATTGCTGTAAGTCACTGTCCGGCCTCAGGACGCCTATCTATTATATAAACGGTGTAAGAAATCCCGCCGTCATAATAGTGCATTCCTATAAGCACACAGCGTCGCAAAATCTTCCAAGCAGAGTTATTTTCTGCTTCTTCCCATAATTTGTCTGTTTTCCAAGAAAACAAAAAAAATAATTTTTTCCGATTTCAATTTCTGGATAAACGAAAGATACGCAGCACGATGTGTCGTTGGCGCTTGTACTTGTTCGCAACATGGTCAGCTCATAAACGGTCTAAAAGCAACGATTTATTGATAGATCCAGCTCACAGACTCGTGGAAACAAACAGTACGATAATACATCGCAGCTATTAATTATACGGTGTGTAACGAAATTGTTGCCGAAGGTTGAGAAGCAGTCGATTTAAGATGATTATATATAGGTCAGTTACTGCTGAGCGAAATGTCGTAGAACTCGCTATCATCCACTAGAATAGCGGTGACCGTGTCATCATCGATACCTGAACAGATCGTTGTATCGTCGTGGCCTTTTCGTGGACTACTTCGGCGATGTAAATCATACCATGACATATCATCATCGGAGTATTCTTCGATGTTCCAACTAGGTCGTGCAACTCGCTCAGGTCCATTATCATCTCTAAAAATTAACGAAAAAAATCGTTCTTCGGCGGGTGCTTACCAGTACAGCGCCGAAGGAGCACGCAACAATGTCTGCGTCTCCAAGATTTCATAAGCAGGAGCTAAACTCTCCAGTAGACATGAGGTTGTGGATAGTTATGCCGGGATGCATGCTCTACCACCTTACCACATTTTTGGTTTGTGGTGCAATCCTAGTTGGTGGTGGCTGCTTTTGGGCACGTTTATACTTCGACGCCGAGCGACTCGATGCTAAGTATTGCGGCCAAATTGATCGAGCGACGCGATCGATCAATTTGGCCACTGTACATGCCGTCGCGTCGCTCGGCGTCGGAAGTATAAACGGGGCCCTAAACGATTTTCCGACATAACGAAACACAATAGATGGGAAACAACATATGGAAATAAGCAAATTAACTAATATGGTTGCCCAGATAGACTCATTCGAGTCCCTAGATAGGGGAACCTAAAAAGTTTCCCAAAAGGAAGGTTAATTAAGAAGCTGGTCACAAATCTCACGTTTTCTTTTCGGAATTTTATTAGGTTTCACATCTCGACAAGCAGACATGGCTGTGGACAAACGACGTGAAAGCAAAAGTGCGAGAGAAGAAGTCGCTCTATCACGTGTTTCTCGGCGAAAAGACAGCCGATAACTGGCGGAAGTACCAAAAAGCGAAGAAAGCTGCAAAGAAGGCCGTGGCTATTACTATTACTATTACTATTACTATTTATTACGCAGCATAAGGCACACGTCAGGCGTCTCAACAAAACACTAGCAGAACAGATCCAAAAACAAGCAGAACGATCAAAATTTCTACGGGTTATTCAAAACGTAATAGCCGCTTCCCTGCTATTCGCCTACAGGCCGGGAGACAAGGAGGACTTGGTGCAACTTCGAGTTTGAGCGATAGGTATTCGGACCCGGCCCTACATGTAAACATGTGCAGCCGAACACTTGACCGAGGAACTCGAAACCTAATTTTCACCGAGCCGCCCCTAGTTCTGGATTCAAAAACATTAAAGAATTTGGAGGAATCGACTTTGAGGATGCCAGATATTATTTTGAACACCATGCAAACATCATGAAATTTCCGGCGCGATTCAAGTGTGTGTAGTTTGAGCACAGCATTCCTGGTATTCCAGGAAGGAACTCTGGAAAATGTGCACTTGCCCGAACGTATGTAGGTCTTTCTGGTGAAGTTATTTTGAATTTTTTCCAAGAGACAAATGTCTTTCTTTTTATGGGATGAGAATACCGGGGTTCCACTTTCTACAATCGGTCTGACATATGTAGTATACGCCTTAATGAGCACCTTTTCTTCACAAGTAGAAAGGCCTTTAAAGATTTGGTATGTGCGAACCGAGGCCTTTTTGCACAGCTCCTTGTAATGCTCTGTAAAGTCAAGCTTGTTATCATACCGAAAACCAAGATCCTTAACAGAACATACTTGCTTCAAAAGGCAATCTCCCAGAGTATAATTCCCTTGTAATTGAGAACCGCCTATCCTCATATACACAGTTTTTTCGGGAGCTAATGGCAATGGCTGTTGCGAAAGCCACTCATTATGGAGATGTCAACGAGAAGCTCGAGTCTCGCGATGGTGAGCGGTATCTGTACCGACTTGCAAAGAATCGCCATCGCCAGACCGAGGACATCGAGAAGTTCTTCGGCATCAATGATGAGAACGGCCATCTCCTTACGGACCGCAAGAAGGCATTGAAGCGATGGCGCGATTACTTTGAGGAAATTTCCACGGTTGGGTTCCCTCATCCAGCCATCCCTTCAACGGCTCCAACCCACGGCCCCGTTCAGAAGATCACCGTGGAGGAGATTGAAGAGGCTTTGAAGAAGATGAGGCCAGGCAAAGCGACTGGGCCCGATGACGTGGCAGCTGATTTGTGGAAGTCCAAGTACTGGTACCCTGCTGAGTGGTTGGCGAAGTTCTTTAATCAGGTTGTGGCGGAGAAGAAGGTGCCTGAGTGTTGGCGCCAAAGTACGACGATCTCGATTTGGAAGAAGAAGGGCAGTCCTGCAGACTGCTCCAATTACCGTCCGATTTGCTTGCTTTCGCACAGCATGAAGATCTTTGAGCGAGTTGTCGATGGACGAATTCGGGACATCGTCCAGCTTTCCAGCAATCAGTGCGGCTTCGTGGCTGGCTGTGGCACCGTTGATGCCATAAACGCCGCCCGCCTCCTGATAGAAAAGCATCGCGAGAAACAGAAGCCAGTGCATATCGCCTTCCTCGACTTGGAGAAGGCCTTTGACCGCGTACCGCGTGAAGTGATATGGTACGCCTTGCGACATCATGGAGTTCCCGAAGAGCTCATAGAGTGGGTGCGAATTCTCTACTCTTGTCCAAAGAGTCGAGTTCAAGCTGCAGCTGGAACCTCGATGGAGTTCCCCATCTCTCTCGGGGTACACCAGGGGCCGGATTCATCAAAGTTACTGCAGTAACTTTAACGGAGAATTGTAAGCAAATAGCTCAGATAATGCGGCTTATCAAGCGATATGGTGAACGATAAGCCACGTTATCTGAGCTTTCGTTTACGGTTCTCCGTTAAAGTTACTGCAGTAACTTTGACGAATCCGGCCCCAGGGTTCTGCGCTTTCCCCACTCCTCTTTGTTGTCGTCATGGATGCCATCAGACGAGATCTTCAGAAGCCCGTCCCTTGGACCTTGCTTTATGCCGATAACGTGATGCTCGCTAGCGAAGACAAAGGAGAACTCGAGCGAGAGTTACAAGCTTGGTGTGATCGCTTGGACCGGTTTGGACTCAGATTGAACGTGAAGAGGACCGAGTATTTAACGACGGACGTTACCGAGTCCAGCTCCATCAGGTTAACGGCATCGAGCTTCCACGCACTGCGGTCTTTAAGTACCTGGATCAGCAGTCGCGTCTGACGGCAAACTGATGGTCGAAGTGAATTCACGCGTGAGTGCAGCTTGGTCCAAGTGGCGCTCGTTGACTGGCGTGCTCTGCGACAAGAAGATACCAGAGCGCTTTAAGTCAAAGATCTACAGGGCAGTCATCCGGCCAGTAGCGATGTACGGCGCTGAGTGTTGGCCTGCGACCAAGGAAGTTGAAACGCGCCTCAGCGTCATGGAGACGAAGATGCTGCGCTGGACGGCTGGAGTCACGCGCATGGACGCATCCGAAACGAAGCTATTCGGCAGAAGTTCGGTGTCGCGCCGATAGCGGACATGCGCGAAGCTCGCTTACGATGGTACGGCCACGTTCTGCGTGGAAAGGAAGACAGCGTCCGCAAGATAGGCCTTAACTTCGAGGTAATAGGAAAGCGGCCTAAAGGGCGCCCGAAGCAGCGCTTGGCTGATACGTTACATACGGACTTGAAAGCGGCTGGTGTCCACCCTGATCTAGCGCTGGATCGGGAAAGGTGGCGTCATGACACCAGAATAGCGGACCCCGCCACGAAGCGGGACAGACGCTGAAGAAGAAGAAGAAGATTAGGTTTCACATCTGTGACAATCTACTTTCATTAGCGCACCAAAGATAACCTCCTAGACGAAGTTCTGGCTAGATCGGTGACCCTGTCCCCGTCATATAGTCTCCCAACCACATCACGTAGTTCGCGTAGCCCACATAGCTTACTTACCGCTACCTATCGTAGTTGGCTGAAAAGAGAGGTGATATTCGTGATCAGCACCTCCAATAACCCCTCAGACAAAGTTGAGTACAACGGTCAGTCTGACACGACCACCGTAGTTCTCGGTTTCGGGAATAAGCTCGCGTAACCATCCAAACAGACACCACCATCGTGTTCACCATCCCAAACTATCCTGTAGAAGAAGTTTGGGTCACAGGATCTCGTCGCATACTTGCGTGGTGCGCTTCGTCCCACGGGACAGACAGGCGAAAATCGCTGTTGTCGTCACCGTGTTAATAGAGGCGCGGCGAAATTTTGTGCGATAAACTGTGCACACATTCAATTGTTAAGTATAGTTACCAGGATGAGCGAATGAATTTTTGAAAACGGATAACGCATGATTTTGCTCAACAGGGCAGAAAATCTGATAGCGAACAAAGAATAAATAGAAAACTCGGTTTAATTTGTTGAAATATAAAACAGATTCCATTTCACTTGCTAGCTAGTGCCACTCGAGGTTTTGAAGTCTATTTTTCGCCCCTAGCGGAGCGCACGTCCGCTGTCACGGTGGATTCAATTGGCTGCTGAAGACAACAAGTATAAGTATATTACATCGCCTAAGGCAAACGTCAGATACAAGCAGAACTCAAAACATGGGAACAACTAAAGAACAAACAAACAAAGTTGCTAACCAAGAGTGATCAAGCTTCTACATGAATACAGTGAAGATGCCATGGTTTCAATAAAAAGGTCGCGACCTTACGCTTGAAGCATTTAAGGTCTGGCGAAAAAGCATTGTTCTTAGTAAGCTTGAGGTACATTGGACCAGCTCTGCAATGTGAAGTTGAAACGTCGGACACTTCCCAACAAAATCCACCGCAGCGAAGGTGAGCAGCAGTGGAGTGCGTAAGCTGCAGCGGGTGTGTTGCGAACGCACCGTTGCTTCTACCGTAATCGCGGCAGCCAATCACGGCACCGATTCAGCGCACCTGCTCCGCATGGCACTACCTTCGAGACTGGTAGCGGCCAGGTGCACACCACCTGAACCATTGATGTATCCAAAAAGTAGGTGTTTTTTGGTCTGCCCGGATAAGCACATGCGTACTTGGGTCTCGTTAGGGAACTTCTTCCATGCTGATATCAGCCGTCAGCTCATCCCGATGTACGATTGAGTGCTGCTCGGTTCTACGAGGTATTTATGTTGCGTTCGACCAAGCAACTCCGGTCGTATAATGACGTAGAGCATTCCCGCCCGGTCAGCTGCAGGTGAGGGTTCAAATCCGCTTGGCGCTAGAGTTTTGATCGCAACAACACGTCGTTATTAGAGCTTACAGAGCCTCACTAGCAACCACTTGATGCTTAAAGAAAATGAACTGAATATGTCGCGAATGCGAAAGTTCGCTCCCTAATTTCAAACCCCGCGTGCCATCGTATCCACTCGGAACACCGATGAGGCGCCCCTGAGGTCCGTCCTGTCCATGCACGCTATTTATAGGCGCTGCTCGCTGCACACCGCTCTCCACCAGGCTCATTCTATACTTCCGTCGACTCGTCGAGTGACTGTGTGGGCTCAGCTCTGTGGCGCCGACCTTTCGCGCCCTCGCCCAACCGTTATTGCCGGGATCCTCGAGCGAAGCCTTGCCGTCCCCTCACTCACATTACAGCCGACTGCAATACAGGGAGAGGGGTCCTGATGGACTCGCCGAGCCTCGGATAGCCATTACAGCTACATCATCCGGAGCGGTCCCATCACGTCACCCTTTGCTGCTTCAGGTTATCCAGTATTCACCTTTGGTATTCTCTTGTGGTCGTGTGGTTGTGTGCAGATTGTGTGAAATAAATCGTGTGGTGCTACTATAAACAGTAGAAGAGGGGGAAGGTGTGGAGTCTCCTCATTCCAGTTGTGGTGCGCACGTATGGGTACATAGATAGTTGTTGTCGTTGGGCATGCCGGGTTTTGATGTTGCGGTTGAATGTCATGTTGGGGTTGTTTTCATACACTACAGTCGGGATCCACTACATCACACCCGTAGTATACCCACGGTTGACGTGGGGTGGGCGTGCGTCAATCCAGGCGTTATGTCTAGTGTAAGTGATTGGAGGTTACCACACGGGATTCCGTCTGTCGGAGAGGAGGGGGGGGGGGGGGTGTGGACGACGGGACGCAGTGGGAAGTTTGTTACAAGCGCTGCTTCCTGTATTTATCTGTGGTAGACCTATGCTTTCTAATCGTGTCCATAACTAAGCTTCAGTATTTTGTTGCTTTTTGAAAGAGTCTACTACTATCACATGATACCTAGGTTGTGTCGCGGAAAAGCACAGAGCAGACCAATATCTGGAACCTCCCACGTCCAATCCACGCTCGTAGGAGCGAGTACATCGGCGGTAACAAGGTGACTCCCTCCGTGGAGCCACTTAGCACTAGAAATTTCGGCAGGGGCTGTTAGATGGACCACATCCCGGAGCTGCTTCCGCTGTTTGTTCCCGCGTTTAGAGCGCCCACAATCAAGCTTCAGTGTTAAGCGCTCATGAAAGGGGAACCGTGCTCTAATCCGAGCTTCTTTCTCTAAAAATCTCGCCCATTTTCCTCTTAGTTCACAAAACTCAACACTTGGGGATGCAACACGCACGTGAAATTCTGAAGATCCATTCGAGTGTCAAGCGCAATTAGCCCTCCTACCAACTACGTCATTTGTTCTCGTGTGAGGAAATATACCCTATAAACTTTCTTGCCTGTCACACCTTCTACTAATATTCACGGGCTTAATCCGTTTGGACACTAACTTCCAAACTGGAGACTTTCCTGGCGTGTTGGATCCACGTCCAACACACGTTCTCAAGCACAAGGTCGATTATTTCACTGACGCTGCACTGGTGAAACCCATGTCCTCAACAGGCCTTTACAGGTCCGATAGATGGTGCACTTTCATTTTCGGTTGCAAACCTAGAGAGGGAGGTCCAACCTCTTCCTCTCTATTTCTGACAAGTAAGGTTAGATATCCTTCTAGGTCTATGCTGATTAGATAAACGTATATAGCGTTTCGTTCTACAGTTTTTTAGGAAATCTGGGGTCAGATCCGTCAGCGACTTGGAGCAATCTAAAGTCGTAGTCGTTGATGAATCTGCCCCCTGGATGTCGTGAAGGGCATGAAGGTGAACCCGCTGCTAAGGGTTGCTCCCACCTTCGGAACCTTAATCATACACGCTGGAGATTTCGCTCACTTCTTTAAAAAATCTTTTCACACGAGTGCTCTCGCAGATAAGAAGTATGAGGCGTTTTTAACAGACAGTTTTGGCAATGCCTGGAAGTCGGAGCTGACAGAACTCTAAGACAGGACTGCGATCGAAGGATCTGCGAAGTCATCACAGAACAGTGCACAAGCGCACTGCTGAGTGAGTGGATCGAAAAAAAACTTGAAGTGAATCGCCTGATTGCGATAGCTATTGTATCCGACATTGAACGTATTGTATGTACAACCTATGGAAAGCGCTTCCATTCTAACGAGCTTCTCGCTTGACAGCATGGTGAAGAAGGCAAGAATATCAAGTATGTATCCCGGTGGATGGAGGGGTTGGCATGGGTAGAAAATGGGATTTAGCACATCCGCGGTTTCCGGCTTCCCGACAAGAATTTTCAAAACACAATGTCGATTGCACCGGCGGAGTTTGTAGGTTGGTATATGTCCACCTATATGAGGAGAAAACTGAATTCCCCTCTACACCAGGACTGCTTCAGCATTATCCAGCTTAAGAGTCTCCTCAGCACATTATAAATTGCTGGATTTCGCGGCATTTTTTCCTCGTATTAGGGGATTCTGCCCCCTTCCCCGTTCCTTCTGGTATAGATTTTAGAGCTCAGCCAACATCGTGTAGTCCACATCTAAGCAGGTTACGACCGCTAGTTTTGCAGCTAGTCGCCGTCTACAAGACGTGTAGACGATGTGACGTGTTACACCAGTGCAGCACCGCTGACGTGGTGGGGTTTGCGCGTAAAGACGCGTATTGGAAGTCGATCCAACACGCCAGAAAAACCCCCAGTTTGGAAGTTGGTGTCCAAACGGATTTAGCCATATTCACGAACACTCTGATGGTTATAGAGAATTTTTCATATAAACCTCTCAGCACCATGTCAAATTGAGAGTTAATTAACTCGTTGTTCGTGATCCGGCCTAGAATTCCCCGGATAACGAACAACAAAACATATAGGCCAAAAAACCGGAAACCGAATAATAACGGATGACGGTTAATCCGCCCATCCTGATGCGGCATCTCGGAAAATGTGTAGAACTCTCTAAGATCCCGTTCATTCCTCGCGAGTTATTCTGGTTCTCCATTCAAGCATGCAAAACAATTAATTGTGAACGATAAAACCATCCACCTGGGGTTCATCAACGAATTACATAACTTTAACAGAGAATTCCCAGCGGAAAACTCAGATAACGCGGCTTATCGCCCACCATATCGCTTCATAAGCCGCGCTATCAGGCTGTAATTTTCTCTGTTAAATTGCTGCAAGTCGTTGATGAATCCGGCCTTTGGACTATAAGGCGATTGATTCATTTAACTCTCAATGCATGGATGGGCATTGCTTTAAGATAAAAATTTGATAAACAGTATTATAAAAATCCGACTGCTGACTTTGCCACCGTAACCAGGGCTCCATTGAATGAAGTACAATACTCAACCAGAATTTGCTACCACCGTAGTCCAGTGTGATGTAGCCATTATCATCACCAAAGCTATGTACGGAACAACCATCAATACAAAGTGCGGTCGTCCAGCATTTTCCTACCTTGTCGGCTACAATATGGTTGGTTTCAGAAAGTAAAGGTCAGTGCACATACTTATCCAAACCAATTTCAGACAAAAACGAGCAGCAAGGGCAGCAGCTCCGAAACTTAGGCATAAAATGGTTCAGGGTTTTGGTTCAATCCCAATGGGGGACCACTCCATAATTGCTTGCAAAGCACACCTATTGAGGAAAAACACACGCAGCATAACATAAAACGAGCTTACCTGATGCTCTACCCAAGAAATGGCGGGTCCCATCGTTGGAATATTGAAAAAAAAATTAGTTGCAAATACATGAAGAGGGTCCAGCGGCTCCGCACATAATCCACGTTTTCAATTTAGCACGCACCAAATGCGTGCATGTCGACTCAATCAACGTGTGGAAACACAGAGTAACGTCTGCGGGCAGTACGCTTCATCGGACGGCCATTTTATTGCATGTTGTTCGCGTTGTTCGCTTTTCGTCGTCTGTTTCGTAGCGATTTTTTTAAATTTCAGGTTTGGATAGATGATTTCCAGGGGAGGGGATCTTGTAGGTTCACTGATGTTTGTGTTACGTGTGTTTATGGCCAAACTGCCATTTGCAAGCGATTATGCGATTGGCCCCCATTAGGATTGAACCAAGGTTTTATCATCAGAGTCACCTGTTGCAATGCTCCAGGTATGTGGTGTTACAGGAAAATCGAAGGCTTAGGCGCTAAGTTGCACTGAATTATAGAAATCAACCAAAATTTGCTGGTGCCTGCCTGCCAATCCTGCCGACTAGGATGTTGGTTTGGATAAGTAAGTAGGTAAGTATGTTATGCTGCGTGTGTTTTTCCTCAATAGGTGTGCTTTGCAAGCAATTATGGAGTGGCCCCCCATTGGGATTGAACCAAAACCCTGAACCATTTTATGCCTAAGTTGCGGAGCTGCTGCCCTTGCTGCTCGTTTTTGTCCGAAATTGGTTTGGATAAGTATGTGCACTGGCCTTTATTTTTTGAAACCAACCATATTGCAGCCGACAAGATACAAAAATGCCGGACAACCGCTTTTTTATTGGTGGTTGTTGCGTACGTGCTTTGGTGGTGATAATGGCTACATCACACTGGACTACGGTGGCAGCAAATTCTGGTTGAGCATTGTAATTCATTCAATGGAGCACTGGGTTACGGTGTCAAAGTCAGGGGTCGGATTTTTATAATACTGCATTTGATAAACCATTTCATCTGGTACAGTTTATGATTATTGTAGGCAAAATGATGGCAACGCTGGGAAAATTGACCAGTAGAAGTAACAAGAGACCTACTGCTTTGAGTGCTTTCAACTTCCAATTCCTTGAAATTTGTTGGCTCAAGATCATGCGATTTCGTCGCGGCTCGAAGTTTATCGAGGTACTTTAAGTCGGGAATTTCACGAACACAGGAGATCCTGAATTATCGGTAGTGTCTTTCAAAGTTGTTGAGTGAAGCGTCGTGGTGACCACGTTGGACAAAACTGCCACGTTCAAGTGCACTCGATTACACACGCGAATACTACAATTCTTCTAGAACCTGACTTACAAGGGGCGTCTGTGCAATTACCTAAACGATTCTCAGCAAGACCTATATGGTCTTGTAGGGCATCTGACAAGGAGCAGCAAATTCGATCTGCTGCTGACACTGGGTGGTCCAAAAATGGCGAAAAATTGTCGCCTATTAAACCAGTTTCGACTTGCAGCAGGCTCGAGAGGAGTTGAGACCATTGAGTTAATCAACATGCTAAGGCAATTCTGGCCCACGTGTTGAAACTAAAAAGCTTACACATATGCGGCCTGAAGTGAGTGCAGCCAGATGACCAGCACTAGTTGCATGAGAAAGGATACGTACCCGATCTGCCATCCATGAAAGTAGGTGAACAATTATACGATTTTTGGACCACCCAGTGGCCGGCAGCAAGAACGAGACTCATCCCTGTGCTTCTTGTTAGATGCCCTACAAGGCCATGTAGGCCTCGTAGAGAATCGCTGGGGCAAGTTTACAGATGTCTCTTATTGGGCGTTTTCGTTGCAGTCATCGAGCCTGTAGACAGCAGACCAACGATAAGAAAACCAAAAACCTCTTACTACTCACCTGGACGACGACTGCCTTATGAGCGGTTCCGCCTCTTCAATTACTGTTTGGACGGGTCTGCCAGCTAGCATGGCGTCTCTCTGCCGATTTTTGAGCTCCTGTGTATCAGATTACTCATTGAAGGACGTTTTACGCGCACCTCGTGCTCTACTGATATGGGAATGGTCTGAAGCGTTTGTCTGAACGGGGGGAGCAAATCATATAGGGAGAATCCTCACCCATCAATTAGTACAAAAATGAGTTTGTTTTTGCCAACTCGTTGAAACCAAGGAGTAGGGGGTCCTTGAAGTCACAATGGAACATGGCGCATAACGAGTTTGGGGCATTACACGCCTGCAACGCCGCTGCCGGCAAGCGGTTCGGAGTGCAGTGGAAGTGGGGTTGCTTCATGCGAGGAAGGTCGAGGGTTTGGTTCTTGTGCGCTGCTGCATTTTTGCATTTCGAGTGACTGGTTGAGATTGGGGGATTCTGACGCCTACACCATTTTCAGCCGGTTTTATGCCTAATTTTCTAGCTGAATACTGTGGTATTCAACATGATCATGTAGAAATGTTCAACGCCAGTGATACACAGGTACAAAGTGCATGAAGCAGCACTGAGCACAATACGGATAACGTATAAAAGCTACAGGCTCCTTAAGTCTGTTTCCATACATGTACCAATGACCTCGGGAACAGCCATACTGGTCGGATTTTCAAAAGAGACCAGGATGTGACGTCGGAGGTGGACAAAATGAAAAACGAGGTCTGTGGATCCCACAAATTAGCCTAAACGGCAGCATCGATACAGTCTTCCCCTCATCCTTGCCTGTCACCTGGAAATCAGAGGTCTGCGGAAGATTTTCTAAAACCTAACACCAACAATGTCTGCCGATGCTCGAGTGGTAGTCCACCTGCTCCAGTTGAAGTGCGACCCACCTTTAGACAAGGAATCATCAAGGGAAGAAATAAAGCTGGCCGAATGGACGGCCAGCATACTCAAGGACTTCGAAGTACATCAACTTGAAGTTGACGAAGACGTTGTGGTTAAAAAAACTGATTAGTCGCGAGAAAATACTCTCCACAGCGTACAGCTAGAAAATGCGCAGAAAACGACTGAAAATGGTATAGACGTCAGAGTCCCCCAAATCCCAACCAGTTACTCGAAATGCAAAAATGCAGCAGCGCACAAGAACCAAACCCTCGACCTTCCTCGCATGAGGCTATCCCACTTCCACTGCGCTCGGAGCGCCTCTCGGCAGAGGCATCGCGGACGTACAAGATCCCCAAACTCGTGATGCGCCGTATTCCGTTGTGACTTCAAGGACCCCCTACTCCATGGGTTTAACGACTTGACAAAAATAAACACATTTTTATACTAATTGAGGGGTGAGGATTCTCTCTATATGACTCGCTCCCCCGTTCAGACATACGCTTCGGACCCTTCCATTGTGAGATCTCGTCTGCGCGTAATCTAGTCTTAGAGGGACGCTATATAGCTTAGCTGTAACTGTGGGAATTAGTTCCACAATGCTTAACAAATTCGACATTATCGAAAACGTCAACTAGGATAGATCCGTTTACTATTTACTCCTGTTGCCATCTCAGCGTTGTCACTTTTCACTGATGATTTAGGGATAGAGGTTTGCCGGTGATAATCGGTCAAGAATGTTCTGGACTACTGCGAGCTATAGGTCAAGTTATGTGATGCTTCTCACGAACACATACCGGCGCAATACGGGATTGCGGCATGGGCGTGCACATTTATGATTTTCCTGCATTTTTGCATACCAGAGTTCACTCTTCCAGCACAGTCTCAGTGCGAGGTTGGGTTCCCGATAGGAAATGAAATATTCTACCTTATCGTATTGTAGGCTGTATATCGAGAATATTCAATTCAATTCAATCCTGACAGGGACTACACCTCCGTATCCAACCCCTATTGAGCCCAGACACTGTTTCGCAAAGTAGTTTGCAAAGCGTTTCGGCACAATGTGTATTAGAGGGGGGGGGGCAGTGGAGGAGTGGCGTTCTATCCCTCGCCCTTTAAACAGAGGCGTGGCAAATGTCTGCGTCTCCACTATCTCGTAAGGTAGCCAGTGGACTCTCGAGCAAGCCCAGGGGTTGGGGGCGGGCGGGCCCGGGGGCAGTCCATCAGTACTCATATTTTCCACATGTACGACGAGTTTTTACCCGTTTAGTTCGCGAGTGACGTAGCGTTTGACCAGGGCCCTTCTTGTTGTGACTCGCATTTCACGTACGTAGATATCAGGTTGTGGACAATGTGGGAAATTCCATGTCACCATATCCGCCTGCTACGCTCGAGGAGGTGGAAACCCATGGTCTGCCTCCTCCCAACGCGCATTGCATTGGTTCCTTGAGGTATCGACTACCTGTCGTTTCGCCACATGAACTCGTTCACGATTTTTGTCCGCTCCACAGGTAATGATGGCGGCTCCACTTACGATGAAACAGAAGCAGAACCACAAATCTGCAACGAGAGAATTTGGTCAGACACTTCTGATAACTCTGTTCAAGAAGAAGAATGTAGGAATGCCCCTTAGGGCCCCCAGACTTCTGCGGCGTTGCTGCTGCCGTATCCTTCATAATAGGGCAGGGACACAGAGCTCGCCGCCAACGGCGAGCCCAGCGGCGCCGCCGGATTAAGCACCAGTTGGTCCCGACTAGAAAGACTACAGTACCTCGCCGTCGCCGCTTAGCGGCGCCGCTGGCCGGCCGGCAGCAGCCGTTGAGAGCGGCGTGACTCATCGATTTCGCCGTCCGCCGCTGGCCGCAGAAGTCTGGGGGGGGGGGGGGGGGGGCTTTAGGAGGTGCACTGCTGTTACGACTTTTCCTACTCCTTTTGTTTCCCTACTTTTCTTGTGGGGCGGCAGCGATACTCATTTTGAGGCGTACAGTCGCGCGCGTGCGTCGCCCGGGCGAAGTCCTCGCCACTCCGCCTGCTTATAGGACGAGTTTTACGCTGCCGTTCCGAGGTTGGGCTAGGTGAAGCGCTAGTATGTGTGCAGAGGGATGCACTGGAAGAGGAAAACCTAGTGAAAGTTAAACGAAGAGGAACATCAAAAGACGAAATCTGATAATAGGAAAATGAGAAGGGGTCCTAGAGGAACAAACTCTACTTAAGTTCAAAGTTGTGTGTTAAAAAATGTAAAATGTTTAATTATTAGATTAATTATTCATTTGAAGAGTAGATACAATAAATTTTGAGTGTTTCCTGCCGCGGATACACATTCACACTATTTAGCAAGGCTTATTGTGTATTCGGAGGCCGAGTGCATAAAAAATTACGAGCCTATATCTCTTCTTACTGGTTCAAAATTTTAATGTGCACGACATATTTATACAAAACTATTAATCAGTAGCTTTAAGCCTGACAACTGTTTCATGATTTAGCGATTCCTGATAATAAACTGGAAGGATTAGACTTGCAAGTCCAAATAGCAAACTAAATAAAATGTGTGAAAGATTTTAGAATTTCGGCAACACCAAAAGCCCATCAAAGCCTATTCGTATAGTATGCAAACAAAATGAATCTGATGGCGGTAAAAGCACTCGAATATTAGTAGGCAATGTAGTAGAGTAGGTAGCCTCTAAAAACTTTTCGCACAAAAATTGGACTCTCTATGGACAAACGATGCTCCTCTTTTCTCTCTGAAACGACTTCTCACCTATTTAGGTCTCACATGTATTTTAGGACTCATACCGCTCCTGAGCATTCAGGAGGCTCTTACTTCTCACCTTAAGCCAGACCCCGTTCCACCATAACTGTGTCGATTCTATTGCTTTCCTTTTATTGCCTAGGCGAAACGGTTCAGTGGTAGTTCGGGACTTGCCTTCGCGCTGTAGCACGCTGGGCGTCGTGCAGCTCGTACGCATCCCTGTAGTAACTAGAGGTACCCCTCGCTGCAGCGCCGCACCGCGAACGCACGCGTGGCTGCGAGTGAGTATCGCTGCTCGCAGCTACTATTCTTGCTATGATTACATAGGCGCTAGGCAGCTTAGAGGGGAAGAGTGGCATGTAAGGCAGGACTACAAAACACTTTGTGGTGCACTAAATCAAAAAGCCTACATAGCAAAAGTGTGCAACCTCGACCTGCATATTGAAGAAATCTACGAGGATTTGCCCCTCCCCAATAACTGGGATGGCTCCGAACGATGTAAATGTTTCCAGTCACACTCACTCATAACACTAGCTGCCTCTCCTGGGACTCAACAAGTCAGGGTCAATTAGCCATCTGTGTTTTCGTAGAATCGCGATTCAGAAATATTATGGTGCGACAGATTTATGCTTGAGCTTTGTAACCAGTAGTGAGCCTAGTCGCTGAAGATAGTCACCGTGTTTGGCGGTCCTATACGATGTTTTATGTTGCAATTTAACAATTGTATGCAGCTCTGATGTGGTCTGCCATGGTAGGGAACTGAGCACGGACACATCTGCGGCGGGAGCGGGAAGGTAAGCGAAATCATATCGGTCGGTATCTATGAAACAACAAGGGCCGGATTCATCAACGACTTACGTAAATTTAAGGGAGAATTGTAAGCTTAACAAGCGATATGGTGAGCGATAAGCCGCGTTATCTGAGCTTGTAACGCGGCTTATCACCACCATATCGCTTGATAAGCTTACAGTTCTCCGTTAAAGTTACGTAAGTCGTTGATGAATTCGGCCCAGGAAGGCATATGGCATACCTCCGAGTCGCCTCAGCTGCTGGGTCTTATTTAAACCTAACCGAATTCTGCTGATGCACTCGGTGGCGGATCTTCTTCCTCCGCCAAGCCGCCTGCTGTCGCGTCGTATCGACGTGGCCATTTTCGATATCCATTGAAACCACGGTCATACGATATGGAGGAGGGTCGTTGAGCGGTAGGTGGCGGATCGCGGCTCTTCCATCGCCGCTAGAGCCCTGGGAGACGGGAGCAGTTCTCGCACGAGCAGCTTGGACGCACCACACCCCTTAGGAGTCCCTTCCATAGCCTGTCTCTGCGCTCGAAGAGCGCAGAACCCAGCCGCGGACTCCCCCTGAGCGACGAAAGCAGTTTCCATACGAGCAGCTTTGGTGGCACACATCCTGGAGTACCTTCCCTAGCCTGGTTCTGCGCTCGAAGAGCACAGAACCCAGCTGCCGACTATCACTGGGCGACGAAAACGTGCTCAATGACAACGGCTCGGATGGTGTGAACGGGTTCTGGCACTTTGCCACGTCAGCGCCTGGTTGGCCCCAATGGCTATCCAGCTACTGTCGTGGGAGTGATTTGAGCGCAGCGATTGTCGTTCCAGTGATAAACGCATACGTGGCAAACGCTGCAGCAACAGATAAGAGATAAGCGGGAGAGATAAGCGATTAAGTGAAGTTGAAGTGCTTGATAAGCAGCTGCTGCGACTGGAATCGCTGCGATTCCAATAGCTGCAGCCGACCGCTCTGGAGAGAATCGCCGGGACGGAGGTGTGCCAGTCCCTCTGCGACGCGTCGCGGGAGCGACAGTGCGACAACAAGCAACCGCGACACCCACTGCGCCGTCCACCAATGCAGCGAGGGCACATCATTGACAGTTGTCAGCATCGCTCCAGCGACAATCGCTGGAGCGACTCAGAGGTATGCTAGATGCCTTAGACTAGCAGCGGGAATTGCAAAACGTTAAATGTTGTTATTGTGTTGAGAATTTTCTTAAATTTATTAATTTTTCGCAAACCACCAAGATTGCTGGGCTTCCCAGAGGATTCGCAGTCGACTCTCAGATTGAACTAGAGCGAAATTACTCCAAGTTCGTCTGTTTTCGTTCCAAATATGGAAGACTTCGCCCACCTCAACTTATACCGTCATATTAGCTGTTAGGGTAATTGCACCGTGGATTTAACACGACGGCTTCCCGACCTACCCGACCTTCCCGACCAACCGAGTGCGGGTAGTGCGGGCATCCCTGTAGCCACGTGCGACCGTCCCATTGGTTCCCGTAATACCAATTTCTACCTCACACCCCTGTCGCTCCCCGTGGAAAGACGTGAACCTTCCCGGGAACGTTCACGAATACTGCCACTGATTTTATCGGACTTCATGCGCCCTTCGACCAAAGCGGAATGACCACTACCTTAAGCCTCATACGCTCCTAGTGTAAACAAAAATTTCGAAATTCTTACATGTCACGTGAGAGACAACGGCGGGAATCGTCATCCCATTAGTGTCACGAGGCAGTACACAGCTAAGAATATAAATGAGGCATCATCGTTTGAAGTTGGAATGATAATAAGTCGGCTTTCATGATACAGATATGAGCGATGAATGTTTACCACAACAAGGGATGAATGAAAGCGAAAAAAGCTCTACATGCATCGGCATCGCGTCTCGCTCTCTCGATCGACGATGCACACTCTGAACAGCTGGCGACACGGATTCGTCACCGCTTGCATTTGCGTTCTTGCATATATGTAATTGTCCATCTTGGCTCCCATAGCTTTACTCAGTATTGGTTCTCTTTTTCGACGTGTGTTTTTCCAGTTTCATTCCTGATGTGCGCTGTTATTTTTTATTACGTCCTTAATCGTTTTTGTTCAGTTTCAAATTGCCAGGCTAGCTGCTCTTCTATCCAGAGCTGAGTACCGCTTGTGTTATAGATGTTAATTAGTGTTTATTTTTACTTTCCCGGTGCACTTTTTCCGTGTTCATTCTCTCTGCTAACGTTCTTTGCTGCTTGGTTCTTTTGGGTACTTGATCGTACTGTTTTAATAGTAAACAAGGAAGGGGAACGAAGCGAAGAACTGTAGCAACGAAAACAAAAAAATACCGAACGAAAATGTAAAAGTAAGCACTTTTTATCATTAAAATGCAACTCGACGCAGGCAATGCGGCCAATCGCATCGCGGCAATTTCGAAAGTGACACGATCCAGGATTGGTTGCTGGTTTACGCTATGCTCTCCGACCGACTGCCGTCGGCTATAACATGGAAAGGTTCCCAACTCATGGTGAGCTTTTGCGATGCTATTTTGATAGGATGTAGGGCTCTGAGTACAGAATTGCAGTCAGTTCTTGCTGAACGCCTTTTTAAAGAAATGAAAAAGAGGTGTGAAGGCGCAACACCGACGGAACCGACGCGCACTCACAAAGCCCGGTGAGTGTGAAAGGAATTTAAGGGTCCTTGATGCGGGGACGGCATCGTGGGGCAACCGAGCTAGTTCAAAAGTCCCATGCAACACCAACCATCCAACCATCTGCGAACTAAAGGGGTCGGATTGTTGGCGTTGCATGTCTAAAAATTCCTAAAAAGCCTGCACACCTCATCCGTGAACACCTAAAAATTTACATCCGCTTGAAAATGCAGCTCCTGCTGCCCGAAGCGCGTTCAGCTAGTATTTGTGGACATTGAATTTGCACTTATGGAAAGATTCAAATTCGCTCAAGCTTTCCGACAAAGTTACTCTTGCGGCTCGTGGAGACCGTAGAAGATCATGCACATGAAGGTAGTGGAAATAGAAAACTGCAACCGAGTTTCCAGACGACATTTCTTTTATGAGGTTAAATTGCCCATAACGATCACCCTGTAACCGATGAATCCGTGGCCTATAGGCAACTGTCGATGTCTCATTGGGCTCATTACTCGATTCTAAGTGATCTCTCTTCTTGGTCACGCGATCTACCCATATTATCACTGAATTCCTCCGTAGGCAGGCGTTGGTAATAACGAACTTTTGATACAAAAATTCGTTTCTGCTAGCTAATCTTCCAGCTGACCACCTCAACACCAAACTAGTCCGTAACCGCTTACGCGAATGCATTGGCGAGATCTCTAACTATGTAATGTGTCCTACTCAGAAGGAATGTGGCTACACCGTATGTGTAATCTACGCCTGACCTCTAGTCAAGATTGGAGGGGTCCACGTTTAGCATGCAAAGTCTATGGAGCGTTGCGGATCTATTCTGGGACTCCAAGATCAACCGGAGAGGGAATACCAAGAAAGTAGACAAAATGGACGATGCTATATGAAGACATTTTGTCTTTCAATAGGTATCTCCTTCGGTTTTCTTTTCTTTTCTTCTTTCTTGGCGTTTGTCACGCTTGGTCACGGGGTCCTCATTCCTTGTGCGGCGTCCTCACTATTCCCTTCAATTCACTTTTGCATGTGGGGGGGGGAGGGGTGGGTGGTTGGAATTTTTGGGTCAAAATCTATTGCATAGTAACGTTATAACTAAAACAATGTGGAACAACTTACCACCGGAAGGCTTCCAATTTAAATAATTGTTAATGTAATTGTAAATAGAGAAGATGAGATGAAAAAACAAAGAAGTGAGGTTTGGTCTCCGTTTCGCACAGGCCCTTAGACGGAGACAAAACATAGAAAATACTCCTCCTCTCTGTGCTCATCAGTAAGGGAAGGGAAGCAGCTATTTATGGTATAGGAATAGAAGGTGTAACTCACATGATAGAGCTTGTCGTTGTAGAATCAGTCCAGGTAGTGTGAAGACTATAGCTAATAGAATTATGCTAATAGATTAGATGGGAAGGCAATAGAAGAAGTCACTTTTAGAGAAGATTTAAAGGAACCAATGATGACTAGAAATACAGTAAACTTTCCGCAATTACACAGTAGAAGCATAATCTAAAATTACGGTAAACATTAACGTGTGTAAGCCAGTTTGAAGAGTAACAACTTAAGTGGAGGTAAGATTTTGTAGTAAAGAACGGTGTGAAGGACATTCCATGATCGACTGTCGTTGAATCTTGGCATGACGTTGACACCAATAGGACTGTTTGAGCTGTGGAGCCAAGATTGTTTACCGTTTGTTTATTGATTTGTTTACGGTTGTACTAGTATATGTATAATAAATTATGAATAGGCATTGAAAAGGCATTGAAAAGTTAATAAAACATATTGATAATTCCATGCGGCAGTCTTGCTCCAATTTTGACCGTTTAAATTCGCGGCTACTTGCGCCCGTGCTACCGTACCCCGATTTCTCTGGCCTAAAACGACATTATCAGTTCGAGAACATTATGCCATATATTTTTATTTTTTATTTATACTGTGTAATATCATTTGTTTTTTAAAATTCGTGAGGTTGTATGTATGTGATTGTGTCTGAGTGTGTGTGTGCATTTGTTGTTTGTCTTGAAGTGCAGTGTGAATGTTTGTGCTTAAAGTTTTATGTTTGTGTATGTTCTGTCTATCACTATCTGTAAATGTTTGTGTGAGTATGTGCGTCTGTGTTCATATCTGTATGTGTGCAGCTGTGTGAGAGATTATGTGTATGTATATGAGTGTATGTAATATTTTAATTTGTTTATATATAAAAATTTCACATTATTTGAATATTTGAATAATTAAATAGTAACTGTGATATATTATTTGTCATTATATATATATTTTTTTTATTTCAATGTAAGTGTAAGTTAAACGTGACACTCACACTAACACAAAACCTAAAAAAAGGACCTAAAAATTGAAGTCGAGTATGCATAGAGGAGGACACAATGGAAGCACCAACTTGCTATGATATTGTACATTTCTTCGCTATTAGCTACCAAAGAAAGTACAATCTTGGTTCATTATTGTGTTGCCATTTCCAAACGGCTTCTAAGAAGCGGTTGTCCCAGATGGCACCTTTTCTTTTTTCTTCTTGGCAGAGCTTTTATGTGGACCGTGCGCTCTCAATCCTGTGTGTGTGCAATGATCAATGAAATTTTCTTGATGATTCACGGCTATGATTTTCAAGGTTGCTGTTGCCGCAGTTTGAGCGGTAGTAGCTGGAAGCACGTGTTTTATTATGTTATGATGGAGTCCAGATTAGCGGAATGCGTGTTCCTGCAATTTAAACGATAACTACCTTTGATTCGTCTTCGATTCATCCACCCAGCTGCCGCACACTATTCTTTCGCGGTTGTACTCCTTCTATACGACATAGATTCCTCAACCTGCACGACATTATTCGGTTCTCCAGTGTTGCACGAGTGTTGATTTTCAAAAAACGAGACCACGATGACGTCATCCTTCTTCACGTCGCTTTGCCTCACTCGTTTTTCGACCGATCTCTTATTGCCCACAAATAATATTGACGCTAGGAATAGCTTTTTTCGACACAACTGCTCCGACACGCCTAAAGGCGTGTCTCGCACTTGAGCGCTTCGCGCGACTTTGCAGCATCATTGACCTATGGAAAGTAGTCTTTGTAGAACTTGAAATTCGCTAACATCTAGGACCTGCTGCGTGCTTTATCGGCATCAAGCCGTTCGCCACCTCGGTATCTTCATCATAGACATTCTCTCCGGACGGTCCATTGGTTTGCTCTGCGCAGTACTTCTGTCCCTCAGGTTGCTCTTCCGCAACCGTTCTCATGCTCCACATCTAGCGTTTCCGGGTATCGTTGACATCCCTTCCGAAACCAGGTTACCCCTCACTCACTTCTTTTTACTGAATCTAATTGCTGGTCCGCCTTTACTGGTCTTCCCTTCCCTCTTTAGCTCTCCCACCCTCCTGGTCCCAACTTCTGGCCCACTTTTTTGTTTAAACTTTTAACCCCTACTGGTCTCTCCTTGCTGGTTTTCCCGTCCTGGCCCCTTCTCCAGTTTGTTCCTTTCCTTCCTGCTCGCTCTCCTGGTAAACCCTAGAGGTTTCCTTACTGCCCTTCTCCACCACATCCTTATTGGGCCTCCCATGCTAACGGCAGACGTCGGTGACACATATTCAGAATCAGAACGCTTGTTTCGCGGCGTAGAGGGCCCACATTCTGGATTCGGAAGCTCAGAAGACCCGCCTTCCGAATTAAGAAGCTCAGAAGAGCGCGCAGTCGCCGCTTTGTCGAGCCTGATGAGGCTATGCATAATTCCTTGTTCCCCGTATGAATTCCCTACGGCTCCCTTCTTGTTGGTTCCTAGTTCTGGTCCCGACTCCAAGCCCCTTCTTCCAGGTAGAACCCCTCCACCTCGGAATCCTCCTTACTACTCTCCCCAATTAAGTAGCTCTCCCACGCTCACACACGACGACGGTGAGCGAACGCCCATTGCGTGTATTCGATGTCGCATCTTCTAAATCCGTACTCTCTTACTGGTAATGGATCCCCTTACTGATCCTCTTAACTGCTCCCCCCCCCCTGATTGTTAACTTCCTACTGGTCCCCCCTTAATGCCTAAACCCTTCTTGGTGTCACCTCCTGGCCTGCTTCATTGATCCCCCTATCCCCCCCCCCCCTCATCCCAATGCTTGCTCCAAGTCGCTACCTCCTGGTCGCTGTCAGTTCTCCACCCTCGAAGTTTCCCCTTATACTTTTACCCCTTTAGTAGTCTTCTTATGCTAATGGCACGAAGTCGGCGGCACGGCTTCTGAATCTGGAAGCCCAGGAACGCGCGTATGTGCTGTTGTGTCAAGAAGTAAAAGTATGCGCTTCCCATGCTGCAACAATTCCCACGTTCAATGGGAAACCGCTGAGGATGATGCAGCGTACCTCACTTAGGTTAGATCATTCGACCGCTCTTGCTGTGGATGATGCGGCATACCTCACTTAGGTTAGATCACTCGACCGCTCTCGCTGTGGATGATTCGGCGTACCTAACTTAGGTTAGATCATTCGTCCGCTTTCTCTGTGGGTGATGTGGCCTACCTCATTTAGGTTAGATCACTCGACCGCTCTCGCTGTGGATGATGCGGCGTATCTCACTTAGGTTAGATCACTTGACGGACAAACTCTTTTATATGTAAGTGGTGATTCTCGGAACTCTTCAGAGAAGGTGTTCCTTCCTTCTAAAATGCAACTTCACGTTTCCTTTCAGGGGCACCCTTAACGACAAGTTTCGATTTTCAATCTCTCGTGTTGTCTGCTTCAGCGGATTTGTCAAGTCACTGTAAGTCGAGAGCAATAGGGCCAGCTGTGTGTTTTTCACAAGAGACTCATCCGTTAAAAATGCATTGAATTGCTAGGCAATCACCCGAACAATTCCCCTCCTGATCCGTACAACGTCATGTTCTGCACGCTCTTCAACTTTTCTGTGAAACATTAGACCTAAAACCGAACCAGACCTATTTGCTGTTAGAAGCTGATCAATCAATAGAAAAAAACAAAAAACATGATTTCAGTACTTACTCAAACGTCGCTGTGATCTTGTGATGGCGATCATAAAAACGTGTTCCGTTTTTTCTACGTCGCGTTTGTCCGAAATCATCTGACGTATATGACAACTGTGGTGATCATGGTTCTTGATACGGATCTTTATTTGTTTTGTACATGAACAATCGCGCAGTGTTAGAACAAAAACAAATGAAAGACAAAGATAAACTATATGATGACCTGAATAATGATAACATGCACAACCACGAATAATGTGGAAAACTATTAAGGAACTTCCTGAAGATCGGTATGGATACATTTGTGGGGCATGGTGAAAGCAGTTGGCGCAGCTATTGCTGCTAACGTGGGTTGTTTCTGAACAATAAACCACGATTTGCCCTCGGCATTTTTGCCTTTCTGCTGCCAGCTTTTTGAAGTATCGCTTTGTGAGCTGGTCGGGTATCCTAGTTTCGGCACTTCCACTTTCATAACTCGTTCTTGAATCGAAGTGCTCTTGGTGATGTTTTTCGACTGCGACTTATACTCTCTGGACCGCTGCTCCTGTGCGAGCACTTTGACCGTGTTAAGCTTTCCTGCTCGAATCGTTGATAGGATTTCCTCGGATGAGACATTTGTGTGCATCCTGCTGCTTTAGCGAGTTCAATGGCCCTGGTTCGTGTACAGAAGCCGTTCTCCGATCACATGTTTTGTTGTCTCTTGGTGTCATAACTGTCATGTTCTTCATTCCTCGCCTGCGGCTGCAGTGAGAAGGGGTGCCAGTTTGCACAAGTCTTTCTTTGAGATTGGGAGACCAGATATAGAACTGTGAGCAGATGCTGATGAGCAGTCAAGAGCAATACTCCGATTAACTCAAAACAGTCATTGCTTCATTGAGTCCTTTGTACAGACGACAATTGGTGTTGTGCTGCTAACACCCAAACAGAGAGCTTTCTCGCTTATTTTCCTTCCTCGAAGTCGCCCCAGTTGTTCGATTTGGCGAAGTGCACTCTCTCGTTCGTGGCTTCGCTGAGCCACAGGAAGATCGGTTTTTCAGCAATGGGGAAGAAAAGAAAGGATCGATCATTTGTGGAGTGTTAGATTGTATAACACATGGTACAGTACTTTTTGAAATAGGTAGAGGTTTTCCTAACACCGAATGGAATGATGAAGATATAAAATGGGTCAATCATCAGAAATTTTTGCACTCGTCACTGCATTTGTGCTCCGTCGCGAATACGACAGAAAAGCGACGCAGTACAACAGACGAGACCGATCGCGTTCTCCCGCTCGTGAGAGGGAGAAGAAAAGCGAGGGAGAACCCCTTCTAAAGAGGACGACGAAATGTTTGTGGATGAATTTTAATGTATTTCGAGATACGAATTGAATAAAAGTTTGATCATCTCTTGTAGGAAAAAACGTTAAAAAACATGAATGGACGTAAACAAGAAGCGGTATAAAGAGTAAAGAGTGGTATGGCAGTTGGGAAAGTGTGCAGTTGTCAAGTGGAGGAGTAGGCTTCGACTGAATATTTGCTTAGGCGGAAGATGTAGGTGATACACTCCAACTTTCGAAGTAAAAGTGTAAGTGACCAAGGCGGTCACTACGGGGGATGTTAGAGAGAGCTAGGAAATAGACAAGATTTTCAGGGTAGGATCGCTGTGCAAGATGAAGAAGAGAGAGCTATCGATTATAGTAGAAAGTTATCACCTTCTATATAAAAAGGCTACCTTCTCAATAAACCATTCTCGCCCACTTGTGTGACTGACTGACTGACCTACTGACTTCTACTGCTTTATTTTTGGCAACGAAAAGAAACTCCAGCGATGGAACTCCATCATTGCTGAACTGATAGTGTGATTATTTGTTAGCGAATCAATAAACTGCTCAACCTTTTTGTGAAGTTGCAGAAGTCACAACTCGTGATCATTCACACGCTTGGTGCTCAACTGGAGGACAGACTTGCTTCGGAATTGCAAAAAAATTTAGGTCAGAGGACTATTGCACACTGGCAGAATTCAAGTCGGACGCGGTCTTTCGGACGCAAAAGCGCGTTGCACCACATGGGTCAGCATAGGAAAACAGGCCACTGAAGCAGTAATCACAACGTTGATAGGGAAGCCATCAAAGACTGCGAGAGGTCGTTGAGACCTCCAAGGAGGAACTTTTAAGCGACTTCAACAGTGGATGAACTATCTTCCATAAGCAACCTAATTTTTGGAAAACAACATACATTTTGCATCATATATAACCAAAATATGCTTAGGCTTATTCCTCCCCCTACTTGAAACGAAGAATTAATAGATGCTACTGCATTTGATATGAGGAAGGCATTCGCTAACAAAGGAGCACGTCTACTTATAAGCTGTAAAGGTTTACACTATGGAGGAACTGGACAATTATAGCTCATAGCGGAAGAAGGGAGGGATAATTAATTGCCAAGAAGTTCAGCTTTTATACCTTGCTCGGGACCTTGCAACCCACAAGTTGAGCAACATGCGCGACTTTCTAGGACGAAGTAGTGACTTCAGTCCTCCGCTTGTTTCATCGCTCCAAATACTCCTTCCCCACTCAGCCATCGGCTGCTCCGACCTAGTGAAATCTGCTAGGGAAATCCAACTGCAAATACGTTAAACATAACATCTTCCATAACTCGTCATCCAGAACAACGATGTGACACCCGTATTGATGTGATTTCTTTGTTCAGTGCAAAATTAATTGTCAGTAAAGCCTTGGACTTCAGCTTCTTTCTGGTGGAACTGCTAATAGGGTGTTCATATCGGAAAGCCGCCGTAAGCCTCTATTTCACGATGGAATTCTAAACCGTAACTTAAGGCGTATCCTTGTGATCGCAAAGGTTTTAGAACAGGAATCGAAGTGCTGGCGATTATTCATAAACGGATATACCATATACTGGTAGCGGAAGGAGATCGCTACAGTGGGATGCTGCTGCTATTGCAAATCGAAACCAAGGATGGCAATATCATGGTTTTTCTATGCAACCATATCT
This sequence comes from Heligmosomoides polygyrus polygyrus, assembly GCA_947396885.1. Lineage (NCBI taxonomy): Eukaryota > Metazoa > Nematoda > Chromadorea > Rhabditida > Heligmosomidae > Heligmosomoides > Heligmosomoides polygyrus. Next base: position 95,508,228 of record OX377203.1, on the reverse strand, counting down.
CATCCTGCAGCTCCTCTCCTTTCCACGACTATATCGATGACTGCAGAGATCACATTCCTTAACATTCGAACTCAATTCTCCAACTATCAATTTGGAGAGTATAAGCCGAAGGTCAGCTTAACGTAACCTGTCAGCAATAAGAGCTACGCTGAATCTCAGACGTATTGCATCGTTGCGAGTACTCTCCAGACGCGTAAGCCCTAGTTTATACTTGTGCTACCACGCGGCACGGTATCATGATTGCCATAGATATCGATTTATCGCGCCGCGCGGTCGATATCCATCCCGACCATGATGTCGCGCCGCGCAGCGACGCAACTACAAACTTGGGCTAACGCGAACCGCCCAGCTCAGCGCTTGCGTTTCTGTTATGATCGCATAGAACGCCTGTGGTTGATCGGCATTAGGATTGCGCTGCACATGGGATACCGCTAAAGCTGTTTCGATGCGAATACAGCCTTTACAGTGACGTGCGGTAGCTAACCGATAGAAAAGTAAGAGTTTCTCCCTCCGAAACAAGTCTGGTGCAAAACCGCCGATCCAGTTGGGATGGAAGACTTGTAGTTAGTCTTGGCGAGACCAGAACCAAAAACCATGAATTCTTGATATTCTACATGTGAAACTGGTAGGTGGTCAACCCTTGTTTGTTGACAACGAGAATGTTTCGTGTGTAACGGAGAGGGAGCGGCTTCCGGAGACTTCCCGAATTCAAGGCTCTTAGTTCGGGTCCTGTCAAACCAGAAGAACCAGAGGTCCTTCCACATCAGAAAGGTCGCGATGTCGATAACACCATTCATTAGTCAAGAGAAGCGAATGCTGACCGACTTCCTCCATATGAAAGCGTTAGAGTCCAGGTGAATCTCACGAAGACGATGTTCATGAAACGGAATGACAAAAGGAAGATGCTATCAAGAGCGTCGAAGAACTCGTAAAGAAGAAAGACGTCGGCCTTCATGTCCTCCCATTCGACGTTACTGCTCTTCCTGCGCTAACGTACCATACAAAAGCAGGTTGATCAAGTAGTCATCGTCGCGCTGCGAGCAATCAAAAGGGCGATGCTTGGAGTTACATGATTCAAGCAACTGAGAGAAGGCCTCTGGAGTTCCAAGCTTTGTCGACGTTCGACGACTAGAGACGCTACTGAATGAGTCAGTCGTCGAAAATTGCGTGGGCCGGCCACGAAATGCGTCTCGTGCACACCCGCTGGACGTCGGTCATCATCGACATTCTGAGTGGGGAGGGATTTTACAAAGAAACACGAACGCTGGGAATTCTTCGTAAAAGCTCTAAACAAACGGTCGTGTTTCTACAGCCGAGATTGATCCATTGTAGGATCCTGGCACACGACAGAAACGAGTTGGGATGTTGCTGGCGCCCGCTGGAGCAACTCGATGATCAACGGACGACTGTAGATATAGGCCAAGATTGAATAACACGTAAACTAGTCGCTCGCCTCCACCTTGTTAGTCTGCTGCTCTATCCGCTCAGCCGTCTGTTCGACAAGCGCTTCCGAGATAACAGTGAACTCGGAAGTGTTAAGATACCAGCCTTCTTGCTTCCCTCACCTCTTCGTTTCAATGGTGCAGCTTCGACAAGCCTTAACTTTGCTCGAAGACTTTCGTACAGTATGACAGAGAGGGAGTTAGACTTTAATTTGTGCAGTTTGCAGGAGTGCTCTTCGTATCCTAAGACGAGGCCGTCATGCTCTAGTACCGACTATCAGGTATCTTATCCTGCGGAGCAACCTGGTTTAAGGACATCGTTGTCCACTCATCAGGGTGTCAGCACCTAGACGTCTATAGGTTCGGTCGCTAAGTCCTCTAGACCCGTTGCTTTACTGGGCTTCTATTTTTCAAAGCCGCTTCCGTCTCTTCCCTGATGATTCTATGCACAGTACGGTGAGTAGGAGGCATGTAAGGCCTTTAGTATAGTTCCGCGGAAGTATCCGCGGAACGGGAATAATCGTCGGGACCCAACGCGCGCCCAATAGCAGCAGTCCGCAACACACATTTTCCGCGGATCGTCGATGGCGGTCGGTGGACGAACTGGTATACTTCCCGTCTGCGGGACGCCCCCGCCGACCGACAGTGCAATGCACCGCGGGACGCTGTTGGTCGGCGTAATCAAAAACGTTATCCTACTGTATATAAAAGACAGCTTCCGTCTGTCCTTTCGTCTGTCCGTCCTTCTGTCCACCTAGCCTTTCGTAAACGTCGATTAGTAGCTATCTGGGTTCAGGCGAGGTGTCACCTACGTCGTGTTGAGAGGGGTCAGAAGACGTGTCGCCGATGTCACACAAAGGGCGTCCTAGTTCCGAACATGTGTCATCGACGTCGTGAAAGCGAGCGTCCAAGTTCAGAAGAGGTGTCACCGACGTCGTTTAACAGGCGTCTGGGTTCAGAAGGCATGACACCAATGTCGCGCAAAGGACGTACGGGTTGAGAAGAGGTGTCACCGATGTTGCGCAAGAGGTGCTCGAATTTAGACGACGTGTCCTGATGTCGCGTAATGGGTGTCTGGGTTAAGAAGACATGTAACTGATGTCACGCAAAGCACGTCCGGCTTGAGAAGATATGTCACCGACGTCGTTCATCAGGTGCCTGGGTTCAGAACAGGTGTTGACCAATCTAGGAGGGACCAGTGAAGGTGGAGCCAGCAATGGAGACCGGTGAGGGGGTGGTCCAGTGAAGAGGAAACCGCTAGAAGGTTGACCAATGAAGAGGGACCAGGTAAAGGTGAACCGGTGAGGAAGGGACCAGTAATGGGGACCGGTGAAGGAGAGACCGCTGAAGCAGGGGAGGGGTCTAGTGAAGGGAGGACCGGTAGAAGGTTGACCAGTGAAGGGGGACCAGGTGAAGGGGGACCGATGAAGGGGAGGAGGGAGGGATCCAGTGAAGGAGGGACCGGAAAAGGGTCGATGAATAAAAGGGGATCAGTGAGGGTGGGACCAGTAATGGGGATCGATGAAGAATAGGTGGACCAGTGAAGAGGGAACAGTAAAGGGAGGTCCAGTGAAGGTGAGAGCAGTAGTAGGGACCGACGAAGGGAGTGGGGGCGGTGAAGGGTGAACCGGAAAAGGGCTGACAATAAGGGGGAACCAGTGAAGAGAAACCAGTAATGGGGGACCAGAGGGGGTGGGACCGGTGAAGGAGGGGTGAGGGGATCCAATGAAGGGGTACCTGTAAAGGGTTGACCAATAAAAGGGAGAGCAGTGAAGGTGGGACCAGTAATGGGTAGCGGTAAAGGGGGGTCCACTAAAGGGAAACCAGTAAATGGGGTACCACTGAATTACCAGTCGTCAGCTTCACGGAATGAGCTCGGTCATTCCGTGAAGCTGACGCTATCGCTCCTGAGCAAGGGATAAGGTAAGTAAGATAGGAAAGCCCTTTCCTCAACCAAACCAGCCAACCGGTCAGTTGAGCAATTGTTGGCAGTGGTCCAATGCCGACACTAGAGAAAGAGAGAACGACCCCTCACCGCAAACATGTCCTGAGCCTGAGAGCGACGCCCCGCGCCGTTTTTGACGCACTAAAGCCGCTGCCGAGTGTGCCCAACCCTTATCATTCAGCGTCGGCCATCGACCGTGCCGGGTCGGCGACCGCCTACCGCAGTGCACTTCCCGTCCGCGGACGTCCCGCGGGCACTCCCGCGGGACTATGCCATAGGCCTAAGGGATAGGCAGATTGGCAAATTTTACTGCCGAGATTTTTCAGTGGTCATGCTATCGCTCCATAGCCGATAATGAAACCGCGGTGGCGATGGAGTGTGGCGAGGATGAGTGCCGCGCCACGTCGTCGCGCGGCGGTATGTTTCGAGGTAAATGCTACTGGCAACATTCACAGACAAAGCAAGGGTTTTGCTCCCTTGCTAATTTCTGACTCAAAGCAACGACCCTGGCCCGTTGCGACTCACCCGCCAAATCAATACTCGACAGGGGCAAAACTTTTGCTTCGGAGGTCATTAATCAGAACATAGGTAAGTTCCCGGTAAGTGGGAAGTAAATCGGGGTAGACTTCACCGCCGGCCGCGTCTATGGGTCCGGACCCTGTGAGTCTTACTACAGATCATCAAGCCAACAGATGTCTCAATAACTTTCATTGCAATAGGCTACAAATAAATTACTTCCTAAGATTAATCTTTATGTCTGTGATAGTTTCATTTACGCTATTCCACTATGTGTTTACGCAGATGTATCTTCTAACCAACGGTTATATGTGCGAGAACTTTCGAAGGAGAGCGGCGGTCGTATTCCAACTTGATCGATCCTTGCTTAAAACTGGGCTCCTGAACAATGGTGTAGAGCTGTGAAAAATAACCAATAAAGGAGCAAGATAATAATCTAGGCTGTGGTAAGTTTCTAAAGCTCCCACAACGCTTTCAAATCTGTCCCCACTCTTAGTTTCATACTCATACCTTTCCTATAATTTGTGAGTCAACCGGTAATGCCACGAATGCACTAGAATTCGCCGTTCTTTCGATATCTATTTCGGACACTATGTCCATTGTCTCCATGGATGATGTATCTCGCTCTGTTGCATCATCGCCACTGTCTCCCGCTTCGCGGATGGCAAGCTTAAAGAGAAGTTATTCAACGGTAATATTGCTTAAATTAGTGACATGGTGCTACATACTCAAAGAAGAATGCATGTGTTCAAAAAGTCCTTTGCTCTTCTAAGGAAAATTGGCAGAATTAGTTAAAAAAGTGCACGAAGCTGTATTCTGGAAGATCCACGAAAGGACGGGACGAGGCAGAAGACGGTGAAGGGACGTTCAGAATTCCACCACGGCTCAACCAAACAAATGGTAATCTCGCACATCGATTAGGCGACGTCGTATGGATTTGTTAACCGCTCGGTGTTTCCCCTTATCCGTCTCCAGCAGTGTTCAGATGCTTAGCACCATCTTTATAGCACCTTCATCGCCCACTGCTACGAGAAGGCTCAGAACATCCTCTGGGCGGTTTGGAGGAGGTCCGGTTTTCATCAGACAGGGACGTACTGAGACCAGGTAAACCCGCCATCTCAGTCGAAAATGCACAAAGAGTTTCTAGACATTCCTCAGGCTATTCAGATAATTACGGTCACCCTTCAATGGTCCTATTACTGGACCCTTTACTGAACCTCCTTAACTGGTGTTGCCTTTATTGGCTCCTTTACTTATCCCCCTTGACTGGTCCTTCACTGGTACCCCCATTTTTGGTCCCCTTCAATGAACCCCATCCCACCCCCTTCACTGTTCCCCATTGCTGATCCCACCTTCACTGGTTCCTATTTACTGGTGAACCCTTTACAGGTCCGCCACCTTCACTGGATTCCCCCTCCTTCACCGGTCCCACCCTCACTGGTCCCCCTTTTACTGAACCCTCTTCAGTGGTCTCCCCTTTATTGTCAACCTTTTTCCGGTTCACACTTCACTGGACCTCGATTTACTGATCTCCTTTTCACGAGTCTCCCTATCCTCCACCAGTCCCCATTGCTGCTCCCACCTTCACTGGTATCCCTTTATTGGTCAACCCTTTACCGGTCCTCCTTGCTGGACCACCATCCTTCACCGCTATCCCATTACTGGTCCCACCTTTACTGGTAGCACGTCGTCTGAATCCGGACAGGCCTCTTGCGACATCAGTGACACCTCTTCTGAGCCCAGACATCTGATGAACGACATCGGTATATGTGTTCTCAATTCGGACGTGCTTTGTGCGGCATCGTTGGCACGTCGTGTGAATCCGGAACCCCTGGCGCGACATCGGTGACATGTCGTCTGGATCCAGACAGGCCTTCTGCGACATTGGTGACATCTCTTCTTAGCCCAGGCACCTGATGAAGGACGTCGGTGACATGTCTTTTCAAGCCGGACGTCCTTTGGGTGACATCAGCTACACGTCTTCTTAACCCAGACACCTATTACGCGACATCAGGACACGTTGTCTAAATCCGAGCACCCCTTGCGCAACATCGATGATACCTCTTCTCAATCCGTACGTCCTTTGCGCGACACTGGTATCATGTCTTCCGAATCCAGATGCCTGTTGAGCGACTGACACCCCTTCTGAACTAGGACGCTGCGTAACATTGGCGACCCGGCGGTGTAGGCGACACTACACAGCTACAACCCCCCTATCCCCACACTTTCCCCCAACACACTTCTCCAACACTTCTGTGCAAACAAACAAACACACATACAAACGACCGTCCTCGTTTACATATATTTGCTATAAGTCGTTGTCGCTGAATCCGGCCCCAGATGTGGAAGAGGTACACCGTGAACTTGCTTTCCGGACTTGCATCAATGATTCTTATCTCCTAAGAGAACAATGGTTTTGCTACACAAACCGCAATGCATGGGCAAGGTTGAGAGTGAGGAGTATCTTCGCAAGGGAGTGCCATCACAGAGAAGTTTACTGCACCATCAGTGCAGGTACCGCTCGTTCTGACAGAAAGTGGCACAGCCACTATGCGGAGTGGAGCTATGGCCACTAAAACTTAACCGGAAAAGATTTTGAGAACTTGGGATGGAGCATGGTTTCCCTGCGTGAGGGCTTAATACTGAGGCACGCATATCTCCGTTTGATGACTTTGAGCGCACTAAACGCAGCTGGGTACTGCGCTCGAAGAGACAGGCTAGAGAAGGGACTCCGGGTGTGTCCATCCACGCTGCTCGTGCTAAAACAGCTCTCGTCGCGCAGGCCCAGGTAGAGTCCGCAGCTGGGTTGTATACGCACAAAACACCAGAAAATTGCGTAGACGTCAAAACCCCTCAGATCTCGACCATTCAGTTGAAATTCAAAAGTCCCGCGACGCAGGAGAACCGATTCCCCGACCTCCCTTGCATGAAGCAACGCCACCATCCACTGCGCCACGATCTGCCTGCCAGAAGCGCCACCGCGGGCAAGAGACCGACGCACATCGATCGAATCTCCACGTGGACGCTGACGCAGCCTACGTGTGCGGAGCGTCGAAAAAGTGTAGTCCGGCTTCAATTGTGCGCTGTTATGTCATACATCTACTGTGAAGAATGGGCGAGGCGCGAGGCCTCGCAGAAGTGATCTTTCTGGTGTACTTGTGTATTTGTAGGTTATTGGTGCTGTTCTGTGTAGTGTTCTGTTAGTAATTCTTTTAATTATTCCAGTGTATTTGTTGTTATCCCAGCAGCGGGATGTGGATAGATGGACGTCAGCCTCGCATGTGCTTAGCACATGCAATTCGGAGGCGGCGGGGAGGCGCGTGCCCACTTAGAGGGCCGGCCTTTCCCTCGCGCAACCCTATATAAAGCGGTCCCGAGCGCGTCGGGCTCGGTCTAGACTGGTATCGACGTCGCGAGCGGTCGGTCCGAAGGAGCGAGTGCACAGCAGAGCCGAACGGACCGACCCCAGCTGGTGCCATAGAGTTCAAATCGTGGGCGTACAAGACCCCAAAACGCGTGCCGCGCCGTATCCCGTTGTGAACCCTACTCCTTGAGTTTAACGACTTGACAAAAATAAACACATTTTCAAACCAACTGAGGGATGAAGATTCTCCCTATATGACTCGCTCCCCCAGTTCAGACATACGCTTCAGACCCTTCCCTTGTAAGAGTTGGTTCCAGTGGCCTTAGCAACTCCCCACTATGCGGATTGTGGGGGGGGGCATTCCCTCCTGGGCGTGAAATTTCAGTGTGCAACCTATGGTGTACGGTAGCGTAGTGTGTTGCGCTTTCCCTGACGTGACCTCCCGCGGCTATGTGCTTCAGCTGCCATATGAAACTGTAGTATCAAAAAGGAGTAGGGAAAGTCATCATTACAACAATGCACACCCCTAACATGCATTGCGCAAAAGGCCGTTGTCTACTACTACTACTACTACTTCTTCTTCTTCTTCTTCTTCTTCTTCTTCAGCGTCTGTCCCGCTTCGTGGCGGGGTCCGCTATTCTGGTGTCATGACGCCACCTTTCCCGATCCAGCGCTATATCAGGGTGGACACCAGCCGCTTTCAAGTCCGTATGTAACGTATCAGCCCAGCGCTGCTTCGGGCGCCCTCTAGGCCGCTTTCCTATTACCTCGAAGTTGAGGCCTATCTTGCGGACGCTATCTTCCTTTCCACGCAGAACGTGGCCGTACCATCGTAAGCGAGCTTCGCGCATCTTGTCCGCTATCGGCGCGACACCGAACTTTTGCCGAATAGCTTCGTTTCGGATGCGGTCCATGCGCGTGACTCCAGCCGTCCAGCACAGCATCTTCGTCTCCATGACGCTGAGGCGCGTTTCAACTTCTTTGGTCGCAGGCCAACACTCAGCGCCATACATCGCTACTGGCCGGATGACTGCCCTGTAGATCTTTGACTTAAAGCGCTCTGGTATCTTCTTGTCGCAGAGCACGCCAGTCAACGAGTGCCACTTGGACCAAGCTGCACTCACGCGTGAATTCATTTCGACCATCAGTTTGCCGTCAGACGCGACTGCTGATCCCAGGTACTTAAAGACCGCAGTGCGTGGAAGCTCGATGCCGTTAACCTTGATGGAGCTGGACTCGGTAACGTCCGTCGTTAAATACTCGGTCTTCTTCACGTTCAATCTGAGTCCAAACCGCTCCAAGCGATCACACCAAGCTTGCAACTCTCGCTCGAGTTCTCCTTTGTCTTCGCTAGCGAGCATCACGTCATCGGCATAAAGCAACGTCCAAGGGATGGGCTTCTGAAGATCTCGTGTGATGGCATCCATGACGACAACAAAGAGGAGTGGGGAAAGCGCAGAACCCTGGTGTACCCCGACAGAGATGGAGAACTCCATCGAGGTTCCAGCTGCAGCTTGAACTCGACTCTTTGGACAAGAGTAGAGAATTCGCACCCACTCTATGAGCTCTTCGATGTCGCAAGGCGTACCATATCACTTCACGCGGTACGCGGTCAAAGGCCTTCTCCAAGTCGAGGAAGGCAATATGCACTGGCTTCTGTTTCTCGCGATGCTTTTCTATCAGGAGGCGTGCGGCGTGTATGGCATCAACGGTGCCACAGCCAGCCACGAAGCCGCACTGATTGCTGGAAGGCTGGACGATGTCCCGAATTCGTCCATCGACAATTCGCTCAAAGATCTTCATGCTGTGCGAAAGCAAGCGAATCGGACGGTAATTGGAGCAGTCTGCAGGACTGCCCTTCTTCTTCCTAATCGGGATCGTCGTGCTTTGGCGCCAACACTCAGGCACCTTCTTCTCCGCCACAACCTGATTAAAAAACTTCGCCAACCACTCAGCAGGGTACCAGTACTTGGACTTCCACAAATCAGCTGCCACGTCATCGGGCCCAGTCGCTTTGCCTGGCCTCATCTTCTTCAAAGCCTCTTCAATCTCCTCCACGGTGATCTTCTGAACGGGGCCGTGGGTTGGAGCCGTTGAAGGGATGGCTGGATGAGGGATCCCAACCGTAGAGATTTCCTCAAAGTAATCGCGCCATCGCTTCAATGCCTTCTTGCGGTCCGTAAGGAGATGGCCGTTCTCATCATTGATGTCGAAGAACTTCTCGATGTCCTCGGTCTGGCGTTGGCGATTCTTTGCAAGCCGGTACAGATACCGCTCACCATCGCGAGACTCGAGCTTCTCGTTGACATCTCCATAATGAGTGGCTTTCGCAACAGCCACGGCCTTCCTTGCAGCTTTCTTCGCTTCTTAGTACTTCCGCCAGTTATCGGCTGTCTTTTCGCCGAGAAACACGTGATAAAGCGACTTCTTCTCTCGCACTTTTGCTTTCGCGTCATCTGTCCACAGCCAGGCCTGCTTGTCGACCTTCCGTCGCCCAGGCTTCGTAATGCCGAGTTCTGACTGTGCAGCTTGACGAATCGCGTCGGTCGCCTTCTTCCAAGTTTCGTCGACAGTCGTGACTGTCGGTAACCGCACGCGAGAAATCACAGCTGCTTCCTTCTCTCTCATTCGCCACCACTTGATTCTTGCTGCACCGCATCGCTCAACCTGCTTCAACCTCGGAGGGGCGATCTTCAAAGTGCAGATCAGCGGTCGATGCTGTGGGGCGACCGTCTCATACGGCACGATCTTCGCATCTGTGACAAGACTCCGGTCGCGATCTCTCACAAGGACAAAGTCTATCTGAGTCTTGGTGCTCCCACTGTAGTATGATATAAGGTGCGAGTCGCGTTTTCGGAAAACGGTGTTCACAATGGTGAGGCTATGCGATTCCGCACACTCAAGAATACGCTCACCATCGGCGTTACGTGATCCGTATCCGAAGGCACCATGACAGCTGTACCCGTCTTTTGTAGCACCTACGTGCCCATTAAGGTCACCAGCGACTATGATGACATCTTTCGACGGTACCACTGCTGTCTTCTCATCAAGCAGGCTCCAAAACTCTTCCTTGGCTTGATCCGAGCAGCCAGTCTGCGGAGCATACGCTGAGAAGAAGTGATAGAGTCGCTCCTTAGCGGCGACAACGATCTTCATCAATCGATCGTCAAAGCGCTCGACGCTTACAATCGAGTCACGAAATCGTTCGGAGACGATCATTCCGACACCACTGGTGGTCCTGGGACTTCCAAATAGAACGGCCTTAAAGCCACGTCCTATGTCCCTTGACTTGCGGCAAGACCACCTCGTCTCCTGCACCGCACAGAAATCAACGCTTCTACGCTCCAGTGCTTCAACCAACTCGCACGAGCGGCCCGTCAACGTACCCACATTCAGCGTTGCCACGCGGGTCCTGCTTACGTTACGGGACTTTCGGACTAGCTCAGTTGCCTCCCGATGCCGTCCTCGCATCAGGGACCCTCGCATACTTCTCACACTCGCCGGGCTCTGCGAGTGCGCGTCGGCTCTCGCGGACGCCGTAGCACTATCTCGAAACACTTGAGCTGTCATACATAATGTGATGTGACACGGGTCTTCGTAGGCCGGCCTGTCACAAGGGCCTGTCGCCTGCAATCGAGTGCCCGTGTTCGGCTTAACTCGCAGAGCGAGTAGTGTCCAGTGGCACCACGTGGAGGAACGGACATCGCCACCAAAGGCCGTTGTCTACTAAGTGGTGTAAAATAGAGGGAAACCCGGTCATAGTATGGGTACGATATAAGACTCGGTTCAATCCAAAGGTGGGAGCGGGGGGGGGGGGGGGAGGGGAGCACGGCGCTCTCCGACCGTAACGCATGCATGCGCGTCGACAGGTTCACCGTGACGATACGTACAAGGATAGCCGTACAGTGGCCGTGAGTCGATACGTTTAGCCCGCAGGCATCCCTGTACGTATTACCACGGTGAACCTTTCGGCACGCACGTATGCCTTGCTGCCGGAGGCAGCGGGAAGTGGTTGGAGGCTTTGGGTGTTTTTACGTTTAAATTTCCTCTCTATTTCAGGAAGTAGACTGCAATAGTCACATGAGAGGTTCAGGTAAGCATGTTATGTTATGTATGTGTATGTTATGTGTTATGTCATGCAAGTGTTCAACTCCATTTAGTTTGGATGTGGGTATGGAGTGGCCGCATCCGCCTTGGGATTAAACCTAGGACTCTGACGTGCTTAAACTATAGAAGCAGCGATGCTTTGCGACATCGAGAAGTACTAGCAAAAGTCACGGTGGCGAATAACTGCTTTACCACTCACCATTTCTTCCGAGCTCGGTTTTCTGACTTCAAGATATTTCGGCTTGTCTTCGATTTCTACAGGAGAGAGGGGTACGGGTGAGTTGAGAGCTGACGCCTTTGGTGTTTTTCCAGCTCCATAGTTAACCCATTCGCGTACAGCATACATCTCTCCAGTGGGCAGTGCTCGTACTTCAGCTTTGAATGGAGTCGGCGGAGCGGGACGTGCGAGCGTGGCTAAAAGCCCACGTTTCACTGCCGCCTATGGCGTGAAGGTGCATGATTACTAGTTAACGTTGACGTCATGGCAGAGCAGCTCACCTTCCTCGGATGGTGGTTTTCTAGCGACTGGGCTAGAGAACGCACGTCCGCAACACATTGAGGCGATGTGTTATACAACTAAATGGTCACACACACAACCGCTCATCTTCACTGAGACCGCTTACTATAAGCCGCTCTTAGGCTAGCTGGTTTTCTTTTCGAAGTTAGACAACAGCAGCATTTTAAGCCGATGAATGGTGAGCAGTCCTGATAACGCCGGAAATGCATGCTTGTCAACACACCTTTAGTGCCGGTTGTGGTACTGGGTGGTCTTTTCACGCCGAGGTCTTTCGCTGGCCGCGAACGATCCTCGTCTTCAAATGTCTTCTTCCGTTGTTCTTTCCTTTCACGCTGTTTCTCCTGTTCTACCTTCTTGAGTACTTCTAGCTGAAAGATGCAGCCATTTTTGATTTGCCTAATTGGTTGCGGGCGCCAACATACCTCTTTGTCGCGTGCGCGTTTCTCCTGTCCACCAGGGTAGAAGTTTCCGGGTTTGTCGACCTGTATCGTTGCTATGGCCTCGCTAAAGGGCGGGTTTCAGAGGAGTTGAATTCCAAGAAATCTATCGGTTTAGATAGGCGCAAAGCGGGATGGGGGTGACTATGTAGGGCAGCCCTATACGACCTTCTGTGTTGCACGCAATTAAAAATTTTACACAGCACTGGCGTGTTCTATCCAAGCGGTAGCCTGAGCCACGGAGTGGATCTATGGCCGCTAAAACGAGATCGGAATAGATTTTGAGGTTCATCCGAGCTGCTCGCGTGGAAACTACTTTCGTCGCCCAGGGGGAGACTGCAGTTGGAGGGAAAGGACTCCAGGATGCTGGGCAAAAATGCCGCAGCACAGAAGAACCAACCCGCCAAGCTCAACCGTATAAAGCAACACCACTAGCCACTGCGCCACGATCCGCTTCCCAACAGCGCCATCGCGGGCGTACAAGAGACCTCGACTCGTGCCACGACACATCGGCAACAGGTGCACGCTATAGTATCGCGCAAACCTGCGCATCAACCCGAGCGCGTTAATTTGATGCGTCTTTTCCGATCCTGTTCTGGTGGTCTTAGCACTGCCCCTTTATAAGGCGCTAGTACTGGAAGGAACATCTTTACAAAGGCTACTTTTAAACTTGCCAACGAGAGGGCCTATTTTCACAACTTTTAGGCGGGATGAACGGCCAGGTTGCACTGTGTGCATCTGTTTCAGTTTTCTAGCGGTGCCCCCACCTGACTAGGATAGATTCTAGAAGTCAATTACAGCTTGCCTCTCGTGAGTCACCAGTTCGGCAGTGATACGTGGTTGAAACGACACAGTGATCGATAACCGAACATCTTGTGGTTCTTTCACAAATTTTTGCATAGTCTTGCACACAATATCTCGAACAAGCTGAAAGATGAGCTATCGTCGAAGGATAGTCATTTCAAAATGCGTAAAAATGTCTTACAAGCGTGTTATGACACTGAAATTCCCTTTCTAGTATGAAACTTGGAAATGGCGTATGTGCTTTGTCCTTCGGCCTAAACAGAATTGCCTGTTGAGAACTTCAGCACCTCAGCACAGACACCGCTTACATTTTGCCAACAGTGAAGTGCAACCAGCCGGTGATTACAACAGTAAAAAAATAACCATCACTCTGCTGTTGACCTAGCAGAGAAGAATGATAAAAAATAATGATAAGAGTAACGCTTCGAAAACTATCCATCATCTCGTGATGCAGCGTCATTTCCTCCGGCCTATGTCATACCACCGCTCACCCCAAGCGAAGCCTAATGATAAGCTCCCATATCGATCGGGTGGCACGATGGAATCGATGCGGGTGCATATTATTAGGCGTCGCTCGGGGTGAACGATGGTATGACAAAGGCCTAATGATAACCTCCCATATTGATCGCGCGAAGCGATGAGTCGATATGGGAGCCTATCATTAGGCTTCGCTCGGCATTCGAGCGCGTATTTGATATACCCACTGAACAGAAAAGGCGAAGCATTGACTCACGCCGAATGGCAACTGAGTGAACCATAGGATGCGGTTATTTATTTATTTATTTATTTATTTATTTATTTATTTATTTATTTATTTATTTATTTATTATCAATACATCCACAAGGCTGCGCCAACATTGATCGTAATAAAGCCGCGAAAACATTAACCAGAAGAACAAGATTTGAAAGAAACTCAGAGCTCAACTTACAATTAGCCAAAAACATTGAAAAGAACGCTACCGAGAGCATTGAGGAGAAGGCTCACATCTATGAACCTGCGCCAGAAAGGGAGAAAATAACCACAGGGAGGGTAGGACAGCCAACACATAAGTAACACGTTCACTGCAGAAAATCAATCAGCTTGCCCATGGTAAGCTATGGTGTCATAATGCACCGCAATATAGAAAAAACAACTGAGCAATAAGTGCTATATAGTGCCTACGAAGATGACTATCCGTAGGCCAGTTTTATGAGTGTGAGATAGCAATTTTGCTTGATGCCTGAAACAAGCTGTCAGAAACTGGCAGTATTACATTTAGAACCACGGCAAGGTGCCTGATGGGAAAACGTGGTGAACACATGAAAACCAATAGGTGATTAACAGGCCCAACCCTGGCGCCTCACATCGCGCTCATTCACCGACAGCATCACCATCATCCTCTCACCCCTACTAACAAAAACACAAAGAGAGGGCACCAAGAAATGAGAGCATATGGAGAAGGAAACTCAACTCCTTCAAGGCAGAAAAACAATCTTCGTCTAATCGAGAGCACACATATAGTAGTTCTCTTGAATCAAAAGGCAGAAAATAGACACGAGCATAGTCATGACTATCAAGCTGTAATGACAAATAGATCTGCAGTACTAAGCATAGATAGATGCAGTTTGGTTCAATTACCCACGTTTGAGGAAGGTTCGACGGCCGAGAAGGACGACCAGACGGCTGGTCCAAGTACGTTACTAGTATACTCATAAAAGCTTCCCTCCTTACTGAGGAGTTCCGGGGAGGCTCCTATGTTCTTTTAGTTTTGTTCCTACATACGCATAAATCTAGGAACGAAACGGATGTAGGATTTTTTGCCTTTGGATGTGTTTATGCATAGGCTTTATTCGTAGGACATGATTCATCCTTGAGCTGAAAAGCAACGAGGGGCATATCTTCACTTTCCTCGTAGACGGACTTGGTGGAACACATTTTCGACGTGCCGCAATGAGTGTTGGGCTCGATCATGCACGGAATAAAGTGCAGCACAAACCAAGCAGGATCATGGACTCCCCTGTGCATTTGTTAATACTTGGCATGCCTTTTGAATGAGTAGGGGCGTCGAACAAGACGAGTAATTTGTTGGTGTCTTTCACGACCTTGATGTGGTGTGTCCTGCACATGAGTCATCGTGGTCTGTGGTGATATCTTAGATGACCGTGTTTGTAGTTGCTTGCCAAACGTCTTACATGCTCGCTCCACTGCGGGGACTCGCGTGTATATATTGTCTCTCAGGTTTGCATGCTACAAGGGTTTTATTGTTCGAAAGGTAGTGATGATTCGGTTTCCACGGGATCTAAACGTGTATTGTACTGCTGATAACTTCAACAGTGCCGTAATGCAGCTGAAATTTTTTATCCAGTTCTGTTGGGTTAGGAGTAATCAATATGTGGACCATGTCGCTGTCACTTTGGATCTATAATAACCTGATCAATTGTTCGTTTGAACTCGGGAGAATTGGACTTAACTTTTTCTGCAATTGAACTAAGCCGAATGGGAGTTTGCAGCTGTGACTGAGAATTAAGAAACCCGTTTATACCTCTAAGTATAAGCTACGCGACAGCATGCATACTGGCCAAATCGATCAATCGTGTCGTAGAATCAATTTGGCACTATACATGACATCGAGTTGCTTGGCGTCGGACTACAGATGGATCTTAGCACAATGCA
Source organism: Heligmosomoides polygyrus polygyrus (assembly GCA_947396885.1). Taxonomy (NCBI): domain Eukaryota; kingdom Metazoa; phylum Nematoda; class Chromadorea; order Rhabditida; family Heligmosomidae; genus Heligmosomoides; species Heligmosomoides polygyrus. The sequence continues at coordinate 95,492,443 of OX377203.1, read as the reverse complement.
ATTGTGGAACATACTGAAGAATGTCTACAGAACGTCTATATCTTCGATACTATATCATTCTTCATAACAGTCCCCACTTCTCAGCGATGTTAAGAAACGAAGAGGCTGCAAAAATCTCAGCGCTTAACCAGGCTGCGCAAACTGAAGAGGACTAGGATGACGATCGTAGTTACGAAGCGCGCACGCTCCCATCGGAAGCATCCTTCGAGGACCTGATGATGCAAGCTAGGAAGGTCAAGCATGACGTCATTGGACTGAACGAGACGAGGGGACATCGCCGCCACCACTCTGCCTGCGACCCCGGAGAAGAACTTCTTCTCGGAACATGCGGCAGTAGAACGATTCGTACGAGTCTCTGACAAGCCGAATCAGAGGTCTGCGACTGAAGCGACGTGGCTCCGTAAGCCCCAACATCCGACTCTAACGGTGAAGACGTCATTTTACGTTGACTTCAAGAAGTTTGAAGAAAATCGCACCTTTTAGAAGATGGTAGTCTGCGACTTCAACGCCAAGACCGGACCACGAAGCTCTCCGGAAGAACTTCACATCGGAACCTTTGGTTTAAAGTGGAAAGAGCAATCCGAAAGACCGTCTGAGTTCATCATGTTGATCGGACCATCAAGAGAAACTCACAGTGCCAGAAGCGCCGCCCTGCGATCTCCCCAGTGGCCAGGTCTACGAGATCGACCACATCATCTTCAACTGCAAGTATTGCCTGACCGACATCTCCCTTGATCTCCCTTGTCCCCAAGTTCTACAAGGGGTCTGACCTCCGCGTACACAAGATTCCGCTTTTTGCGTCGCGAAGAGAAGGCCGGTTCAAAAAGAGGAATCCCAGAACGACCATGGCGTGGGACTTTTACACCTCTGTTGCCGATCTTGGGAAGATACCGTTATGAACAACATCTACGACGATTATGACCATTATGTGCGAAAATTATTTGGGTGCGGCAAGGACGGCAAGTTACTAGCTCACTACTTTAGTCCACTCAATAATTCAGACGACTCTCCGGTAATCTGTCCTTGTTCTCGTTGACGGTCGTCCAACGCTCGATCAGAACACAGTAGGCCTCAGTGCCCTTTCGGTCGTGCGGTCGCGACGAGTCCAATCCGTGTAATCGTCGAATGGCCCAGGAGTCATGGCCTCGCAGTCGAAGTTCGTCCAAACTGATGTCGAAACTTGAAGTCAGTCTTGGACTCTTTCAAAAATATGGCCGATCCGCCGCGCGGTTTCATTCCAGTCGGGATCCGCTCCATCCTTTGGTGTTCCTCTCCTTCAATCTTTGGGTTGCAGCAGCTTTGCTCCCGTTCCTCCGGCGCCCTTCTCTTCTTTCTCTTTTTAGTTCAATGACTAACTAACATAACAATGTTATTGTGTCACGCTAGTCGTGACACGTGCACTATCTCCACGGTAGTGCTAAGGGAGCCGAGAGTTTGAAGACCATCATGAGGCATCTGTCACAGGAAACTCTCGAGTTGATACGTCAGCTTAGAGCAGCACTAGCGTTAGGCAACTACCATCTGACGTTCCAGCGGTGCGAAACTGTGTAGAACGGCGATAAAGAATGATCTTAAAGAAAGAAGAGCGGATGTGTTGGCTGAAGCTGCAGAGGCAGGGTCGAGCATTCGCAACACTGGCCGCCGCGATGTAATGATCAACTCACATATCGGTTGCTCAAAATGACGAACCTACATGGTCCATTTATACTTAGACACATTGATCGAGCGACGCGTTTGATTAATCTGGTTATCACTATGTCGCGTAGCACAGCAGTAGAGCTCTGAACGTTCCCTTTAGACAACACTTTGCAGAAATCAGGATTGCTTATGATAAGCGGTCATATGGAAGCATTGCATGGAGTGAGCTTCACTCTTCTTTTTGTAATCACCCTACTCGGCCGCCATGGCGGACTCTACTAAAACGAATGTGGGTCTGCATAAATTGTTTCAGAACCATAATTGCTAACGAGTGTGCATAACCATTATGCATCCAGACTTCGAAGACTACAATCGCGCCGTCTAGCGAGCCAATGTTAGATGGCGAACAGCAAATTCTACTCGAACTACTAGAGGAAAGCAGTACTCCCTATGCAAAGGTAATCGTTTATACATGGAGCCTAACGATGTTTTAAACACGCATGTTTCGAGAACATGCGTATTGTACAGCTTGTATTTCACATGAGAGTTAAGTGCGGCTGCCACTTGGGGCCGGATTCATCAACGACTTACAGCAGTTCAAGAGAAAATACGGCGCAATGCTACTATGAGGGGGCCAGCCGACATTTGAGCGAGTTTTTACCCTACCCATTTGACCTAGCCCCTATCGCTGCAACCTGCATTATACGTATGTACGAGTCAGCTTGCGTACAACGTGGGAAATTCCACGTCACCATATCCGGCTGCTACGCTTAAGTACGCGCTAAGTCGGTCGAAGCCCATGGGCTGCACCCTCCCCGTGGTATTATTTCGCCGAAAATACAACTGAAATCCCTGATAACGCTGCTTATCAGGCGATATGGGAAACATTTCGCAACTGTGTTTCAGTACTGATGGCCTCTGACGGAATTCTAATCGTAAGGCTGAGGTGGCTCAATGCTACCTCTCCGTGAGTTGTTTATCGAAAAAATCCACGCTTACGAGGGAGCGCCGCCCTTCCCCTAACCCGCATAGTAGCGCTCGGAATTTAGCCACGCTTTTCGCATTTGCTCTACATATAAGGGTTGGTAGACTTATTTCTGCTTTGGACACTATGCGTGTTGTGAAGGCATTCCCTCCTAGGCGTGAATTGCGCCGGACCGTTTGGTGTGCGCGCGACGAGCGACGCGATGCCATGTGTAGTGGCCGAATTGATCAATCGCTTCGCACGATCAATTTAGCCACTACACATGCATCGCGTCGCGCTTCGCGCGCAATGACCCCTAAGGCCCGTTTACAGTTCCGACGCCGAGCGACGCGACGGCATGTATAATGACCAAATTGATCGATCGCGTCGCCCGATCAGTGTGGCCACGATGCGTCGAGTCGCGTCGTTCGGCGTCAATGGTATGAACGGGCCTTAAAGGCCCCCGCACACTTCTGCGGCATCACCGCGGCCCCATCCTTAACCATAGGGCAGGGACGCAGAGCTAGAACAGGAGCAACAACAGCCACATAGTTATAAATGCTGGAAAGAACATAACTATGCTGGAACTATAACGCAGCTTGTTTGCGATGTGGTACCCAGATCCATTAGCGTTCCACTGAAGTTCGTGCATTGAGCTTTCGTCACTCCTAAGAAATAAATTCCAGGCGCAATCCAGTGCGAGTTGGAGGGAGGCAGCCGATCAGCACTCAAACACAAATACGACGTTACGTGGCATTTCCTATGTGTAGCACGAGATTTTGCGCTTTTATTTCGCATGTGACGTAGCACTTTACCTAGACCCCTTTTGCTGCAACTAGAGTTGCACGTAGGTACGCGTCAATTTGTGTACAATGTGGAAAATTTCACGCCACCATATCAGACTATTACGCTCAAAGAGGTGGAAGCCCATGACGGCCGAAAGATTTAGGCGAAGGGCGGCTGTTGGCAACATGCCCAGTGACGTACGCGACGCAGCCGCTTGCACTCCACTTTGGCGACGGAGCGCGGAAGCCGTGCAATTTCTGTCTCTTATACGCCCGCGAGACACCTTCGCCAAGGGGCTCGTGGTGCAGTGGGTAGAGCGCCTCGCGGTGATGACGGAGGTCAGGGGTTCGGTTCCTCTGCACGCCGGTGTTTTTGCATTTCAACTGACTGGACGAGATCTCAGGAGTTTTAACGTTTACTCAATTTTCAGACGTTTTCTGCCCTTTTTTCCAGCTGTAACGGTTTTGCAGAGCCCAGTTGCGGACTCCTCCCTGAGAGACGAAAGCAGTTTCCACACGAGCAGCTTGGATGGCACCCACCCCGGAGTCCCTTCCCTAGCCTGGTCCTGCGCTCGAAGAGCGCAGAACCCAACTGCGGACTCCCCCCTGAGCGACGAAAGCAGTTTCCACACGAGCAGCTTGGATGGCACCCACCCCGGACTCCGTTCCCTAGCCTGGTCCTGCGCTCGAAGAGCGCAGAACCCAGCTGCGGACTCCCCCCTGAGCGACGAAAGCAGTTTCCACACGAGCAGCTTGGATGGCACCCACCCCGGAGTCCCTTCCCTAGCCTGGTCCTGCGCTCGAAGAGCGCAGAACCCAACTGCGGACTCCCCCTGAGCGACGAAAGCAGTTTCCACACGAGCAGCTTGGATGACACCCACCCCGGAGTCCGTTCCCTAGCCTGGTCCTGCGCTCGAAGAGCGCAGAACCCAGCTGCGGACTCCCCCCTGAGCGACGAAAGCAGTTTCCACACGAGCAGCTTGGATGGCACCCACCCCGGAGTCCGTTCCCTAGCCTGGTCCTGCGCTCGAAGAGCGCAGAACCCAGCTGCGGACTCCCCCTGAGCGACGAAAGCAGTTTCCACACGAGCAGCTTGGATGGCACCCACCCCGGAGTCCCTTCCCTAGCCTGGTCCTGCGCTCGAAGAGCGCAGAACCCCACTGCGGACTCCCCCCTGAGCGACGAAAGCAGTTTCCACACGAGCAGCTTGGATGGCACCCACCCCGGAGTCCCTTCCCTAGCCTGGTCCTGCGCTCGAAGAGCGCAGAACCCCACTGCGGACTCCCCCCTGAGCGACGAAAGCAGTTTCCACACGAGCAGCTTGGATGGCACCCACCCCGGAGTCCCTTCCCTAGCCTGGTCCTGCGCTCGAAGAGCGCAGAACCCAGCTGCGGACTCCCCCCTGAGCGACGAAAGCAGTTTCCACACGAGCAGCTTGGATGGCACCCACCCCGGAGTCCGTTCCCTAGCCTGGTCCTGCGCTCGAAGAGCGCAGAACCCAGCTGCGGACTTCCATTGAGCGACGAAAGCGGTTCCACACGAGCAGCTTAAATGGCACCCACCCCGGAGTCCCTTCCCTAGCCCAGTCCTGCGCTCGAAGAGCGCAGAACACAGCTGCGGACTCCCCCCTGAGCGACGAAAGAACCCAACAGCAATGGATTTCGCGTTCCATCGCGAACGCATGCGGAGCCGCCGCGCTGCTGGCAAATTGCCAACAGCCGCCCTTCGCCCAACTAAAGAGGTGGAAGCCCATGACTGCCCCCCCCCCAGGCGCATTGCGCCACAATCCTTTCTGTTAGAATGCACGTGCATCAGTACAACTGCAATATCAGCAAGCTAGCACTCGGTTTTTCTTGAAATATTGTTTTAAATTGTTAGTCAGTTAACTTTTTTGTGCCAACACGAGGTTTATAGGTGGACCTTTATTTAGCAGGGCCTGACGTTTCGACTTCTATCGTCTTCAGAGGCCTGAACGTGGTGCATTAGCTTATCTGCGCTCTACTCCATCAAGCGCCTTAAGTACCCTAGCATTTCGGACCTACCTTACGAGCACAAAAGGAGGGGCCAAGTGGGAGAAACGAACTCATCAATTGGATCCACCGTAAAGGTTGATGTTCGCCCACGTCAGTTAGCCAGTAGGGACGAATGGGGCATACTGCGCACCACTGTCGCCGACCGGTCCTTCTACAGTTCACAATGAGACACGAACGGCATAAAGTCACTCGTAACAGACAGACACTCATTTCGGTTGATCATTACTGGATTTTTTGTAAAAATCCAGAATGCCTCTAACGCTTTCCTCGCCGAAATATCTCCTTCAATGGCCAAAATGGTACATTTCACCTCAAAGTATTTATAAGTAGTGAAGAAGATATTTCGGCGAGGAAGGCGTTAGAGGCATTTTGGATTTTTACAAAAAATCCAGTAATTAACAACCGAAATGAGTGTCTGTCTGTTACGAGTGACTTTCTGCCGTTCGTGTCGCACTGTGAACTGTAGAAGGACCGGTCGGCGACAGTGGTGCGCAGTATGCCCCATTCGTTCCTACTGGCTAACTGACGTGGGGCGAACATCATCCCTTACAGTGGATCCAATTGGTGAGTTCGTTTCTCCCACTTGGCCCATCCTTTTGTGCTCGTAAAGTAGGTCCGAAATGCTAGGGTAGTTAAGGCGCTTGATGGAGTAGAGCGCAGATAAACTAATGCACCACGTTCAGGCCTCTGAAGACGACGAGAAGTCGAAACGTCAGGCCCTGCTAAATAAAGGTCCACCCATAAACCTCGTGTTGGCACAAAAAAAAAGTTAACTGACTAACAACTTACAATAGACAATACAATACAATATACAAGGTTTGAAGAAGAGAGAAGTTGGAGATTATATTAAATTGATGAACGTAGTAAAGCTCCTTCCCAGCAATGTTTTATGTGGGGTCCCATGATCTGAGCTTTTTAAAATTCCCCAGTCTGGCTTTGAAAAGCAATATTCCAACATCCATCTCCTTCTCCTTTGAGTACAAGTAATCTGAAAATTGACTGAATAGTGGTTCTGTAAGCGCAACATGCTATCCAAGAAGTCTATTAAAAATGCGTTGTATTGAGAATAGGGTTAACCAATACGATACCTGGTTGTAAATATTGCATCAAAATGTTCTATGTTTTCTCGAAAGCGCATTCAGTTGTCAATTTTGTAGCATTCTCTGGTTCTAATCATTCCCTATAAGCAGTTTATGCGAACCTTGGTGAATGCCTACAATGATGGAAAGGCAGCGATACTTCAGTTGCTGTTGGACGATAGGTTCAGACAATGTTGTACATCTTTCACCTAGCGCGGCTGCTACAGAGGTTCAAATCTCCAAAGCGGCTTTCACACTGCCGTTGCTGCTGTTGCGCAACCGATGCCGTAATGACGAAGCATACCGCAAAGACGCAGAGGAGCAACAACAGCAACGAGGGGGCTTTCACACTGCTGTTGCAGCAACCCCATCAGCAACACGGGCATCGGTTGCGCAGCAGCAGCAACGGCAGTGTGAAAGCCGCTTTGGAGATTTGAACCTCTGTAGCAGCCGCGCCAGGTGAAAGATGCACAACATTGTCTGAACCTATCGTCCAACAGCAACTGAAGTATCGCTGCCTTTCCATCATTGTAGGCATTCATCAAGGTTCGCATAAACTGCTTATAGGGGAATGATTAGAACCAGAGAAGGCTACAAAATTGACAACTGAGTGCGCTTTCGAGAAAATATAGAACATTTTGATGCAATATTTACAACCAGGTATCGTATTGGGTTAACCCTATTCTCAATACAACGCATTTTTAATGTTGGCGATCATTCCTTGTGCTGAGGCAGCACAAGGAATGATCGCCAGGTCTTATGTCATTATCTTATCTCACCGTGTTGCGGCTGCGAGAAACATCGATCTCCGCCCCTTTTTCACTGCTCGCTGCGGCAACAGCAGCAACGGCAGTGTGAAAGCCGCTCAAGGTGGAAGTTTACATGAGGGCAAAACTTATGCGGGAGGCAGGATTCTATACTTTCCGGGCATGATGCTGCCTGCGCATCACACCACTGGTGCTGTCTGATCGCACGTAATATTCCAGGATGTCTTCGTCTTCTATCAGCACTCACCCGTGTTGAGTGAGACGGAGGCTTATAACAGCACTGAACCTGTTAGTCTGAAGACCTTACTAGAGACAACGATATACGTCTTTTTTTAAATTTAGCGTGGTTGTTACAGCCTACGGGCGTAGACTTGCAATCATCAGTATATCCCACTCCAATGCCTTTCATCTTCTCCTTTCCGCAGTGCAAGCGCAATGTTTTTGCACTGAAAACCAGACCATTTCATGAGTGATGCCTTAACGCTTTCTCCAAGTCCATGAAACTGAAATAAAGAAATAAATCTATAACAAATATAAGATTTTGATTAACCGTTTTCCGCTAATGCTCATATACTTGTTTATTCAGGCAGCAAGTGCGCTATATTTTCGGCGTATATTTACAACAGATCTGCCCAGCGATACGCCTGATCCAGAAAAATACACTCGTCTAGTACGTTTTATGTTTAGTCGTGGTAGCGAAGTAATTTTTTGAATCTTGTAAAATAAACGGAAAAATGAAATAAAATCTCAATGAAGAAGATTAGTAATTTGAAGCAGAATATATCAGAGAACAAAACGGTATGTAGGACATTTTTTGACCAGCTTACCGAACATATATACTACTTTAGAGAGTGAAAACTAGATGAAAGCTGTGGTGATAATGTTGAAACTAAAAGATCACCTGAAGCAATACTTGCTGACTTGCATGACATTTTCAACCTGGCATAGTCTCCATAAATTATCACAGCAGAATATTTCTTAATGAACTGGATACGAAACGAAAGTTTATTTGAATACTTATGGAATATTAATGTAGCTCCCGGCTGTTGAAGCCTTGTAAGTCTTCTAGCCGGTAATTCTCAGGATCCTATCGATTCTTCTGCTCGCCTTCCTTTTTCTGGAGTGCCACGCGGATTTCGACATTGTGGACCTTGTGTCTGTGCTGAGCCTCAAACATGGGTATTTAAACATTGTCTCAATGATTTTACAATTATAAACGAACGATTAGTATGCTACAGTCGATAGGCAGAGTATCTTAGACAGCCAAAAGGTATTTGAAAAATAAGACAGGGAATGCCTAATTTGACAGGCAAGGGAATAGGACAGGCTAGAGGCAAGGAATATGCGGTGCTACTCGGGAGGAGACTGTGTATATGAATAGTTTGCCTTGCTTACGCTACAGTACGAGATGTGTTACGGGATCAATATAGAAAAAAACGTTACGTGATCGACATAGAAAAAGCCTGGGAGCGGTACCAAAAGGCTCAATACGGCCTATTGATTGAACAAATTGACACCTACAAATTATGGACAGTTAGCTAGGAGCCAGACGACTAGTAATAGCGACCCAGGTGTCGCTACAATTAGTAATGGAGAATAATAAGAGCTCGCCATTCATGCACAATCTACAATCCAGAGTAAGATCAAATGGAATGGGGTGCTACATTTACATAATTACACGGACTCCGCCCCATTTGAAGGTGCTGAAGTAGAAACAAGAATCAACATCAGTTCTATTAAAATATTTATGCTAGTTGTCAGTACATTATTTAACGAAAGCGACGGCAGGTAATAGTTTCGTTGTCACTCTTTGGAGGTACTATTAAGGTGTCTCTCTTACTACGGATAATATCTAACGAAGCACATCCGGTAGAAACACGAGTGAACGCCGCATGGGCCGTTACAAATATGGCATGCATGTCTGAAAAAGTCAATCACATAATTGTTGATCAGGTACGTCCCTCTGCTGGTATTCTGTCTGTATTGCAATCTGTTTGGGTGAAAGTAATCGTAAGTGACATGGATCTAAACCACGCTGTATCGAAATTATTAGGTCAAACTATCTGTCTTGGGGACTCGCGAGGATTTAATGGGAGACGTGGAAGTCACAGATGGCTTTGTGAGCTGTTACTAAAGCCAATTTTAGGATGGAATTGGTGCATTATTGAGCGGTGTGATGTCGGGTACGGGCGGCGAATTTCGGATACAGTGCATATGGGCTCTGGGAAACATTGCTGCAGACTGTGGCGAATGCAAAAGAAAGTGCCGTGAGACCGGATTACTTACTGTGTGTTCACTCCCGCTTATAAGCGAACGAAAAAATGTAGTAGGTTGTACGCTTTGTAGGTGATAGCCAGGATACTCGCACAAGGAACCCATTCCGAATTAAGTGACCTGAAGAACATCGTCTGGTGTGCGATGAATGTCATGCGTGGCGGCGTCCGGAACGGATCAGTACCTCTTCCCGTGGGTAAACCTGACTGTCTACAGATAAGAAAACATCTTTTCTCTAACGTTTACAACAACATTACGCTTTATAGACAATACAATTGCTAACGTCATCGTTAACTGAACTGACGCGGAAGTACACAATGTGGACAGACCTAGCGAAAGACTGCTTATGGACCTTGGCGTCTATCGCAGACGACATGCATCAAGGCACTCAGGTTTATCAACATTTTAATCTATTCCTACGAGGGGGATGCAAGATAGCAGCAGCCCTTTTTGATGAGAGAGAAGTATCATGGGATGAAGCCTCGAAAGGTGATCCTAAATATGAGATAAGGAACGGTCATATTGTTGCGGAGTAACGAGCCCTTTCCACTCTGTTTTGATTGGGCTTTTCTAAAAATTAGTGCATACACCGACGCCAACAGCGAATGTGGAAGCAGTGCGGTTAGAGACAAGGGTTTGCGGTTATGCTCCCCGTACGTAGCTCCTTTGCACTTCGTAAAAATAAAGATTTGAAAAGTCAATCGAAGCTTTCAATGTGAAATCGTAGCTGAAAACTTCGTCAGGAAGGAGACCACAGGGCATTTATATTCCCAAGATCGGACAAAATTCGGCACAATTTTACACGTCCGAGGGAATTATTAGTTGTTCACCACAACTACAAGAATCGCTTTCGCAGACTGTTAAATACCTGTGCTAAACTTTGGATAAGGTAAACTACATGACATAACATATCGAATGACTTACCAGTTGAACTGCTGAAGCCATAAAATAACAAGAACAAGAGAAACCAATAATATTAAAATCATAGAAAGCACGGCAACAACATACAAAGCTCAATGGCGCAAAGTATCCTACATTGTTCAAAGTCAACACTGCTCGCTCGCTAAAATTCGGCCGAGGTGGAGCCATCGGCCTGTAGCACTACGGTAGTCGGGACGGTCGATGTGCTGCCGTCATCGACGAGTATACCTTTCGTAGGAAGCCTGTAATTGTGAGCTAAAAACTTCTACTGGTTAGCCATCCTTCCAAACAAGTTCAAGCAATCTGCTCATTCAGATTGATGTGGTACTGAACGAACCAGGCTTGGTGGATTTAACATTCGAGATTCTGGATTCGGTAAGATGTACTCAGTAATCTTCGATATTACTGCTTCTCAACACGTGCCTTGCAGAGGCTGAGTTCATAAATCTCAGGGTAAAGGTAAGGGAATCAGAGGTACGGTAGTTGGGGGACCTCATATAACACTGAATATCGTTGACAGAAAATGATATGTTTCGCACAAAAAGCAAACAAGAGAAAATTATTGGCGTGGCGTCATCTCCGCGCAGGAATTGATTCAAACTTGAAAAGCAGGGTGAGCATGGGTACTGTACTGCACGGGCTGTCATTTTTTTCTCGTGTTCGCGCCAGTGTCATGGCTTCGGTCCAGGATTCCAGCATCGCTAGCACTTTGTCGTAATTTCTTATTGTCGCTCACTTCCATCACATAATTTGTCTAAATATATCACACATTTACTCTCACTTTGGCTATCAAAGTGGGAGTGAGTGATGGTGTGACTACTGAGTCGCACAAAACTGGGCGAGAAAAGTAACTCCGGGATGTGGCTTATTTTAACACCAGTCGTTCGGCGGCCTAGCGGTCGCCTACGACTGGTTGAGGGCTTCGCTCCCAAACTCCGAGAATAGGACGCCATGGCCGCTACGGGTTTCCTATTCTTCCCTAGGCCTTCTGACCATTATGTTAATCGAGATGAATCGGCTGATCTTGCTCAACGTGATCCTCAAAAAATCGATAATATCGATCGGTATCGATTGGTCGACATCAGATTCGTGTTTAGCGACCTCGATTACCCCTAGGGCTGAAGTTTTGTACTGCCGACATGTTCGTCACGTCTACGGCTCGCCATGCACGGTTGCCGACGTGTTCGGCACGTCTGCGGCTCGCCATGCACGGTCGCCGACGTGTTCGGCACGTCTACGGCTCGCCATGCACGGTTGCCGACGTGTTCGGCACCTCTACGGCTCGCCATGCACGGTTGCCGACGTGTTCGGCACGTCTGCGGCTCGCCATGCACGGTTGCCGACGTGTTCATTCTTACCCTGACGCGTTGTTCGCTGAATACATCGTAAACTTGGGTGATCACCCGCCGGGGTTTCAGTTCGTTGGCAATCGCCCATTGTTAAGCTGAAAGAAAACCCGGCTGGCATACGCCGCACTGTCCTGGGCATATCTTAGCTTCAGTCCCCCTTCCCGTGACTGACAACGTGACCGACGGATTAAGCGAATTATATATAGTAAAATATGCGTTACAGATGGCCCACATCCTCTAGTTCATTCTATTACCCAGCACCAAGCTTTGCTCCATGTTCTCCTCTGCTGACGCTGTGGAAAGCATGGAACAAAGCTTAAAGTTAATGCTATAAGCGACTCCCCCAAGTTCTATGACGTCATTTTTTGTTCTGTACCCATAATCGCATTACAACCTCCTATTATATGTTTAAGAACAAAATATTTTCTATCAGAGATAATTGTTAGATGATTGTTAGATGTTAGATACATGATGTGACCCTCTTCCGAACTACCATAGCCGCAGGAATCCTTGTAAGTACAAGAAACCTACGAGTATCGACTAGACCTTCATTTAGCAGTATACCCGCGAATGGATAGATAAGGCATGTGATGAATGCCATAGTGGGTATTTTCCTCTTTCCTTCCACGTGCAAGCCAAGTTAACCCTTTCACAACACGGGTGATTTTTGCGTGACTGCCGTGTGGGACAACGTGCATTTTCCCAAAGGGTGCAATAATTTTACAATTTTCGCATTATTTGTAAGATATGAATAAAACAGTAGCCAATGAAGTTTCCGATGAACTATCTTGTCCGTAGATATTAGTGGACTCAGTGATTATTATCGTGCTATTAGATGTTTGATAACATTCCATGAACAATTTTTATGATTGTGTCTGACGACATCGTCGGACATTCTCCCACGCGCCAGGAAAAATGTCCGACAACATCGTCGGACGATGTCGTGAAAGGGCTAACCGTTGATGAATCCAGCACAAGATATCTACAATTTGCCACTTCAAATATAAATCTGTTGAACCGACTAGGATTTCAGCCTTTAACCGAACTTCATCATGCTGCACTGCGGATATTGGGCAACATAATCACTGGAAACGATATCCAGACGGCAGCTATCATATCACATTCGCGATTTTATGACATTTTGGTGGGTTCGCAAGCATTCGCTGTTAAACAAGGTAGTGACTCATGATAATAACAATGCCACATTCAGCGTCGATCATTGTCGTACACGTCACGTTGCGATGTTCGCAGAGAAGCTGCCTGGATGTGCTCAAACATTGCTGCCAGCAGACCAGATCATGCGGATGTGAGCACTGATAAAACTGTAGATGCAATGGCTTAGAACAATAGATGGAAAGTGACGTTATTTACCTAACCAGGAGACTATCTCAACGGTAGGTCGGAATGGCCCAAGTGTTGCTATGAGCAGAATGCAAATATCTCGACACTTACAACTCTGTGAGAGTTAGGGACGACGGAAGATGGGCTGTTGGCGAGTTTGCTCTCTGCCTGCTCGCGATGGGAGAGCTCAAGTTGGCTGGAAACAGCGATCACGGGGATTACGGCGCTCCTCTACCCACTGCGCCACCGCCGCTCGCTCGTCATCACTGTTTTCAGACAACTTGATCCCGCCTTTGGCGCGCAGGGAGAGGGTTAACGCCGCTAGTAACGGCCCAAATTCCGTCCTCCTTAACTCTGCTCAGAGTTGTTTTGGGGTCAGATACAGTACCGGACGCCTCTTTTGAATAGACGCCAAAAAACAGCACTTTTACGGTTTTTGCGCCTTTTTGCTATAACTCGCCCAAAATCATCCATTTGAAAAACCAAGAGTATATTTGAGCTCAGCAGATTGAGCTCTATTGTTCGGTTTATACATTAGCCAAAATTGAAAACTTGCGCTCCATTGAAAACGCCGGCCGCGGACGAGTTGACTGCCGCAAGGCGTCGAAAACCGTCGAAAACCAGCTCACAATTCCTCAAGTTTGAGGTTTTTTAGAAACGGTTGGTACCGTTCAATTTGTCTCTTCGATATCTACACAACGATTTATACAATTTCGCGAAACCACCGCATTTTCGCAGTGGGTGGTCAAAGATGACTGGAGCAGACTTGTTGCTACTGGAGAAGCTTATATTCCAGGATTTGCATGTTCTCGGAGCATCTCAAGCATGGCGTAAAGTTTTTGTCATTCCAGGAACCCTCTGAGAGTGCGCCGTGCACAATGTATAGGATCGAACCTATCAATCGAGGGGGACAGTTTGGAGAGTGAGCATTTAGAGAGTTTTATGAGAAATTCTCAGCCGCCCTACTCAGGAATTGCTGTACTCTATCCCGGCAAGCCTTTGGAGTGCGCTGTGCACAATGTGTATGGGATCGAATCTATCAATCGACTGGGCGCGACAGCTCGCAAATTGCACCGCGGGCGTGTTCTGAGCACACTAACTCTGTCAACTTCGCGTCTTTCCGGCTGAAGGTTGTGGAATTTGTAGGCAGTAGAAAGTTTAAGAAGCGCGCTGAAACATAGCGACGTAGCTCAAGACTGGACAAAGCTAAAGCGGTGCGAAAATGCAGGCAAGCCTTGTGTGACACGATTTTTTCCGAGTTCATCGACTACTACGGAAAGACGAGACGAGCTAATGGCATCCAAATGCACGGGCGAGTACAGGACTGAAAGCACTTTACGATAACATGCTCGTAGCTGTGGCGAGAACTGTTATCTGGGCGACTCAGAGGATTCCTGGCATGACAAAACACTTTACGCCATGCTTGGGATGCTCCGAGAACATGCAAGTCCTGGAATATAAGCTTCTCCAATCGCAAAAAGTTTGCTCCAGCCATCCTTGATCACCCCTGCGAAAATGCGGTGGTTGGGCGACGAATCGAACGGTACCAACCGTTTCTTTAAAAAACCTCAAATTAGAGGAATTGTGAGCATGCAACCGTTTTCGACGCCTTGCGGCCGACAACTCGTCCGCGGCCGGCCTTCTCAATGTAGTGCAAGTTTTCAATTTTGGCCATTTTTGACCTTTCATATGAAATGTATATACCAAACGATAGAGCTCGTTCTACTGAGCTCAAGCATACTCTTCCTTTTTAAAATGGATGACTTTGGGAGAGTTATAACAAAAAGACGCAAAAAACCGCAAAAGTTCGGTTTTTTCGGCGTCTATTCAAAAGCCGCGTCCGGTTCTGTATTTGCAGTTTGCTGTTTCCCAGAGAGACGATTCTGCCCATATACAACAATTGGCCGTTCCGACCTACCGTTGAGATAGTCTCCTTGTAAATGTGAGAGTCAGCTAGCATGTTAGACCTTTTTGAGGAGTTTGGCAAGAATCTGCCGAAAATACCATGAAATTTGGAATTGTACGGCAGACTGTTATGGTGCTACCTTTACCTGAAGACATGTTGAAGGATTTTTGCTTCGAACGATGTTCATCTTGCGATTTGCGCGCCAACGCGGTATTCAAAAAATCGACGCAATGCGAGTTGGAGGGGAGCAGTTCATCAATACTTAAACACAAGTACGACGTGGCGTGGCATTTTGCACGTGTTGGACGCGTTTTAACCAGTTTAGTGGCGTGAACGCTAACCGCATGCGACGTCGCGGCGCTGAAACGCGCGGACGTGTGCTCGGTGTGCATGGTTAGCCGCGTAGCACGAAATTTTGCCAGTGTTCAAATTCCTCCGCAGTCGCTCAGGCCTATGCTGTTCTCTGGAAGGCGATCATTCGGATCATCGTGCGGCCAGTTAGCAGAAGGGAGCACAGATACCTCTGATCTGCAGATTGCACATCCAACAGGGCTCAGAAGTGACGTTGGATGGCTGCAGTAACCCATAATGCACTCACGGCAGAACACGTATCAAAAGTTTGTAAGAACTGGAAACAGAGCGTTGTCGTAGAAAATGGGAAATTACGAACAGCTTTGGGCTGCTCGACCTCCATCTGTTTAGCTTCATCCACTCATCCACTTTGAACACGCGCAAATAAGTCTCGAAATCCCTGCACGTCAAAGACCAAGTCGTGATGACTTTGAGCAAGCACAGGGTTTTTAAAATTAAAAAAAAATGAAATGAAATTGAAATAGTTTACAGGACAAGCTACAGCGCTGGCTATTAATATAGAGAATAAGATGACAGAATCGTTGCCGGATCCTTTAGCGAGCGTCCCATTGTCACTAGCATCAGCACGACTTTGTAGAACAATGGTATAACAATAAGCATGTAATCCTTAGCAGATAGGCGTAGACTTTCCTAGCAGGAGGCCAGGAGTGGGATACAACTACTTTCCGTCTTCTACGCAAGACACGCGTTCGACAGTCGCCAGCACACACTTCCGACGCTCTTTAGCGCGCACAGCAGCAAGACGCGTCTACCGCGCGCGTATGACGTCACTAGCCCTTCCTGTCAGAAGCAGTCGGACCGCGACAATTGGTCCAATTTCGTCGGCACCGCGCTGACGCCCTAGGGATTTCGCGCGGAGTTTGAGTTATGTCTGACTCCAAGGATAAGTAAGCTGGTATCTCGTTGGCAAAGATGTGTAAACTCGAATTCTTACTTCGATTAATAAAGTTGTGTTTGAGCTGAGATATGCCGTTTTAAAGTTCGAGGTCCAAAACTGCACTAATTTGCGAACAACCTAATATTAACCATATCTCAAACGGCAGCCTGTTATATTCTCCTTCTTCTTCAAGTTCTATGCAGCCCTAAGTTCTCAGTTCGCGTCTGCTCGTTAACAGACAATAGCTATCGACGGGTTGCGCGTCGGTACTGATTTTCAAGCATTCCCCAGCTAACTCACAAGTGCAATGAAGTCTGTATGTACTCTCAACAACGTACTACGGGACCGATTTCCACTTCCTGGTGCTTGTCTTACCATCATTAAGTTGAGCATCGCAGTCAACACGGAATGTGATTCGTAGCAAACTTCTGCGGCCTTCTAATACATTGTCTCTTTGCAGTTGCTGTTTGTCGACTGGAATGTATTTGCAATGTTACTAGAAGGTGTGAGTTCAACAGAGAAAAAACTTAAAAAGGTACTTTTTGGATGGGACTTTGCAAGTAGTTTCGTCTATTTAGCGAGACCTTCCTGATTGTATCCCAAGCAGAGATGGACAGTTAACGGCTAACGATTTAACGGTGATAACGAATTATTAGCATTTCTCGTTAACATCTGGCTTAACGATTTAACGGAATGTTTTGGTTATTTAATGTAATTTTTATCGCTTATTTTTTTTTGGAAATTGCAATTTATCGATGATACATAGACAAATTTGTGAATCTCGATCTTGTAATATCTGACGGGACACTTCTTTTTAAGAATTCATTGTAAAGTAGAAAGCGCCGCTGAAAATAATTGATCTTAGGACGAAACAGGGAGCTATTGAACAGTTGGGACCCTGCGCATAGCTCGTTGTATTCTCCACCCCCCCCCCCCCCCGCTCCTGAACTTGCTGAACAGATCGGAAGGATCTCGTCCAAATTTAGGAGAGGTAGGACTCATATCGGAATGCACCATTTTCACGTCAAACTGAACACTTCGAAATCGAACTAGGCGTAATCCAGATTTAAGTCGACAATCTCTATTATAGCGGCTTTCACACTCCCGTTGCTGCTGTTGCGTAACCGATGCCGTAATGATGAAGCATAGCGCAGAGACGCAGAGTAGCAAGAACAGCGACGAGGGGGCTTTCACACTGCTGTTGCCGCAGCCCCGCATCAGCAACACCGGCATCGGCTGCGCGGCCTCAGATCGCCATCATTCCTTGTTGCTGATGCTCGTCAACGGATGCAATCACAGGTCTTACTTCATTATCTTATCTCACCGCGTTGCGGCTGCAACAAGCATCGAACTCCGCCCCTTTTTCGTTGCTCGTTGCTGCAACAGCAGCAACGGCAGTGTGGAAGCCGCTTATGCCTTTAGCTTCTCATAGAACTCTGGACAGAGACCTAGGCCATGCGAAGGAGCTCGAAACGCAGATCAGAATATGCGAACCAAATTTGCTAAATGGATCTCCTGAGCAAGGTCGAGTGCCGCCAGTGTCGGCATCTTACAAGAAAAACTACAAACTTGCGGTGAATTGTGCGATGCAATTTTTACAGGATGCAGGGTCCCGTGTGGGGGAGGGGGTCCAAAACCGTAGTTAATTCTTTCGGAATGCTCTTCTGTGGTCGAAAAAAGGCGCGAAAACGTGACCGCGAAGTTAACGCCCTGCTGCCACACCGCCGAATGTGGTCGGTTGGCGCGGTGGATAACGATGTCGCCTCTCGGGAGCACCGAGTGGATGTTACGGTTCGACTCCCGGTGTCGCCAAAGTTTCCGCACACATCTGGGTCGTTGTTATTACGTACTTGCGCGATCACCGGAGTCAACTTGTATACGATTAATGCTTTTACTGTATCATATCAACAACGATACCTTAAATGCATACGGACACATACACACCACGGGATAGGTCATGAATTTAGCTCGATACTGGTAAATACTTAACACTTGATAAAAGCATTAAACATCTGCAAATCTACTGTGATCACGCAGCACATAATAAGAACGACCCAATATGTGCAAAAACTTTCGCGACACTGGGGAGCCGAACTCAGTGTGCCCGAGTGGCGACATCGGTACCCACTGCGCCGACCAGGTGGTGTGGCAGCAGGGCGTGAACTTTGCGCTCACGTTTCCACACGCCTTTTTTCGACCACAGAAGAGCATTCCGAAGAAAATACGATGGTTTTTGACTCCCCGCACGGGCCCTACGTCCTGTGAAAGTTCCATCGCAAAAGCTCACCGCACGTTTGAAGGCTCTCGTTGTTATTTGTCGTCAGTGACACCCTTCATCCTCATTTCCCGCACATTATTGAACATAGGCCTAGTAACAACTATCATTTATCTTTTCAAGCTCTTTGAAGGGCGAAAGATAACAAATGTTGATTTTCACCTCACCTAAGGTAAGTCAAAAACGGATAAATGCTCGTGATCAGCGTCCCATTTTATCCCCATTCACAATGTTTGGGCGACATTGGTGCATCTGGCCTAGTCTCCCCACCCTCACTTCAAGCTAAATCGAGGTTTGCACCCCCTTATTATTTAGTGCCATTTTTACCATTTTTAGTGGTAAAGGAAGAGATTGCGCAATGCCTTCGTCCAAGACGTCGCAATTTTTATTCGACTGATAGCGAAATTTCTGTTGGCATGGAGTTTCACACCTGTGAACGATACAATACTTGCTGCTTTATGCAAACAGCGTTTGCACTATCTATCGCGACGAGCTTCTCGAGTGCATGGCGCGATCTGTCCTTGACTGCTGCCCTGTTGCGCTTTAAACCAAAAACCAATCTATTATTTTTTTCGAAAATATAAATTTTAACTGAATATTCGATGATATTCATTCGGGAACTGAGCTAAAAATTTCAAAGAAGGTCATGCGAAAATTCTCTTTGAACAAAAGATATTCTAACCTTTTCTAGTGCTCTAGTTCTCTAGAGAAGAGTCTCTAGCGCTTAGATTGGCTTAGAAGTGTCCAGTGTGACGTGAAAAGTGCCTTATTTGATTTGAGGAGTCCAATTCGGCGTGAAAATTGTGTACTCATCCTCGTCCCACGCAATTAGAAAGGAGTTTGAACTTCCCATCAGTACATAGCGATTTCTCGCTCAAGTCAGACGTGTAAACTTGCCTTCCATCATGGCTTCCTTTCTTGCAGGAATGCATGTGGACAATTGTAAACTTACTTACTGGAGCGAACCCGGATAAGACAAGGTTTATGGTAGCGGCAGGTAAACTCGATTCTCTTCACAATTAACGATAAGCTCGCATCGTGGGGCCAGATTCATCAACGACTTATGTAACTTTAACGGAGAATTGTAAGCTTATCAAGCGAAATGGCGAGCGATAAGCCGCGTTAAAAGCTCAGATAACGCGGCTTATCGCTCACCATATCGCTTGATAAGCTTACGATTCTCCGTTAAAGTTACGTAAGTCGTTGATGAATCCGGCTCCTGAGGGCGCAGTCATATCTGACGAGTGACACAATACGTTGCCCGCGGATCGATGCATCAATCGATCCAATGATCAATCGATTCATTTATGCCTCGCTCGCCGGCTACGATTGAACCCAGAACGTGCTCAATTAGAGTTGGACGGGTAGTACTCTTTTCTCACCGTTTTATTCCCTTAGGTGTGTTCTACCAGCTGCCGACACTACTATCAACGTCAGATTTCCGACTAACCGAACGAACACTGCAAGCAATACGCCTGCTATTACCATTCTATCCGGAGCACGCCATCTACGTGAAAGACTCGAATATGTTGTCATTAGTGAAACCACGATTTCTAGAAACTGATGTGCATATACAGGTGAGGTATTTGCCGCAGAATAACACGAAGACCAGTTTAGACTTTAGTTGTGTTGCGATGTCTTCAGTGAGAATTCTAGCAAGACTGTTCGTTTTATAGAAGATATTTAATTGCCTGTACTTTTTTTAGGAGCTCAAAAACCAAATCGAAATGATGATCAACCTTCGATCAATACCAGTTGTTCCGCCATGTACATACACATTCGTCTATTAACACAAGCACACACCGTTTTCTTAGTGAACACAATAAGAAATGATCTCTCTGTCTTGCGGTGTATGTTGACCACAAAATGTGCTTTGTAAATGATTAAAACCTTGCATTAACCCGTTTTGAAGCTATTTTTACGATACAAGGTCAAACACGTGCATGTCGAGTAGGAAGTAGCCATTTGCTACCTCCTTCATAAAGCCCTACGCACACTTTTGCGGCAACGCGGCACGCGGCAGGCAACAAAACCGCCTCGCAGGAGGCAAAACTGCCGCTTAGGCGGCACTCATCCTCAGCATTGCCGCCCACTCTATCGCCAAAGCGGTTTTATTATTATCATTATCAGTTTCCATTCTAGATTCCGCCACGATGAGCTAGAGCCCAGACAGAAACTGTCGGCAGCAAAGCGGCTGCAGCGGCAATAATGCCTCGATGTATTACTGCCGCGTAGGTGGCACATCAGCGGCAGTCCGGACTGGGTAGTTTTGCCTTCTGCGGCGGTTCTGTGTCTCTGCCCTATGCTTAAAGATAGGGCTGCGGCGTTGCCGCAGAAGTGTGCGTAGGGCTTAAGGCCCATGCACACTTCTGGGACGGCGCGGCGCGGCCATGATGAAGCATAGGGCCGCGACGGCCGTGGCGCGACACTGCGACACGTGCCGCAGTGGGAGGGGGGGGGGGGGGCATGTACTCTTGCGATTGTCGCGGCGGCTATCGCAGGCTGGAATGGTTCAGATCTTGGCGGCGCGGCATGCACGGGGACGTCAGTCCCGTGCCTATAACGATGCTATAACGCGATCGGCGGATTTCGCGGAGGTAGCCGTCGCCCCGCTTGCCGCGCCGCGGTGTCGCAGAAATGCGCATGGTCCTATATGCCGCCTATTCGCCGAGAGCACTTTGTAATTATTCGTTGTGGCACTATATATTCTCCAAGTTCTCTCTTCGTAAATTATTTTCTTAACATATCAATATTACTGCGCCGAAAAAGGTTGTAAGGTGGATCAATTTTATTGACCGGCCTAACGTTTCCACCTATTCATCGTCTTCACAGGCCCAAAAGATGCCTAAAAGCATTTTAAGACTCCCAGTACAATAGAAATATGCATATCCGCTGATCCACTTGCGCGCTTCGCGCTACTTTGTGGCATCACTGTGACCTATGGAAAGTAGTTTTTGTAAAACATAAAATTCACTACCATCTAGGACTTGGTGCGTACTTTATCGGCATCAAGCCCTTCACCACTTCGGTACTATCATCATAGACACTCTTTCCTCAACGGTCAGTAATGTCAGTGGTTTGTGCTGCGCAGTATCTCTGTCCATCAGGTTGTTCCTACGCAATTGTTCTCATGCTCAACAGCTTGTGTTTAGGGTTGTCGTTGACATGCCTTTCGAAGCCAGGTTCCCCCTCTCGTTTCTTCTTACTGGATCTAATTGCTGGTCCGCCTTTACTGGTCTTCTCTCCCCCTCTTCAGTTCCTCACCTTCCTGGTCCCAACTACTGACCCCTCTTCTTTGTTTCCACAATTGACTCCCTACTGGTCTCTTCTTGCTGGTTTCCCCATCCTGGCCCCTCCTCCAGGTTCTTCCTTTCCTTCCTGGTCGCTCTGCTGGTCCACCATAGAGGTCCCCCTCACCGCCCTTCTCCACCACCCCTTAGTGGTCCTCCCATGTTCACGGCACGGTCGGTGACACGTATTCAGAATCAGGATGTCCCTTAAGGCTCCCTTCTTGTTGGTTCCCCGTCCTGGTCCCGCCTCCAGTTCCCTTCTTCCAAGTAGATTCCTCCTCCCCCCCCCCCCCACCCCCTCGGAATCTTTCCTACTACTCTACCCCAATGAAGTAGGCCTCCCACGCTCACGACACGACGACGGCGAGCGAACGCCTATTGTGTGACATCGGTGTCACATCCTCTAAATCCGGTCTCTCTTAATGGTAATGGTCCCCTTGCTGATCCTCATTACTGTCCCCTCCCCTGATTGGTAACTCCCTAATGATCCCCACATATTGCCTAAACTCTTCTTGGTGCCACCTCCTGGCCTGCTTCCTTGTCCTCACATCGACCATCTCGATGCTCCTCCTGGTCGCTGCCTCCTGATCGCTGTCGGTTCTCCACCCTCGAAGTTCCCCTTATACCTTTACCCCTTTAGTAGTCTTTTCGTGCTAATGGCATGAAGTAGGCTTCTGAATCTGCTATAAATCTTAACACTACAGCACGCGCGTAGGTGCTGTAGTGTTAAGCAGTAAAGGGCTGCATTTCCCCCGCTGCAGCAACATCCCACGTTCAACAGCAAATTTTGCCCGCGCTGTAAATGATGAGGCGTACTCATTCAGGTTAGTTTCTTGCTCCCAGTTGTGTGCCAGAGTGGTCCAATGGATCCTCCTCGCTCGAGGGACACGAAGAGCGTCATATCGGTCGTTCAGTGCTTTCACGAAGAAGTCCGATCAACGCGCTGGTGGGTGTCCTGGTGTTCTCTTGACATCCCGCGGAATACAGTCGGTGATGGCTCTCGTCCAGCGGGTGCCTGCGCATCGCATTACGTGGCCGGCCCACCTAATTTTCGACGACTTGGCCCATGCGACAGCGACTCTGCTCTTCGAACGTTGGCGAAGCTCGCAACTCAGGAGGCCTTCTCTCACTTTCGTGGTCGTGTCACATCGTCCTCTCGATTCCACGCTGAGCGACGCTGATCGCGTGTTCATCCTGCTTTCGTACAGCCCAGGTCTCTGAGGCGTATGTAGGGCAGGAAGAACAGTGGAGTCGAATAGGTGGGCACGGATTCGGACGTTCTTCGTCTTCTTCGCGACTTCTTCGACGCTCTTGAAAGCTCCCCAAGCCGCTCGTTTCCTCCTGCTCAGCTCTGGTGCTAGGTCGTTGGCCATGTTGACTTCGCGACCCAGATACACATGGCTAGAGCATTCGGAGATGTCCGTTTCGCTGAGCGAGAATGTGGCATCAGAAACTTGTCCGTTCCTCATGAACATCGTCTTCGTAAGATTCAGCTGCAGTCCAACGTTTCCACATACACGATGGAAGTCGGCCAGCATTCGCTCCCCCTGACTGATGCTCGTTGTTATGAGCACGATCTCGTCAGCGAAGCGAAGATGGTGCAGCTGCTGGCCGTCGATCTTCACTCCCATGCCTTCCCATTCTATTTAGTTCGCGCATGACGTTTTCGAGGGTGACGCTTAAGAGCTTCGGGGATATGGTATCCCCTTGGCGAATCCCTCTCTTCACGTCGATGACGACGTCGTTGTAGAATGGAGAGATCTTGGTTGTGAATCCACTGTACAGCTCTCGAAGGATTCTGATGTACTGAGCAGGAACGCCCTGAGCGAGCAGGGCTTCGAGGACCGCTTCAGTCTTCACGGAGTCGAATGATGGTGATCGGTGGTGATATCTCACATAGGTTAGATCATTTGACCGCCCTCGCTGTGGATGATGCGGCGTATCTCATTTAGGTTAGATCACTCCATGGATAAACTCTTTTATATATAGGTGGTGATACTATGGCCGCATGCACACTTTGCACACCGCTTTTTACTTTCGAGATCAGATCCACCCACATCCCACTACCGCACGTGGAACTGCGCCGCAGCGGCAGTGAGGAGTGCCCGAGCTCATTCCTCGCCGCATGCACATTCCACTGCGGCAGTGCCTCAGCGTGGCTGCTGCACTGCCGCTGTGGAGTGTGCATGCGGCTAATGTCGATCTGCTAGATGAAATATCGGTCTCATACGCCTCAAAATGAAGCTCGATACGTTCTCTGTCTGATGTTCTTCTTCTGATTCTGATGGGCTTCTGGTGTTATTTCTTTCTGTTATGATCGCAACAAATTCAGATTCTAGACTCACTCTGAATGTACTCTTGTGTGGGGTGTTAGTTGCTGAGGTCATTGGATTCCTTTGGGTTCAATAGCAGGATGCACCGTTGTGATGACGGCTTTTCTTGCTCTTTTTTCTTGTTTTTTTTTCAGTAGAATTCTAGAGATAGGGTGAACTACGCCAAGTAGGTGCAGCACACTGACCTATCGTGAGCTGTACATTGAAGGAAACAACGCCTAAGTGAGGGTACCTCCCCCCACCCTCATAGCAGAGACTTCTGATCTCTCTTCATGTCCTCAAAGAGCAAAGTTCTGGTTCCAACTTGGTTGGCAACAGCTGCTCTCTATCACGACGTAGTTACGGGGTCGAGCGTTCTATCCCCTCGTCCCTCTGGCCCGCCCACCCCCAACCCCCTGGGCTTGCTCGAGAGTCTAGTGGCTGCCATACGAGATAGTGGAGACGCAGACATTTGCCACGCCTCTGTTTAAAGGGCGGGGGATAGAACGCCACTCCGCCCGTAGTTACTCGCGATTAAATCGCCAAAGGTAACGACGGGTTGTCCGTCAAAAATTGGACGAGTTGCCTTACCGTACCGAGGCAGTCGTTGAGGGACCACTTACTTCGTCAGCTCATTATTCGGTAGGGCTCGCTCGGTGGATAGTCGGTGGGGTGAATCTTCTGATTTTCTTTTTTTTTGTAACTTTGAGCTGTTTTATCGTGTTCATTTTGTTTCTTTTCTATATCCATGTTTCTCATGCTGGTCGTGCACATCGTCTTTTTCCATGTGAAACTTTGCACTGAAACTCGCGGCTGCGGGACAACTCGCCGTTAAACGCACACAAGCAAAAAACTGCGGACGAGTTTTCGGACGAGTTGTTCGGGCGCGAAAGGTAAAAATTCAAACAGGCCAACACGGCGTTGGCGATGGGGCGCGAAATCCTTCAATGCAAGCATTACACGAGCGAACCTCTTGTCGCTCAAGGGGGGGGGGGTCGGAGCAGGCAAGGGAAGGGACTCCAGGGTGTGGTGTAGCCAAGCTGCTCGTGTGGAAACTGCTCACATCGCCCAGGGGGGTTCGGAGCTGTCTTCTGCGCTCTACGAGCGCAAAAGCAGGCAAGAGAAGGGACTCCAGGGTGTGGTGCAGCCAAGCTGCTCGTGTGGAAACTGCTCACATCGCCCAGGGGGGAGGTTCGGAGCTGTCTTCTGCGCTCTTCGAGTATCACTTCATGGGGCATCAACCGCTCAACAAACTCCCAATCGATCTTCACCTCCTCAAAGCTGGTGGTTGTTGCACCTGAAAGAACGAGATGGGCGACAGATATGCGAAAACAGATAAAACTGACTTGGACGCAAATCGTATCAATATTCTTAAGAGTGCACAGACCGCTATACTCAACTTTGGGGAACGATAATCGCTAGAAAAACTATTTTAAGCATGCTGTTTGTCCCTTCAGACAAGGAGATTGTATAATGCTACCTCTCGTAGGTTAGGTTAGGGTGTTGTGATCCTATAATCACTTATGTCCAATCTCCGTAATTATCAACCTGACAATACTATCCAACCGGATCATTAACCACTCAGAACTGCGATAGCTATGTATTCTCTGGCTTACGGATAACGCCAACTTTGAACGTTAGGAAGTGAACAGTCTAGCGATATCTTCAATTGACTTTGTCCTGTCCTCGGTTGGTCCCCAAACGAATGGCGTGTTAGGGCGCGTTAGAGGGCTCTAACACGTCATTCGTTTGGGGACCAACCGAGCTCTGGTACTAGGACAACTTCCCCTCAGTTTTTTGCTTGTGTACGTTTAACGAAGAGTCTGCGGGACATTATGTACGAATGGTCGCCGCGGACGCGGCGACTCGCACGGTGAGCGCGGCAGAAGACGTCGCAATTGGGTGACTTCAGCTTCCAGTGGTATCTAAACCTGTATCAAAACTTGCACATCAAGTGTTAGAAAGTGTATACAAACTCAGTTTCATTGCGATAGTGTGTCATATTTTCAGCTTTTCCTGGAAAAGCATATAAAATTGAGCATTAGAACGTTGCTTAGTTTTATAACTCGAACTCAATCTCTGAACCAGAGCATGTTTCCCCGCAGTTTCTGCAACAGCAGAAAGGGATATCAACAATTCAAACCTAGCATCTGCAGCAAGTCATATGAGGCACAGCTCCCACGGCCACAGCTGAGCTCATCGCGCACGCGACAGTCGTCGTCGCGGGCGAGGCGACCATTCGTACATAAAGACCGCTCCTCGAAACTCGCCAGCCCTCGGTGCATTAGGGATCGTCACGTGCACAGGCGGTCCCGCAGGGATTATCTGGTTTCGAATTTTCGCACAAATAGCTCGCTTAAGCCTATATTGGCTTAATTTTTTGCATTTGACAGCCGGTCTGCGAAAGCTGCTGAGAAACGACGAATTTCTGCTCTCATTTCGCTTTTATTCCTAATTTATTTCACCAGCTACAAAATCTACCGGCGATTCTTCAGAGATTGATAAACTTACAACAAGAAATAACAGTCTGAGTTGTCTCCCGCAGTTTTAGGGAAATCGAAATGAGCATTAGGAAAGCGGAATTCAGGGAAATCGTAACGGGACCACGCAGTTGCCTATCTCTCTGCTAATTAGTCGCTGCAGCTAGTGATACTTGCGTCCTTGTCCGGCGCAAATAGGGTCGGGGGGAGCTTCTGGTGGGCAGGAAATCCCATAGAGCGTCGTTAATGTTCCTCATCCCTGGCTTGAACGCATAGAGCCTGTAGTAAAGGTGCTCCATGGCTAATAAAAAACAAGGTTTGAGGGCCTGTTCATACTTCGCGACAAGAGCGATTCGTCGCTCGTGCAAAACATGCATATCGATTAAAACCGAGCGCACGCCGCCGAAAAGTGTTCATACTCGAGCGCCGGAGCCGTCGCTCCAGTCGCTCTTGTCGCTCTTGTCGCTCTTGTCGCTCTTGTCGCCTGTTCATACTTCGCGCCGGCGCCGGGAGCGACTGGAGCGACTGGGGCGACGAATAGAGTGTGGTGTACGTAATTACACCGCACTACTGCTGGAAGACGCACTAGTACTGGAAGGAAACGATTCCTGTTGTGCCGTTTTCATACAAAGGTAAGGAGTGCTTTTATGTTTCTTTTGAGTGCCAGGGCGCAAATAGGGCCGGGGGGGGGGGGGGTCACGATGGCCGGCCGCGACGAGTAACTACATACAGCGCATGTAGATGCAGTTTTATCTCCTTGTTTCGATTAAATATCCGAGTTTTATCTGTTTCCGAATTGGGCAAGGAAGGGAACTAAAAGATGCAGGCAATTTTAACACGGGCGCGTCACTCGAGTCACACCCTGGAGTTCCTTCCCCTGTCCAAATCTGTGCTCTCTTCCGCGTCAGCGGAGGAGGGCATAGAACAGAGCTATAGCATTGTTTGTGCCTTTTCTTTAATATCAGTGTGTTTTGCCTTCTTGTTTTTGTGTTGGGGACACTTTTTAGGAGGTGACCCCCCCCCCCCCCGACCCTATTTGTGCAATTACGTACACCACACTACGTCCGTCGCCCCAGTCGCTCTTGTCGCTCTTGTCGCTTTTGTCGCTCTTGTCGCTCTTGTCGCCTGTTCATACTTCCGCGCGCTGCGCACGCCGAGCACGCCACGCGCGCTACGCTCTCGTCGCTCTTGTCGCTGCTGTCGCGAAGTATGAACAGGCCCTGAGTCGCGCGGCTGTGGGCGTTGCGCACCGGACAACTCGGACGGCTTTTCTTTTTTGTTTGTAACTGCATCGACGAGTCGATTCTTCGGGGTCGTTTAGTGTGCGTGCGACGCGCGACGCGATGCATGTGTGGTGGCCAAATTGATTGAGCGACGCGATTGATCAATTCGACCTCTTCATGGCATTGCGTCGCGCGCTAAACAACCCCTTCCTTGTACTGATTAGTTCTTTTCAGGAAGAAGGTGTGATATGAAGCACAGAAACGTCGAGCGTGTGCTTCCGCCTGATTCTGATGACGCTGTTAAGGCCAGCATTGATCAAGAGAAGCCTTGTGATGGCATACCCACACAGACGTCCGCCGTGGAGCAGTCAGGTGCGATCAGATTTCTTCATTCAGTTACTTTGCAGTTGGAGTTCTACAGAAACCAGCCTTAGCAAAAACTGGTGAGGATCTGTTTAGCAGTGTAAATGGTCTATTTGCTGCCTTTTGCTCTGTTTTGTTTTGATTCGCGAATGTCTGTTATTGTTAGTCAGAGCTGGATACCGATTATCCGAGCTGACTAAGGGCTTGTTCATACTTCGCGACAAGCGCGACTGGAGCGACTGGAGCGACTGGAGGGACACGAGTGACAAGAGCGACTGGGACGACGGATGTAGTGTGGTGTACGTAAATAATTACGCATTTCACACTACATTCGTTGCGGATGGAGTGTGGAGTATGAAATTATTTACATACACCGCACTATGTCCGTCGCCCAGTCGCTCTTGTCGCGTAGTGTGAACAAGCCCTAATCGGTTTTGCCGGTCCGTAAACTACAACTATTGTGGTGACTTGAGTGCAAACTAAGCCTCACAGATTTTTTGACGGTTAATATTTATGCCAGTTTCACGTCAAGGCGTGAGAAAAAAAATCAAAAAAAAATCAAATTCGGCGCTTCTCTAACCAAGCTTGATGTTTTTGAAGTTAAACACGCGTATCCCCGAAATGAAATGAACATCTTCCACACGAAGCTAAAGACTCAGAGACTGCTAGATTAATTTTTGTCTAAGGAAACTTCAATACAACTTTCGTCGATTTTTTCGATTCACCGGCACTAAGGCCTATGTTATACTTCGGCGACGCTGTTGTCGGCGACGTTCGCGGCAGTGTTGAGCGGGTGCTACGCAGTCCGTCGCCGAAGTATAACATAGGCGTAAGCGGGATGGTGTCCGCTCCATTATGAGACCATGTTCGTGGAACGCTCAATTAAACATGGTTTCTGTGCTCTCCTCCACTGACGAGAGCACGGGAACTAGGCAAACGAACGAACTCCGGGGTATTTCTGATCCAACTTACCCGGTTTAAGATACCTTGTCGGTGTACAGCGGGCACCAGCCCGTTTAGTACCGATTCACCTTCCTCCAGGGTCAACACTTAGTTTGACATTTTGAATTATTTTCGGGAGAAACAATGGCTAGGAGCTTTCTTTATAGTGCGGAAAGGAACTGCGTATTAAAATGCATTGTCTGCCGTGCATTTGTCTAGCTGCTTCTGATCCACAATTGATAGTGTAAATGCTGCCTGCTTTGCAGCATGCAAACTGAAGATATATGTTGTTGTTTTCTGCAAATAAAATGACAAATGCAAATTCTACAAAATTGCAATCGGTTTTGTTATACTGTTGACAAGTGTGTAACTCCACACGACTAGAATTTTTTTGCTATCAATCAAAGGAAAATCACGACGTCCTGGACAGGTGCATGGCGCAATCCTTTCTTTTGTGTTAAAAATGCCGCCCGCCTTCCTGCGCCATAAAATACGCTGTGAACCATAACGTTTCCTCTAACAAACTAACACCTTGTAAAATTTCAAGAACTGTGCTCACTTGTTGGAGAGGGTAAATTTTTGAAACAAAATTTAGGGAATGTCAATAACTTTTCCTTGAGCACAAAAATTGTATTCTATTCTCGAAGAGTCTCCAAATAAATCTGAAAAACGCACACTTTGATACAGAAGACGCTCAGTTTACTTTCAAAAATGTCAAGCTTGCTTAGAATAAGGTCCAATTTGATTTGAAAAGTGTCTAATTTGACAGAATCAAAATGGTGTAGTATCTGACGGCGTTCCTACGTCAACTCTTATCCGTCAACTCCTAGTCTACCTCTCTTCTGGTGACAGACTGCCGGGAGAAGCACACACATCGATTTCTGATGGCTCGGAAGTAATCGATTTCTAAGCTTTGCCATCGCAGCCGTTGTCGACTACGGGCCTGTTCACACTTCGCGACAATAGGGACTCGTCGCCGTGCAAAACATGCATATCGATTAAAACCGAGCGCGCACCACCGAAAAGTGTTTATACTTGAGCGCCGGTGCTGTCCCTCCAGTCGCTTTTGCCGCCTGTTCATACTTCCGCGCGCTGCACTCTCGTCGCTCTTGTTGCTGCTGTCGCGAAGTAAGCCCTATGAACATAAATTTTCTGTAGACAGTCGCTTAATCCCCGAACTACGTCCCCCTTCTTCTAACTCACTTTAAAGTACCATTGCAACAAAGTGTCGTTCCAGATAATGAGCCGATACCGGAGGACCTGAAATCGATGGGTTCAGCTGCGCGATTACGCAAGTATCTCGGTGTTCTTATACACCTACTGAATCACCACGCATGTACGGTAAGTTCACTCGTTGCTTGAGACATGATGGTCCCGTAATGATTGTTATTACGGTAACGGCTTGACAACGTGGTGCACTAGTATAATATTGTGGAGTCAAAGGGGAATCGGGTGCGAAGGAACTCGTTTCATCTTTCTGCTTTCCCGCTTCAATAAAATTTCATGGGGTGGCCCTCAAAATACGATAGCGCCTGTTTTTTCATAGTTATTCGTTCCGCCCGTTGCCTTGCTATTCCCGTGTGCCGTTGTCGGTTAACTACAGGCTATAACAAGAGAATGAGTGTCAAAGAAAAGAATGTTTAACGTCCCTTCGTCCTCTCCTCGCCCTTCTGATATGCTGTATTCTTGCACCTACCCTAATCTTCTCTTGCTAAAGCTGTCCTGTACCAAGCGGGATGGTGGTCAACTATCTCAGATAAGATTTTCTTGTCCGATTGTCGTTGAATTTTGGTATGCCGTTTAACATTGGTGCAGGATGTTGTGGAGCTGTTGAGTCAAGATTGAGAGCGATATTCGGCTTACTTTTCTGCCTAACCGCCTTCAGAGCCCGGAAAAGGCAAAGTAGTTTGAGAAATTACTTGTCTAAGAATCATTTCAAGATGGAGGAGCCTCGAAATTAATGAGAGAATGAAACGAATAGGACGTAAGGCAACCCGACTGACCTTATGGAAACAGCCGAAAGGCTGGTTGGTACCCTCGGATGGAGGACGACTTTGGTGAAGGAGCTCTCCTTTCGGATCCACCCCAAGTCGTTCTCCTCCCGATGGTGACCAACCGGCATTTCGGCTGTTTCCCATAAGACCAGTCGGGTTTGCCTTACTCTCTTTTCGTTTCATTCTCTCATTAACTTTTGAGGCCCCTGTGACTTGAAATGTTTCTTGGACGAGTAATTTCTCAAATCGTTTTTGTCGTTTTCAGGGTTTGAAGAAGGTGGTTACGCCGAAACGTAAACCGCATGAAGCTCTCTTAACAATCTTGGCTCAGCATCCTCATAACATCCTGCACTTCAGATAAGATCCTTTCAGCCGATACCTGACGGTCCTAATGTTGTGCTGGAGTGTATGAAACTCTCATGCTGGAAGGAGTCGTGGATTTTGCTACATGTGCATGGATGTCGCAAGATAGGAAAGTGTAAAGGCGGGTTTTATTTTGAGAATAATTTAAGTATGCGCAACGTCCAGCGTACTTGGTAAAACGCGGCGTCTTTTAACACATTGGCAACAATCGCGTTTTGCGGCATACTGCCGCGTGGGACGCGCGCGCGACTCTAAACGCATGCGCTATGAGCCACCGGTGGCTCATAATGTCCCTCGCCGATCACTTTTTTTTTGCTTCGTGCACATTTTAATAGACTTTTTGGATCTATCCTTGTCCGGGGGGGGGCCACATAACTAAAAATTAGGTAACAAAAGGAATTGAGACTTAACGAGCGTCTCCTAGAGAACGAGCTGAAACCTAAAAGAATCCAAAAACGAACGAACAAGCAAAAAAATAAAAAATCGCCGCGGTTCACAACCGTCTCGGCGGGCAAAGAGCGACGGAATGAAGGCATGCCGCATGCTGACCGCCGCCTGACATGTCATAACCAGGACCCAACATGGTGAGGAGGGCACACAACTTTGCCGGCTTACAACCGCAACAAATGTATTTTTCGTTTTTTCTTTGTGGCTTTTTCTTATTTAGGGTCCTATGTTGTTCTTTAGGAGCCGCTCGGTAATTCTCAAGTGGATTTGTTACATATAATACTTTTTAGTTATGTGGCCCCTGGACTAGGATAGCTCCGATTTTTTCTGTTCCCTAATCACTTGTGATAGGAGAATGTCCTACAGCAGTAAGCAAGAAAGATGTTGTTGCTTTCATTACACATATCGAATTTTAAAAAATTTACTAGGAAGGAGACCAATTCTACAGTCAAATCAATTCAAATCAATCTTTTTCGGCCAAGGAGGTAATTTGGAGTGCTGATTAGGAAACTGACACCGTTTCCGAAATTTCGGCCGTTTGCGGTAGGTGACGGTAGGTACGGGTGAGTAAGGCTGTCGGAGTCACGGTCTCGTAGACGAAGTTTTGGCAGAGTCGGTAACGATGACGCCGACAGTCTTACCGTACCTACCGTAACTTACGTAATTGGCCGAAATTTCGAAAATGAATGCCATATCCGAGATCAGCACCCCAAATAACCCCCATAGACGAAGTTCGGGAGAAATCGGTGACAATGACTCCGTCAGCATTACTCACCCGTGCCTACTGTGGTGACCTACCGCAATCGGCCGGAATTTTGAAAACAGGTGTCAGTTTCGTGATCAGCACTCCAAATTACCTTCTTGGGCGAACTTGGCCGAAAACGACTGATTTGAATTGATATGACCGTAGAATTGGTCTCCTTCCTAGTAAATTTTTAAAATTCGATACATCTAGTGAAGCAAAGACATTTTTCTTGCTTACTGATGTTGGATATTCTCCTTTCAAAGGTGATAAGGGAACAGAAAAAGCATCTATAAAAACCGGAGGCAGCAGGACAAAAAATAGCGCGAGATGTTTGAGCCACCGATGGCTCATACTGGAATTCCATTACATTGCACCAATGCCATTACAAGGCATGTCGTAAATTTGCGCGTAGCTGGTGCAGTTTGCTGTCTGCGCCCTCCTAGCTTAGAGATCGCGCGTCGGCGTCCACGTTGCCACGTTCAATCGATGTCTTGTGCGCCCGCGATAGCACCGCCGGCAAGCGCGTCGTGGTGCAGTGAAAGTGGCGTCGCTTCCGCGAGGGAGGTCGGGTGTTCGGTTCTCGTGCGTGGTGGCTCACTTGCATTTTAACTGGATACGAGATCTGAGAAGCTTTGGAGTGAGAGCAACTTTGAGGCATTTTTTGCGCATTTTTTCCAGCCGTAAGCGCTTCGCCGCTCTAAGAGCGCACAACCCAGCCGCAGACTCCCCTGGGCGACGAGAGCAGTTTCCACGAGAGCAGCTTGTATGACGCACACCCTGGAGTACCTTCCCTAGCCGAATTATGGAGGCAAGTTATGTGTGATGCTTCGCTTCGATTCATCTAGGTTCAGTTCTAAACTATAACGCTTCTAGGAAGTCGAATTTTGGACACAAGTGATGTGTTATGCTTCGTTTCCACTCCTCTAGGCTCAATTCGAAACTAAAACCCACGCAGCAAGCCGAATTCTGGACCCAAGTGATGTGTGTGGTTCCGTTTCCATTCATCTGGGCTCATTTTGTAACCAATTGGACAAGTGAGTGATGAGGCGTGAGGAAAAGAAGACGACGGTGTGAGGTGCAGTTGCACTGCACCACACACCCAAATTCACGACAGGCCGTGTAATGGCATTGGTGCAATGTAGTGGAATTCCTCATATTGTCCCACGCGGACGGGCACGTATGAGCCACCGGTGGCTCATATCGTCGTCAGTGTTTTAATTGCACCACGAATCGATTTTAGGTTCTTCCCATAAACGATCTAGGCCATTCTTCTGGAATCGTTTATGTGGTGGAATTCAACCTTTGCTTCGCTTAGTCAACCAAAATAAGCGAAGCAAAGGTTGAATTCTCTATAGGATAGCCATCCAGACACGTATCGGAAATACCTTCGCGTTATTCCCCAGAAGCGCAATATATTGTGCATTTCAAAAATTGGTTGCTTAGGGCTAGCAGTTATTCTCTACCGATTTCGTTAAAGAATATTCGTTTAGCAACTCATCACATGCAGTTGAAGCATAAAAGTTAAGAAAGGATGGAGGTTGACGTTAGGGCTCGTTTATACTTCGACGCCACGCATCGTGGCCGCATTGATCTGGCGACGCGATCGATCAATTACACAATCACCTGAAGTGGTGGCCCGTCAATAAAGAATTAGGCTCCCTAGCCAGGCCTGGTACCGATTCACTGATCTGGGAACGACGGAAGCCCTGAACAGTTCGGCCGGCTCTGATCTGGACTCGATTCGCAATACTCGCGAAAGATAGCTCTTTTTCAACTGCGCTCCATGCGCCTAGGAAATACTGAGCCTACCTGGTGCTGAATTCGCTCATTTTAAGAGAGTTGGCTGTGTGAATTCGTGTGGAAGCTGTTAAACCACTGGTGCCACTGTCACAGCAAGCGGTGTGGTATTTGTGGTCCATGGCTAGTGCCTCACCAACTACAGAACAAGGGTAAGTCTTTCATTGCGAGAAACCGACATGCGGATTCAAGAGAACTTGTTTAGTTGCGGTCGTGATTGGAGGGGATCAGTCTGCGTAGGTGTAAACGGTCGCGGTTTAATTACCCATGTTTGAGAAATTGTGGCGTACGTGCCACCGTTAGACTTGCCGTTGGCATTTCTCATTCGTTCCCATGATGACGTCATTCCTGAAGTGATACCTCGATTGAAGCCTAATAGAAAACGAAAGCTCACTAAACTCT
Source organism: Heligmosomoides polygyrus polygyrus (assembly GCA_947396885.1). Classification (NCBI taxonomy): domain Eukaryota; kingdom Metazoa; phylum Nematoda; class Chromadorea; order Rhabditida; family Heligmosomidae; genus Heligmosomoides; species Heligmosomoides polygyrus. The sequence continues at coordinate 95,457,504 of OX377203.1, read as the reverse complement.
GCACCACCGTATCGGGTAGTGCCGGTTATGATGGTCTCGCAGGGTATTACGAGCATTCAACGTATTAGCTCCACCCAACTGGGACACCTTTGCTGTTCTCTATGGTGCACTAAATAGCCTGTACGTTGGTATGGTGCACTCAATAGCCTGTACGTCTGTATGTACGTTTATACTTCCTGCATGTTTCAGCACTGAAGTTCTTCCGCGACATCTTCGTCAAATCTGCGTTGCCGTTCACTAAGTTGATCGAGAAGTTGGAAGAAGTACGGCGAGAATACGCACAGCAGGGAGAGAGCTCATCTGAAAGCGACGACGACGAAAATGTCAACGAAAAGATCACTGGCGAAGTGAGGATTATGGTGCCCGTCCTGCCCGTCCTTGTGCAGCCATATCATGGAGCAGCTTCAGTGAAAAAAGTACCGATGCATGTGAGTCAGCGATGCTTCAAGGTGTCGGACGAGTACATGTCGCGAAGGCGAGCAGCATTGGTAAGTGGGAGGGCGCCAACCCAATAATAACCTATCAGAGCACAGACCGAACACATTGCATCCGACCAGGGTACCGACTGTACACGCCCTCTCTGAATGGCACGTCCATTCAATGTGATCTGATTGGATAGAGCGTTCCCATCTCCCAATGCTGTCCGTCTTCGCGACATAGAGGGTGTCTCAAAAAATGTATACACTCTTTTAAAGGTGATAACTGAGCTCACTGTAAATCTACTAAAGAATTTAAGTGGTCCTGTGAAAGCTCAAGAAAACATAGTTTTCTGACGTATAAGCAGTATGGAATGCGCTATGCACTCCTCTGAAATTTTGCATTTTACACTCGATTGACTGTGTTTCGCTTGAATACATGTTACAATTTCTTCACAAAGTGGCCGTTTTGTGTTCCTTTTAAGGTTTAAAACTTGGAAACATATTACTGCAAAAAATGTGCGGTATCCTTTAAAAGGCATGTACTATTTGAAACGTTCTAACATTGCTGCTAGTAAAGCGCGATTAAGACTCGTAGGAAAGCACAGGGTAGCGAGATTCCTGTGGCCTGTAAATAGTCAAGATTGCGCCGTGCACCCGCCCGAAACCTTGCATTTCGTACCTGATTGATTGTGCATGGGCTTAATGCTTCTTATAATCTTGTTGCTGCTTGGCCAGATTAGCATGTGCTGTGCTTCTTTTGACACTTAGGACTTGACAATCACGCGAAAGACACGTGCCATGTGATATCATTGATTGCACAATTTAAATGTTAGAAGGAGCCCCATTTTCCTAGACGGATTCTGTGGAGTTGTGAAGCAACACTCAAGCTGAATGGAGAGGTTAATTGGCATAATACTTGCAGCTACTGGGCGACGGAAAACGTTAAAAGAAGCACAGCACAGGTTAATGTGGCCATTTAATAACGAAACTGTAACAAGCATTCAGCCAATGTACAATTAATCAGGTCTGAAATGCAAGGTTCCGGGCGGATGCATGGCGCAATCTTGACTATTTGCAGGCCGCAGAAATTTCGTTACCTTTCATCATTTCATATAAGTCTCAAACATCTTCAAATGCTTCACTAGCAGCAAGGTTAGAGCCTTTTAAATACCACCCGTATTTTTTTTAGGATACCCTGCATTTTCCGCAAGCCGTGGTGCTTTTTAGGCCTTTGGCCTTTGTCATACCATCGCTCACCCCGAGCGACGCCTAATGATATGCACCCATATCGATTCCATCGCGCCGCCCGATCGATATGGGAGCATATCATTAGGCGTCGCTCGGGGTGAGCGATGGTATGACAGAGGCCTTTGTCATACCATCGCTCACCCCGAGCAACGCTTAATGATATACACCCATATCGATTCCATCGCGCCGCCCGATCGATATGGAGCATATCATTAGGCGTCGCTCGGGGTGAGCGATGGTATGACAAAGGCCTTAAGTTTTAAACTTTAAAAGGAGCACAAGCCGATCAATAAGGCGAGCTTGTGAAGAAATTAGAAAAAGTATTCAGGCGAAACACAACACATCGAGTGTAAAATGCGTGACTTCAGACGAGTGCATGGTGTAATCCATACCGCTCATATGTCAGGAAATTTCTATTTTCTTCCTCTTTTATATGAGCTTTTAACTTCTTCAGTACCTTTACAGTGTGCTAGTTTATCACCTTTCAAACAGTGTTTACATTTTTTCGAAACAGCTTGTATATTGCATCGATTATTGGTTTTTGGTGTGTGATCGCGCAGCATTAATCGATCCGTACACCTTAGGATGACCGCGTTGCTTCTTTCGCAGACTATAGACGTGTCGTAACAACGTAGATTTTGCTACTTTTGAGCTTGCTGTGCTTCAGTTGCCGCGCTGCAATGCAGGAGTAGAGATCAGATGGGTCCCCCACGCCAATTAGTCGATATCGATAGATGTCATGATTTCGCAGTGCGCTGTGACTGGAATATATGTCATTTTCAAAGCAAATTGGACGCTGTTCTAGGCTTGTCGCTTTCGAAGTCAAACTGAACATTTTCAGAATAAAGCGAGTCTCCTTTAAATTGGTCTAGAGACTCTCTTCAAAGTTTACAATAATGTTCTGTTCAAGGAAAATTTAGGGTGGCTTTTCTTGAATTTTTTATTCGCATTCCCGAAAGAGTGAACATAGTGTCCTAGGTTCTGTAAAAAAAACTATATTTTAACAAATTAATTGTCTAGGCGCACATTTTATAATGCTAAAAAAGATTGTGCCATGCATCCGTTGAGGTTGTCCTGAATTCATTTATTGATAGCAAAAATTTTGTTTGCGTGGCGTCACATATTAGGTTGGTGCATAAGTTCTCGGACATTTGGGGCATGAAATATTTATTATCACAACATACGAACAACAATACCAAATCATTTGAAGTAGCCACCCTTTACATCAATTGTCTTTCGCCAACGTGCTGGTAAGTCATGGATGCCTTATCTCCAAAACGTGGCCGGTTGTGATTCGAAAAATGTGAGCAGTGCCTCCTTGACATCCTCTCGATTCCTAAATCTCTGGCCGTCCAAATTGCGTTGAAGGCTTGAAAGCAAATGATACTCAGAATGAGCGAGATCTGGTGAGTAAGGCGGATGTGGAAGAACGGTCCATCCGTAGCCCGCCAACTCAGCCGCCGTCTAGCGTCTAGCGTGGTCGTGTTGAAAATACACCTTCACTTGCTCTCCTCGTGTGGTTTGAAGGTGGGCCCTCAACTCCCTCAGTTAGTTGACGTAAACCTCTGCCGTCACTGTTCTCCCTTCGTCCAGCAGCTCCCAGTATTCTACGTCAAGAACGCTCCACCAAATGCATAGCATCACCTTTTTCACGTGAAGGTCGGGTTTCGGAACGTCCTCTGCCTCTCCAGTTGCGTCAACCCACTGTGCACGCCGGTGATAATTAGAGTAGAGTATCCTATTCTCATCCCCGGTGACAAGGTTGTCCAGCCATCCGTGGGTACGTCTGAGGGTAAGGAGAGACAGAGCGACATCGGCTCTGCGATCCATGTCATGTTGTGTCAAGTCGTGAGGTACCCAGCGACCCTATTTTTGCACCTTGCCAATCGACTTCAATCCTCGAACTGTTGAGTGACTATACCAAGAGTGCTTGATAGTTCGCGGGTGGTTTGGTATGGGTCCGCTTCCACTCTACTTCGGAGGCCATCCAGATCCAGTGTCATCGGGCGCCCTTCTCGTTCATTATCTTCAACGGAGAATTCACCAACTGCAAACTTCGAGAACCACTGGTACACAGTACTTCGAGCAGGAGCACTCTCATCGTAAACATCCTTCAGGCGACGATACGATTCGTTGGCACTGAGGCCAGATTGATGCAGGAATAACATGACGTGCCGAATATGCGTCTCAGTTGGGATGAATTGCTCAGCCATAATAGCTGACGTTAACAACGCAGAAGTAAATGCTAGGAACAGTTTTGTAGCCCTTTCCTTTCTCTATAGATCGATCATTTACGTGTTGATACATGTGAGAAATTTGGCGGGAAAATGCGTTTTCAATCCAGGAGGGATCAGATGTCCGAGAACTTATGCACCAACCTAATACTTGTCGATGGTACAACGAAAACATTTGTAGTAAACAAACATATCTTTGCATTCACTTTGATGTTTCATGCTGATGTTTAAGAGCATTTAACTACCAACCAAATGAAGGTCGCGATGAGCTAGAGGAGTACATGGCACTATCTCCTCCTTTACTACGGCAAAATTGCAAGCTGTCTACACTTTAGAATATGCTCAAGACCATTACTTTGCATTCGAAAATAAAAATTTTAAAGAAAGTCGTTCCAATATTTCGGGAAAAACCATTCTAACAGTCTCGGAGAGTTCCTGATTTAATCTAGAGGGGATTTTGGTCTTGAAGATCTTCAGCTTGATTTCAAAAGCGTCAAGTTTTCTTTATAAGAGTGTCCATTTTGGTTGGAAGTGGCCTAATTTGATTGGAGAAGTGTTGGTATGGGGGACGGTCAGGAGATACAAAATATAGCCACTCCCCTCGCCGGGGGACACGCGATCTTCTTCTCATCCCCCTTACTCATACATCCCCAACCCCCTCCATAGGTTTCACCGAGAGTTCAATGGCTGCCTTATGAAACCTTTGAGACGCAAAACAAAAGTTCCCGGTCCGCAGAACAGCGGCTGTACCTCTTGACGCCACGCCAGCCCCCCCCCCCCAGCAGGAGGCGGGTGTACCTCCTGTGGCACTGCCAAATGGTATAAACCATGCTTATGTGAGAGTCATTCAGGCCTCCATATTTGACTCAAAATCAGTCCTCAATATTGCAGAGAAGGAAAGTGAGGAAAGGATTGTCCACCTATCGCTATCGAGCTAAGCCCAAGAAAATCAAAAGCAAAGCAGCTTCCGGTAAGTTCTTGCACTTTATGGACTCAAGCAATTTATCCGAGACAGTCTATATTTCTCCAAATCAAAATACTTACAACGGTGCAAAATAACACAAATGAGGTCTGTATTATTCTGATGAGCCGCTTATCGTCCCTCGTAGTCTTTTCCTCTGCCTCGTTTCTCTTCTATTGCTTTATTCCTGCTTTTTATTTCTGGTAGATATACGAGGTGTCATAGTGTATGTTGCGACACCGCAACCTTCACTAATGGATTTAGTTGTGCAAGTCTTCCAGTTGTAGTTGAAAAGGACAGCCTAGACCACCAAGATGCTGTCTCGGCCCACATGGATCGCCATGTCGTTGTTAGTGTGCTGTTTTTGGTTTATGTTTCCAAAACTAACGGCTTGTTTATACTTGGCGACGAGACCAGCATCCTGAGGTAATCAATTCTTACCATTTGTATGACAACATGTGGCAATTCAAATTCATGAAGTATAAACGTTCCAAAAGCTAGGCTATTCAGAGGATTGTATCACAACATTTGCATTCATATTTGTTAAGGATAGAGAACGGAGAGAGGAATAAAGAAGTAGAGGAAGTCATTCAAACTCTGGTCTCGATGCGACATCGCTCCGCCCTTTCTGCTAATTCTAGTTTTGCCCCAAAAGTGGACAGTAGCCGATAGTAGATTCATTGGTAGAACTGTAATGTTTACTTGCTGTGAAGATAGTCCATTGGCGATCTAATTGACACGATATCCTCATTAAGCTGTCGAAACTGGGCAAGGTCTGCAGCTTCCGATCGATGTTGGGCGATGGATAGATATTGTTTGCAACTCTATTAACAAAGGCACTTGCTATTATGTGTTTGTTCTGAATTCATATTTTCGTTTCATGGCGCGAATCGTAGTGGAGTTAAGGCCCCCGCACACTTCTGCGACTCTATGTGAAGGTCGATAATAGCGGCCGAGTTTTTCTTAGTTTCACGAGAAATTGTTCAGTGACCATCATATTCGCGTAATGAACTCTTCATAAATAACTGCTAACTGTGGATCAATGCTACCTGCCTGGGAAGCAGGGGTGTGTAATTACGATTTACGATTTACGATTTTACGATTTACGGCTATTTTTGCCGAATTATTTACGATTTACGACATTTTGGGTCGTAAATCGTAAATTTTCGTAAATGTGGTCTTTGATCAACGACCAACTGACTTCCAAATTTATGTGGTCCGGGTTATAAAGATGTGCCCACCCTAATGGTCCCTTCTTATATGTTATGTTATGTTTATTTAAGCCAACAACAAACAACATAGTCGACAAGCGAAACACGTAGCAAAACGATGGTTGGCTATACAACAAGAAATGAAGGGAATGATATAGCTCTCTACCACTCCCCTTCAGATTTGTTTTTTGGTATTCAAATGTGCTACTGTGGTAGAAGACACGGTCCTGTGCACAGGATTCTCGAATCCAACTATCAGTTTCCTTGAGAAAAAGGGATGAATATTGTAGATCCACGTCCTGTTTGGTAGTGAGGTTTAGTCATTTTGTTTATAATATATTCATGCTAAACCTAACTAATAGAATTGACGCATATTGAACATCATTCGTGATTGGATTCGGGTCTAGAAAGTTGCTACACTCGTGTGGAGAAGATAAACCACTAACGTTTCCATTGGTTTGCATTGTTCTTTATAGTATGGAGCTTACTGATATACAAAGTGCGGTAAAACCAAGCGCGTAGCATTTCAAGAAACCCTCGAACTGGTTTTGACAGTTTTGATCCCCTTTTCGGCGATGTGGTTGAGTTTATCGTATTCACCCTATCTGATACGATGCTGCAGACTCTCGGAGCAAACGTTGGTTACAGAACTTATGAAGAGCAGCCCGAGCGAGTGCAGAGAATTACTAAATGGTAGTGCAATATTTCAGTAGTGTTCAAAATCGGACAAGTGCAGACAAACTTGCGTAGAAATCCAGTGCTCTAGGTAGGTTTAGGCTACTCCCCTCCCACCGATAGTTGATATTTTCGATCGATGGTTCAGAAGTTGTGAGCACTTTTAAAATTATGAAATGCCTACAACTAACAGAGCTTCTGAATTTGAATACTGCGCTGAGGTTATTTCTTGGAACCTTCTGTGCCACTACCTTCCTGCGGCGGTCTATTTCACTTGCTGCGTTTAAAATGAACATCTGCAAGCTCAAACTGATCCTGTTTCAACCTCGTCCGCGTTCTTCCCAACTCACAGATGAAATAGGAATACTTTAGAATCACACTAGATTGTCTTGTCTATGGAATAAACTGAGAATGCCTTAAGAAGGTTACCTTAAGGAATATGTTAACCTTGCCATTTTAAAGCGACTACAAAAGTTGTCCAAGAAATATGGTCGTTTCACCACTGACCAAAGTTCATACTGTTTTGGCGGCCAAAGCTCTCTTATCCGCCTGCTACGGGAACGCTCATGGACTAATTTCAAAATGTAGAAAAGCTGAGAACTTTTGGTGCGTTCACAATGGGATTTCACTCTAAATGCATGGCGTAATCCCGTCGTATGACTCAATATGTTTGTTTGATTACTGCATGCACAGTTGCTGTTTTCTCCGCATTGGTCAGTGGTGAAGTTATCCTTTAATTAAATGTTGACAGCCACTTCTCGCTGTTATAGATTAATATGCAAGCTAAAAAAATTGGTGGTAAGCTAGGAATTTAATGAATATTCAAACGATACAGGGTGTTGTTGGTACATCATGCATAGGCTAAAGTAAAGTCTTTGAATCTACAGTTTTGTCGGCTGTCTTGGAACGTGTGAAATTGAATTTGAAAGATGTCATACTAGTAAGACGTGAAAAAGGAAAGTAGTTTGGTAATAAAATCGCTCAGCGTGAGCTGAGAGTAACGCGACAAATAAATACTGAATCACATCTGGTTAACATTAGCAGAAAAATCCCTCTGGAAATTAATTGTACTGATCTAGAAGTAAGGTGACTCTTACGATTTACGGTTTACGATTTACGATTTACGAAATTTCAAATTTCATTTACGCACACCCCTGCTGGGAAGCCCATATTCAGCGGCCTCCTTTATTTGTGTCAATCGATAGTAATTGCTTAGTCGACACTGTTCATCAGCTGTGAACCAGGTCTGGAACAACGACGTCTTCTGCTGGTTGACTCTATTGGCTAAGAAATTCGTTATCAACATGAAGAATCGGAGATGAAAACGGATCTCCGATCAACTCTTCATGTCAAGTTGAAGCATTCGCTATTCTTCCGGTTAAGTGACTGGGAGTCACAAATCTCGTGGACGTTTTGACTCGCGCAACAGTTATTCCGCTGCGTCAGCTTTTACTAGAAGGGTTTTCCCAAAACGCTTACAAGGCGTAGAGGAATAAAGCACAGTTCTTTTTAAAAGTGAAATTAATGTTTCTTTGTCCCTTGTGGGTCAATAGGCTGTTATAAAACGAGTCTGGAAAGAGAAAAAACTGACTTGCACCCCCGACTAGTCGCCGCAAGTTATGGTATAGGCTGAATATACCTTCAAACTGCTACCATAATAGGCCGTAGAAGTGCGTGGAATGTGCGGTGCATACGCAAAGGTACTGATCAACGCTTGTTCTCATTTATCCTCCACTTCAACCAATGTCACAATTTTTCGTCACTATGTCCTCATGAGCTTTTCATTTCACCATAGATGCAGTTTCAGATGATGAGGAGGACCCGATATCTGATGATGTGGACGTTGTCGTGAAACAGGTTTTCCCCACTCTAGGTGCGCTTCTCAGAAAGTTTTTTTCGGTGATAATCATCAATGTGGCCTGCGTAAAGATCAGTCTGAGCGCTGTTCGAAGGCGTGGAGGTAAATGAGGTCTCCGACCGTACCCGTCGTCTGACAAGGAAAGGTTCCCAACTCATGGTGAGCTTTTGCGATACTATTTTGAGAGGATGTAGGGTCATGTGAGTGGACTCCAGAATTACGGTTAGTTTTTGCCGAACGCGTTTTTAAAAAACCTGAAAAAGAGGTGTGAAAACGTGTGCGCAACACCCATCAACTCCTATGATACCCCACGAGATGTGAGTCGGTGGCACCTTATAGAAGCACACCGGCGGGTTTTCGAGTTCGAGTCCGCGCACTGCCAACATTTTTGTGAAGACGCAAATAGGCAGCTTTAGTTTGCTGTAGGCATTGGTGGCCTATAATTGACTCCTGTGGTCATGAGAAAGCGTAGCTACATTCAACTAAAATGTGCAAAAATACTGGCAGTATGCGGACTCGAACTCAAAACCCCGCTGGTGTGTTACCATGAGACGGCACTCCCACCGAGAGCGCTGCCGAGGCACATCTCGTGGGTGTCATAGGGGTTGATGCGTGTAGCGCACACGTTTTCACACCTCTTTTTCAGGTCATTAAAAAACGTTCAGCAAAAACTAACCGTAATTCTGGACTCCGCTCACACGGCCTTACATCCTCTCAAGATTGCATCGCAAAAACTCACCTTGAGTCGGGAACCTTTCCTTGTGAGTACAAAGTCATCGTAGCCTGCTGCATCCCCATACACTTCTTCTCCCATGTATGTAGGCCACTTTGACGAATAGCACCGGTTTTTCCCATCACTTTTGCACACCTAAACGGAAGTTTTCAGACACACCGACATGCTCAGTAACAGGATTGCCGCTAGTACCGACTCCTGACGGTGCTCCAAGGCGCTGTTGTGTGCATTGCAATGCATATGAGCTTCGTTCGTCAGAACAAGGTGGCTCAGAGCAGTAAGACAAAAATCGAGGCGATATCCCCTCCGTAGTTTCCAGCTTCGATAAACCAGTAGTTTGCGGGATAGTGCGCAGCTTCGCGCACACTGGCGTCACCTAACCAGGAAAGCTCTTCTACCTCTGCGGTGATAGTAAGGCCCCGTTTATACTTCGACGCCGAGCGACGCGACGCCACGTATTGTGGCCACATTGATCGGCCGACGCGATCGGTGAATTTGGCCATTATACATGTCGTCGCGTCGCTCGAAGTATAAACGAGGCCTAAAACTTTTATAGGCGATTGTGATCCGGTATCAGTGACTTCTGCTTTGGTCTGCTTCTTTTTCCTTTCGAATTCCCCTTTTCTTAATTTCACATCGCAAGAAACCACGGTGGTTGTGCTAGCATTCCTTCACCTATCGCCTATTTAGTATCCATCTCGGTAATCACTTGCTGCCAGCTCGTATTTGCTTTGATATCCAGCCTATCCAAGTGACAGTTGTGAATGCTGCAGACTGTCGCGAATATGATAGCCGTCTCTGACAGGTGTCAGCGTCTGAAGACTCGTTGCTTTGTGCACAGTGTCTCAACCTGGGGTCGGATTCATCAGCGACTTACAAACTTTAACAGAGAATTCACAGCGGAAAACTCAGATAACGCGACTTATCGCTCACCATATCGCTTGATAAGCCGCACTATCAGGGATTTCGGCTGTAATTTTCTCTGTTAAATTGCTGTAAGTCGATGAATCCGGGCCCTGAAGTTTTTCAATACAGGTGCGGAAGGGTTCATTCTGTCATTTGTTCCAATTAGGTTCCTTTGTTTTTTGTCAGTTTGTGTACATGTTTTCGAGGTTTTTAGACTCCCTTTGTTTCTTGTTTCTCTATGTTTTTCTCTTGTTTTGTTTCTAAGCACCCTTATCTGGATTATGGTCTGTGAAATGTCTATCTCCTCTTGTCTTTTTGTTTATCTTCTCCTCTACCGACTCTGTTTTGCTCATAATTACGAGTGATTGTCATTGCCTTTTCTTCGCTGTACCTGTTGCATGTGATTCTTGTATTATAGTCATGTTAACTGTTAAGTCTTAAAGATGTGGCTGAAGTTTAGTTAAGCCGCCATGGGACATATCTTCGGCGCAGCGCCGAGGATCGATGTCGGAGGCTCATGCATAGAAATCCCTCCCGACGAGAAACGTCGTGCTCTTTGTTGCGAGAGATGTTACATATTTTTCTGTCAAAATGAATGACTGTAAATATGGGGATCAATGAATGTTGATCAATACGTCGAGTTTGCGAAGTGATGGTCCTACCGTGAAGCGGAGTAGACATAGAGATTACGGTCGGTTTTTTTTTCGATCGAGCCCTCTCATCAGAATTTGTCCCTCTTATTCTTACATACAGAGTGCGGCAAAATTACCCGTGCACTTAAACATTTTAAAATTTTAAAAATTTCTTATAAATTTTCCCGCGTCTTTAGCCTAATATATGTCGACTGAACACTGTGGAACTCATATATACTTGAGAAAAAGGTTAGGTGTTCCATCCTACGAAGTGCTATTATCGAAGTTCATAAAGCCGGCAAGCAAACGGGAGATATTGTGAAGATCCTTTCTGTGGCCCGAAGGATAGTTCAGGATACAGTAAAATACTACAAGGAATTGAAGACCGAAGAGGATAGAAAAAGAAGAGGGCGTCCCCCGACAGCTACCAACCGGAAAAATGTAAAACTCGTGAGAGAGAAAATCCGGAGAAACGCCAGGAGATCGATGCGCCAGATGGCAAAAGACGTAGGAATAAGCGAAAGGTCAATAAGAAGGATAGTCAGGGGAAAGTTAAGAAGTTCCCTTATTGTCTGCAGAAATTCCAACTCCTGACGGACACTATGAAGTCGAGGGGTGTACATTTAACGGTTAACGATTTAACGAATTTAACGAATTAATGGCATCTTTCGTTAAAATCTGGCTTAACGACTTAACGAAAAGTTTTAGAAATCTAACGAAATTTTTAACGAACTTAAGTGAGTTTATCACATTTACTCTTAGCATCCTTTAATGTTGCAGATCTCATCCTCCCGATTAGGACTGTTCCTAAAAAATATTAAAATCTGCATGAATATTTTAATGTATCCATGAATTTGTTCTAATTTTTTTTGGAAATAATGCATTTTAGGGTGTGTGTGTAGCGCAGGTGGAGAAGGTGCCGACTATCGCGTACTACCTATACCAGGGTTCTGGTCTTTTTTCCGGATTTTCCCCCCGGCCAACCAAACCTTCAACCTCTCTGGACTCGGTGAACTGGTACTAGACTTGTCTGGAAAGCGGAACGCTGAGTTCTTCATCGAGTGGCCATAGCAAGTCATTGTATGGCCAAATATGCATCCAAAACGCCACCAGGATATCCCGCTGAACTAGAATGCGCCGTGCTCTTGAAAAGATTTAATTTGCCACGTATTAAATGATAAGGATAAAGGATGGAATGAGGCCACCCTTTGTCCTTATCCTTCGTTCTCGACATTGTCCGACCTTGTCGTCGGACACTTTTTTTTGCCGCGTGGGACAATGTCCGACGATGTCGTCGGACATCACCATAAAAATAGTTCATGGAATATTATAAAGGTACAGTATTAATCGCTGAGTCCACTAATATCTACGGCAAGATTGTCCATGGGAAACTTCTTTTGTTACTGTTTTTTCATGCTTAATAAATAACGCAAATAAAATAATTCGAATAATCAGCGCGCGGGAAAATCCGCGCTGTCCCATGCGGCACTCAGGTGAAAATCGAGCTTGTCGTGAAAGGGTTAATGCATTTTGGAGATGGAAATTTTCCAAGCACGCCAACGATTCCACAAAGATACTGGCCTAACCTCCTCATTGGATATGCCTCACCTGGCGCTGCTTATCACAGAATATTTTGTCCGCCATCTGGAACAGTTGAGGCGGAGGGAATGTTTCCGGACGCTGGGCGTATTTTAACCGATCTTATAAAAACGCTAATAACGAAAATTAGAAAAACCACTTTTTTTGAACGTTAAAACATTGATGACGTGTAACAACTTTTCGGCAGTGTGGACCGTGTGACACGATGCCGTGTCACGGTCCCAACGTTGCAAAAAATGGATTGGTCTCACACATCAGGCACCCAAAATTCGTGCTTTCGACAACGCGTTAACATTACACTGATAGGCCTTTAATTGTATCTTTATTAGTTCTCTCTGTATTTAATGAGCTGGTGCCCACAAGATTGTATATGCTCGTAGAACAGTCGGACAAAAGATCTAGGAAAGGGGGAACTCCTGGTACCTCCGGGTACTGGTCGAAGGTTTTAAGATGCCTTGTCGGTGATCATCTTGAATGATAATTCCACACCTGTTCTTATTCCGCACTCTGTAGATGATTTGTTGCTGAACGATTGTTCATTTTTCCGTGTTTGTTGATGTTGAACAGTTTATTTCACATTGCAGTGTTACACTCCATTCCTTGAACTTTAGCTATTGATCTCTTAAAGTTGAAACGTACGAGGTTTTCCTTAATTTTTTCACTTGAAATAATGGTTTGCAGCTAGTTGCATTTTTTAACGAATTTTAACTATTTACCGTAAATTTAACGAAAATTTTTGGTTAAAAAATGTCGTTAAAAAAATTTAACGCACAGAATTTCGTGTGCACCACTGCTGTGAAGAAGAGGAGATTGGAAAGATGCAAAAGGTTGCTACAACGATTCATGGCGGCATGCGCTCGAAACTTCGTTTTCAGTGATGAAACAATTTTCACTTTGAATCCAGTCTTCAACTCCCAAAACGAGAGGACTATTGAGGACTCGCTTGCCGATGCTACCGCCAAACGACGACCTCAGGAAAGTGCGAAAAAGCATCAATCCATTACGGTTTGGAAGGAGTCACATCTACAGGAAAAACTCCACTTGTTTTCGTCGAAGCTGGCGTGAAAATCAACGCAGCGGCCTACAAGATATCCTGGAAAACGTTCTCAAGCAGTGGGCCGATTCCCACTTCGAAGAATCCTACTGGTGCTTTCAACAAGATTCTGCTCCGGCACACAAAGCAAAGGTGGTCCAGGACTGGTGCACCGAGCAGCTGCCTGACTTCATCACACAGGAGGAATGGCTCTCCATTTCTCCGGATCTTAAGCCGATGGATTATTCTGTGTGGACAGTCTTAGAGAAGAAGGATCGGGGTAGACATAACTCCAACGCCGCGCGAACCCCCACTGGCGTCGCGCACGGTGCGCGACGAAATTGGACGAGTTGTCGCGGTCCGATGCTTCCAATGGCTAGAAACGCTTCCTACAAGGACATGCGGCACACCTTTGCCTTATCTCAACGTTTCTCGGAGATGGTATAGTAATGTGGTTTCAATAGGACGATCAGCGACAGTTTATACAGGAATTCTGGTCATGTAGATGATTTCTAGCGTCAGTATTTGCCATCTACAACTTCTTCGGTCAATTTTTACCCGTGATTATGGTTATACCACGGAAAAAGGTCACTATCACCCATTCTCGGATTAATTGTCCTACTGCAGACTGTTGCCTACCACATTCTGTGGGATCTTAAGTTCCTTTCTAGAAATGTGGTCTGGGAGCTTAAACACTGAGAACATTTCGTGCTCCGCGGCTAACCATGCGTCACCGAGAGCATGGCTGCGTTTCAGCGCCGCGACATCGCACGCGGCTAGCGCGCGACGTCGCGTTGAAGTTAGGTCCTGGAGCCAAGAAGGATCGCGCTACCAGACATCCAAATTTGGACTTTCTCAATGAAGCGCTTTTGAAATCCTGGGACGAAATTGATGAACCGTACCTGCATGCCACATGCGAGGCGCTTGTCGAAGGTCTGAAGGACTGTGTGGAGGCTGAAAGCAATCATTTTGAAAACCGTTAGAATGCTTTGAACTGTCATGTTTGTAGTAGATGATTTTGATAGTTAGAATTGATCTGCGAAGTTTGATTTCGAAATACCATTGATTTTTTGATGGACGGCTAATTTTGCCGCACCCTGTATTATAAATGTTGCCAGATTTTTTCTCAAATCCAATCTGTAATCAAAATCCTTCTCTTTTCTGTATTCAAAAATTCACAGAGAGTGTCTATGAGAGCGTTCTAGATACGCCCAGGTATTGGTCATCCTCGTAGGAGCTCGTCCTGTCAGCCTGACCGTAAACCATCGCCGCACTCGGGTCACTGAAACACCTCGAAGCAACAATGCAGAGTGGAAGGGAGTGGACGGGCCCTGCGGTTCGGCGGCGGCGCTCGACGCTGCTGCGGTGCTGGATGTTTGTCGTCTGGTGGCGTGCGTATATGCGTTCGTGGCCGATGTCTTCAATGGTGATGACACTTGAAGTCGTTCTCCATAAGGACTGACACGATTCTCGCACCTCGTCGCCGTCGCCGTGCACTTGTCGGTACGAGTTTAAGGTTCTTGGTCTGCTTTCTCTGCAGTTGCATGACACTTCTACGCTTCATCTGCGATGCGGACACTGTAGCCCTCGGGCTGGCCTTCTGAAGGACCAATAGCATTTAGGTCTCTTTGACTGTCGCAAAAAAAAGCTGCCGTTTTTGACTTCGCCAGAGCACACCTGTATACCATTTTCATGGGAGATTTATATTTTTTTTCTCATTTTTAGTCCATCGAAAAAACAAAAACATACAGAAACCTGAAGCTGTACAGTATTGCTCCACAAGAAAACTGATCATCCACGAGTAGGGATTCGCATACAGTCATAGGTCCCACCTTTAGAGAGCAATCGCAATTTTCGGCCTTCTTTCACTTGTTTACAGAAGGCGCGAATTCGATTTGATGTGGTTCTGAGAAATTCTGCACGGACTTTGCTTCTTGAGCATAAGAATTTTGCGTATCGAGGAGGTCGACTACCAGAGGAGGCCCCTCAAGTTCGTACCTCTGAAGGTCGAAATACAGAAGAGTTCACTCTTTCTCGATGGGAGCTGCTCGAATTACTCGAAGCTATGCAAAAGAGTCGTTTTTCATCCTTTAGAGTCATGATTGACCGCTGGCTTTGTGTTATTTAATCCTCGTCCTCATAACCCTGCCTTGCACCTGTTTATTTTGAGTTTCCATGTTGATTACTCATGCGTTTATCGCACATGATTAATTCATATAATAAATATGTACTTTTCAAATCATGCTGAACGTCTTCTAAATCGAAATGAACGAATTACCAATTAAACTGCAGTCATTTTAATTGAGGGCCGTGTAGCGTAGTCAGAGGAGGCGCCGACTTCGCCTGCATCCGATACCAGGTTCCTGGTTCGGATTTCCCGCCAGGCCAACCAAGCCTTCCATCCCTCCGGGGTCGGTGAATTGGTACCAGACTAGTCTGGGAAGGATAAAGCACTGACTTGTACATCGGCTGGCCACCGCAAGTTATTGTATGGCCAAATACGCATTCAAAATCGCCTTCACGACATCCCGTAGAAGTAGGATGCGTGGCGCATCCCCAAAGGGATTGAGTAACGCCGTCCTTTATCCTTTATATTTTTTATCTATTTTAATTGAGTTGAAATTTATTGTCTATTTAAATAATATTTCAACTTGAATTATTCTCTCGGAGCCTCATGTGGCTGTTACCGAGACTGTATCCATTGGGTTGATCGAAAAGACTTGAAACACTAGTACAGCAATATTACAATACAATATAATGCAATACACAAAAACTCAGTCCACGATATATTCCCCACACAAGTCTATGATTCTGCCCCACGTTTCAGGCAGCCTTTAAATTCCCTTCCGCCAGAATTCCGAGGGCTGTGAGGAAAAGAATTCGGAAACCTCCAGCTCCAGTTGACGTCGGTCATCGAACTCTCTACCTCAAAGATGCTGCTTTAGAGCTCTGAACAGGTGGTAGTCGGAAGGGGCGAGGTCTGTAGAGTACAGTGGATGGGGCAGAACTTCCCAGTCTAACTCCTAACTCCTTGGTTTTCTCGCGACTCGCTTTTGTTCTGTTGTCGTGCAGCAGATAGACATTTTCCCGTTCTGGACGTTTTTAGAGCATGGCGTCGGCCAGGCTCTGGAGCTGGGTAGCATAGACAGATTCTGTGACTGTGGTCTCACTACCCAGCAACTCCCAGTATAGCATGCCTTCTGAGTCTCACCAGTAACACAGAAGAACCTTCCTTTCGTGGTGTCCACGTTTCGGTTGTCTTGGACCGGTACTCCGCATGGGAGCGATTGGCTCTTGCGGGTGTGGTTAACATGAAGAACCCAGCTTTCATCACCAGTAACAATGTCCTTCAGAAAGTCCTTTCTGTGCGGGCGAAGAAGCAGCGACTCAGCAAAACTGATTCGGCATGCCTTGTCAGAGTCATGCACTCATGTGGCACCCAAGACGACAAAACTTTGCGGTACCCAAGGATCTTCAGCTGCCTCAAGACGGTGCTTTGCGTACATCCCAGTGTCGCCGCCAATGCGCGAGTGGTTCAATTTGGCTTCACCTTGAAGGTTTCGCGCAAGCTGTCTTCTTCCACAACAGAGGTCGACCTTCGAGAGAAAGACTTCGAGGGAGATATCTCCAGCCTTGAAGCGCTAATACCAACGGGCCACTGTGGAATAGTGAATGACTTCCTCCTTGAATGCAGCGCAGACGTTGGAGGCTGCAGTCCTTGCGGAATGACCTTGCAGAAACTCGTAGTAGACGATAGGTCGTAGGATGCTGCTGCTTATCGTTGTCATTGTTGCTGTATTCCTACTCGACGAGGCCTTATATATGTAGTATGGTCGAGGAAGCTTCGAGAATGTACTGTGACGTCACCACACAAGATCAGTACTGTAAGAGCTTTAACAAATTTAACAGGCAGTAGCGTAAAGTGTTGCAAGACTTCTCGATCAACCTAATATTATAATGATGTTTTGTTGTGATCAAAACTCTAGCGCTAGGCGAGACCCGAACCCGCACCCCTCCCCGAATGATTGTTATTTTGACTTTGTCTGGAAATTTGTTTACCGATTACCAAGGTGGCTCAGGATGTGAGTGCATGGTTTGAATGTTCGCAAAATTTGTACGTTTAAGTGACTACTTTATTGTATACGTTGGCAAAAGGCGTGGAGAGCAAAAGTTATTCGTGGCGTCACTCAAAGGTCGCATGCACTCCGCCACCACGTAACGATTTCTACTCAATTATTAGCGCAAATACTCCACAAATTGCAAGGTTAGAGAAGATTTTGACATCTTCTTTGATTTGTTGTATCGTTGCATTCGTGACTCTTCGTAACCTCAACTTTCGCTGTCAACGAAACAAAATTTGCGATGAGCGTTGTGAAGAATCTTGAATCTTCAGTTTGGTATTTATTTAGTCATTCATTTATTTGTAGGTGCAAGGCATTTCTTGTTTAAAGGAAAAAACTACATAAGGCGAAAAAGCAACTACAAAGGAAAACTCAATATGGACAACGACATGGCTTATTTTAAGGAAAATGAGATGAAACGTTAAAAAAGAAACAATTATTGTTGCATAATAAGGATAAGGATAAAGGACGGCGTTACTCAATCGCTGTTGGGATGCGCCACGCATTCTACTTCTACGTGATGTCGTGGAGGCGATTTGAATGCGTATTTGGCCATACAATGACTTGCGGTGGCCAGCCGACGAACAAGTCAGCGCTTTATCCTTCCCAGACACGTCTGGTACCAATTCACCGCCCGTGAAGGGATGAAAGGCTTGGTTGGCCTGGGCGGGAAATCCGAACCAAGAACATGGTATCGAGTGCACGCGACAGCCGGCGCCTCTTTCGACTGCGCCACACGCGCCTCGTTACATAATACATTCTAAAAATAGACACACCAACTCTCTCAGGGAACACTAGAGGATACTCCGGCAGTAACCTCTTTTTTTGAAAGCCGATAACGACACTGTTAGAATGTTACGACTAAGCGGTTTGTTACCATCAAGAAGCACTCAATTCTGAAAGCTTTTGAGCGGGTAGAGCTCAATCTCTTCTTATTACACACCGAAAATGTTTTTGAGCCTCAAAAAATAAATATAATTCCAAAGCTGAGCAGTTCCTAGATGCAAGACTAGAGAGGTTGTCAACCATGTATCTCTTTTATGTTTGGCAGTTTCGTCAAAGGCAAAGCGCGCTTAGATGTCTTCGTGCAGTTGAAGTGTACTTGTTTGCTTTCTCGGCTACTTTATGTTAAGATTCTTTGCTAATATTTTCTGGATTTTATGCAGAAAAATAAAGGTCAATTTTTGGAATATTACTCTACCTTTTTATTCTATCCTCGTCGATTCTTCAGTGATTAAATGGCTTGAGTCACCCCACCCTTTAAAAGAGCGGCAGATACGTATATGCGGAACTAGATGCCTTCAGCGCCCACAACCAGCCCAACTTTGGTTATTCTTTCTTGGTAATTGCGTTAAGCGAATCGGTTTCATTCAATGGCGCTTTGACGATTTCCGAAGTCAACTGTATGGACGGCCAATTGCTTGGCCGGTAAAAAGTGGCAGTTTATGCCAGCTGAGCTGGTTCGTAATTACGTCGTCCTCCAGAAGAGGATGATTTCCAACTTTCCCGGTCTGATATATGCACTTGCTCTGTTATCCGCCTTCTGGATCTCTTCAGACTTTTTCATAAGAGCGACTTTTTTGCTTTGCTACGTGCTACGTCTGTTTCTCGCTTTATCCTCTGCATTTAGTGGAGAAAATTCCACGCTTTTTTACTTGGGATATATTTTAGGTTCGTTTCGCACAAATGTTATCTTTTGAAGAGACTAATAGAAGCTTTTGTTCGTCATTTACGTTGCTTTTTTCGTTTTTAGATTGCTCTTCACTCTATTCATTTTTACCTTTACCATCATCTGGTTTCCTATAGGTTGTTTGTAGACAAAAAACAGGTGTCGTTGTCTTAAGCTCAGGCGAAAGAACCATCTACATATAGCCGTGAGTAGCTTTGCTCCCCTTACTATATTTATCCTCCCTATAATATTGTAAAGGGTTGTATACCGTTTTTACTCTAAAGAGGACATTTTGGAAAATGAACCGAATATTTTGCAACTCAGATCAGACTTATCTAAAGTTTATATAGACATTGTCCTATAAAGTGTTACTTATACAGGGTGTATCAAAAAATTATTCACTGTTTGAAAGACTATAATTTAGCACACGGTAAAAGTACTGGAGAAGTTGAGGGCTCATATGAAAGCATAAGAAAACAGAAAATTTCTGAGATATGAGCGTTATGGAATGCGCCGTGCAGTCGTCTGAAATTTTGCATTTTACGCTCGATTGATTGTGTTTTGCTTTTTTTGCTTTTTTTGCTTTTTTTACGTTTTGAGGTTTCTTTACAAAGTGACTACTTCGATTGATTTGTGCTTTTTTCAAGGACTAGAACTTAAAACGCACTATGGTTTGCAGAAAATGCAGGGTGCATATCCTCAAAAAATGCAGGTACTATTTGAAAGGTTCTAACATTGCTAATAGTGAAGCTTTTAGAGACCTTTGAGAATCATATGAAAGCACAGGGTTTCGTGAATTTTGTGGCTTGTAAAATGGTTAAGATTGCGCTATGCCCCTGCCTGAAACCTTGCATTTCAGAATCGATTGATTGTGCATTGGCTGAATGCATATTACAATCTTGTTACTATTTGGCCACTTTAACCTATGCTGTGCTTCTTTTAACGTTTTCCATTGCCAACGGCTGCAGTTATGCCGACTAACCTCTCCGCTCAGCCTGAATGTTGCTTCATCAGTCCACAAAATCCATCATGGAAAATGGAGCTCCTGCTCTCATTTAATTTGTGCAATCAATAAACTGGCATGTAAAGCGTCTTTCACATGATTTTCAGTTTTTTATCGTTAAAAGAAGCACAGCACAGGTTAGTCTGGCCAAGCAGTAACAAAACTGTAACATGCATTGGGCCCATTCACAATCAATCGAGTGTGAAATGCAAGGTTTCAGGCCGGGGCATAGCGCAATATTGACTATTTGCACGCCACAGCTCATTCACTTTAGCTGTGCTTTTATAAGATCTTCAAACATATGAGAAATCTTCACTAGCATTAATTTTAAGAACTTTTAAACAGTACCTGCATTTTTAGGATACCTTGCATTATTCGCAAGCCGTAGGATGTTTTTAAGTTTTAAACTTTAAAAATGAGGGCGCGTGGAGCGCAGTCGAAGGAGGCGCCGACTGTCGCCTGCACCCGATACCAGTTCCTGGTTCGAATTTCCCGCCCAGGCCAACCAAGCCTTCCATCCCTTCGGGGTCGGTGAATTGGTACCAGACTTGTCTGGGAAGCATAAAGCGCTGACTTGTTCATCGGCTGACCACCGCAAGTTATTGTATGGCCAAATACGCATTCAAATCGTCTCAAAGACATCCCGTAGAAGGAGAATGCGTGGCACATCCTAAAAGGGATTGAGTAACGCCGTCTTTTATGCTTTATTCTAAACTTTAAAAAATCCTAAATCATCGGTCACTTTTTGAAGAATTTATAACAAGTATTCAAGCAAAACAGAATCAATCGAGTGTAAGATGGAAAATTTCTGACGAATGCATATCGCATTCCGTACCGCTCATGTGTCAGAAAATTTCTATCTTTAAGCTTTTACATGAGCCCTTAACTTCTTCAGTGCCTTTACTGTGAGCAAAGCTATCACCTTTCAAACAGTGTATACATTTTTTGAAACATGCTGTATTTCTTAAAGAAAATTTTACTAAAAATTCTGTACTGTACTATGTGAGCAAACATAAGTGTCGTGTCATGACCATGAACAATACTTTTAGGTTTATTACGAATGCTGGAAATTAATGAATTCGTTCATGTGTTATATATGTACCATTTTCGCGCCAAATTGGACACCTTTCAAATCGAATGGAGCACTATTCTAAGCTAGACTAGGGTTTCTGAAATCAAAGCGATCTCTTCCAAATCGAAATGAGCTTTTTTTCATTTTACTTACTTACTTTACTTTGATACTTTGATGGTCCTTGTGTCGGCTGGAGGTCTTCTCAGCGGGGACCACAACTCTTCCAGACTGCTCGATCTCTGGCGGCTTGCATCCAGTGAGGCAGACTCCGCTCTCTGAAAGATCTTGAGAATGAGTCTGCCCACCGCGTTGGCGGTCGTCCCAGTGGTCTCTTATGGTCTCTCGGGAGCCATTCTGTGACACGGAGACTCCATCTATCGTCCTTTCGTCGAAGCAGGTGTCCGGCCTAGCGATATTTGGACTCCTTCATGTACTGCAGCGGGTCTGCTAATTGCGACTTCTCCCGTAGCTCCGAGCTTCGTAGGCCTTCTTGCCATTGCTGACGAAGGCTTGTCCTTAGAAGACATCTCTCCAGTGCACGATGCGTAGTTTGCATCGCTCTGGCGATTGTCTTGTTGTCGGGCCAGGTTTCCGTCGCGTAACACATCGCAGGCAGTACAAAGGCGTTGAATATCGAAGACCTGAGGCCGACATCCTTGACCTGATCGGTGACTTCGCGAATCGAACTGAAGGCTGCCCATGCTGCGCATCTCCTGCGGGCGATTTCGGGAGCGAGGTCGTTATCCATGTTCAGCTCTCTTCCCAGATAGACGTAGGAGTCGACCTGATGCAGAGCGACTCCATTTAACCTTACGAGTCCCGTGTCACACCACTGGTTGACCATGAATTGTGTCTTGGACATATTCATGTCCAATCCAATCTTCATACCTGCCACATTGAGCTCGTTCAGCATTTCCTCGACTTCTGCCGTGCTGGTAGAGATCAGAACAATATCGTCGGCGAAGCGAAGGTTGCTGATCCGTTTACCGTCGACAAGGTAGCCTTTATCGTCCCAGTTCAAGTCTTTCATGGCATCCTGGAGTGCCGCTGTGAATAGCTTAAGAGAAATCGCGTCTCCCTGCCGTATTCCTTTCCCGATAGGAATTTTAAGCTTTCGATCGAACAATTGGATGGTGGTCGATGTGTTCGAGAAGCATTCGTCGAGAAGTCGGATGTAGGACGATGGTATACCAGCGTGCACAAGTGCGTTCAAAACGGCGTTGATTTCCACAGAGTCGAACGCTTTCCGGCAATCCACGAAGACAAGAACAAGTGGGAGGTGGTATTCGCGGCTCCTTTCGATGAGCTGTGAGACAGTCTGAATATGGTCCATGCAGGAGAAATCCTTGCGAAACCCTGCTTGCTCCACTGGCTGATATTCATCCAAGCAACGCTCCATGCGGTTAAGCAGTATCTTGGTGAAGATCTTGTACACAGAAATATTTTTTTTCAAGAAATTTTTGTTATGATTTTTCTTGAAGTTTTAATTCACCTACCCAATAAATGAACACAATGTTTGAGATTTTATAAAAATTTTATTTTTAAGGAAAAATAATGGTTCATAGCTTGATTTAAAGACCTGGAACGCAGTCTGATGTCTTAGCACTTGAAGAAGGGATTGCCCTACGCGCTCGTCCAAGACAGCAGCGATTTTCATTCGATTGATCGCAGAATTTCTGTTTGCATGAAGTTTGACGCCTGTTAACGAAACAATAAGAATAACTGAAAAGAACACGCAAATCCTTAATTTGATAGTTCATGCAAGTGACATTGACCCTATCAATCGAATAAAAACTGCCGTGAGCTTTTTGAGCATATTGCGCGATCTGAATTATTTGCTTGCTTCTTTGCTTTGTTTCGAGAAGAATTTTAATTCATCGTTTCTTCTTCTAAAAAATTATAAAATTATTACACTCATTGGGGCAGGTACACTAAAAAATTGCGAAGAAAGCTTAGCCTGCCTGAAGGTCACTTTCATTCCAAAAATTTTACGCTAGCTTAAGGAAGGAGCATCGATTTACGTTTAAAATTAAACTGGTGGATATTGGGAGCGTAGGACAAAAGCTGACAAGAGTAAACCATGGCAAAAGTGAAGTTTTGATGTGTGTCGACGTAATTTTAATTTCTCTCTCAAACTAGGGAAGCAGCTAACAGATTCCTGCGAAACTCTTTCGCTTTACATCAGCAAAGACTCTCCTACATTCAGCTGTTACAACAGGACCAAAAGAATACTAGGTGAGCCTAGTAGAACCATGCACATGGATACATACATGCCAGAACAAAGCTATCGTCAACGTACAGTGGAACGCTAGACAATCGACAGCTGGCTGTCGATACACATACAAAAGAGCAGTCTTAGGGCAGTTGGAGGCCCTGTGGCCTAATGGATAAGGCGTCGGTCTCCTAAACCGAAGATTCAAGGTTCGAGTCCTTGTTGGGTCGGAGCCTTTGCACAAGCTGAAATATTATAATTCACGTAGTTGATCTGCGTTTTGTACTGCTAGGACCCCGCGGGAGCTGAGCTCTACGATACGATGCTAGCTTTACGATCTCGCTACCTTGTGGAGTGATTCATAGTCCTTTCGAAAGAGAAGTGTCCTCGCCCTTCTGATCACGGTCACAATATTTATTTATTTATTTATTACATGGCGTATCTCATGTAGAAATAAAAACAACCGAAGTACGAAACCTTATTGCGGCTCTAACAACATGCAACTATAATACTAAGCGCTATAACATTGAAGAGAATGTTCAAGAATAAAATAAAATGCAAGGAGTACAACGGTATGAGTGCAGAGATAAAGGTAAGAAACCTCGAGGAAACCATCCCTAATGAGCACTTGTTTTGTAAAACTTTTTTGCGCACTTTCTGACTAATATTACTTTGCTTCAATGGAGACCATATAGGTGTACAGTGTTTTGAAAGACGTCTTAGGCAAATAGAAATGAGTTTGACAAATGGTGTCATACTGCGAGTTTGAAATGCTCATAAAATGCCGTTGGACTTAGCAGGAGCTGCAGCGACAGTTCATGTTCAGCAAAAGATAGTTGGTTGTAGTACACAACTCCTAACAGGGAAAGGTTCCCAACTCGTGATGAGCTCTTGCAATGCTATTTTGGCAGAATGTAGGGCCGTGTGAGCGGAGTCCAGAATTACAGTTAGTTTTTGCTGAACGCTTTTCTACAGACTTGAAAAAGAGGTGTGAAAACGTGCGCACAACAATCATTAACCCTATGACACCCTACGAGATGTGCCTCGGTGGTGCAGTAGGTAGGAGTGCTGCCTCATAAGAGCACACCGGCGCAGGCTTTTGAGTTCGAGTCCGCGTACTGCCAGTATTTTTGTACATATTAGTTTGTTGTTATTACGCTTTATCATGATCACAGGAGTCAATTTTAGACCATCAATGCTTACAATAAATTAGGGCTATCTAATTGCGCCTTCATATGCGCTAGTTTTTCAACGATGCATATCTGCACCATAAATTTCTCTGGAAACGAAAGGTCTTGTTGCTCTTCCCTTTTAGTCAGCAGCTAACGTACAAATTTATGAAACAAGTGAAACACAAGCGCGTGTCACACCAGCATCATCTTACAAAAGCTAGTAAGGAACAATCTTCTCCCTTGCAAGGAATGACCACTTCTTCTTCGTTGAACGCGTAATCCGTAGGTTTACAGGGTGCGTAAAAAGTATTGACGCACCTACTTTTTGTTTCAGCTCCAGTTTTCTGTTTCTACCCCTTCTAGGCCTTTGTGTGTTATTTTTGTTGTCTGTATTGTGCTCAAAAAACACTCACGAAAAAACTGAAGAAACATGATCGTCACCGTTACGGTGGCCCTTTTTTTATCTGTTACCCAGACAGCTGAATACTTCCTTAACAAGAGAATTTGGCGCTGTTCGAAACGTTGGTGAGGAAAGAGGTCAGCAACCCAAACGTCAGCCACGGCTCTGTCATAACAGGTGATGATTACAAGATGTTCAAGCACGATAACGTTCAAATCGAAAATTGTCAACCTCTGTCCCATAACGGCAAACAGATAACGCGCGCAGGTGTGAACAGCTTCTCAGGCGAGCACAGCTTAAACGTGAATCCGCTGGATTACTCTTTCTAGGTGATTTTGAAGAATGAGGTCTGTGCTACTTTCAACAGAAGTGACCAGTCGCAGAAGGCTACCCTGTTCGAAGAAAGGAACAAAATGCAAGCGAATACTTGCGGCGCGTGCTCATGAATTTTTCCGCCGTTTTCGCTCCTGTATTCACAGTAGGGGAGCCGATGTCAATTACTACTTATTCTGTTTGCAAGATCATTTTCCATATTTCTCAAGTGAATATTTGAAAACTTACTGCGCAATACTATTTCCACAACCGCCATTTACTGCGTCAATACTTTTTACGCACCCTGTAGAGAGGTACTGGGTGAAAAGATGTAACCAAATGCTCCCACGAAAAAAAGTAGCACCTATGTATGAAGACGCAAATAGACAGCCTTGGTTTGCTGTAAGCACTGATGGTCTAAAATTGACTCCTGTGATCATGTGAAAGCGTAATAACAACAAACTAATAAGTGCAAAGATATTGGCAGAGTGCGGACTCGAACTCAAAACTCCACCGGTATGCTCCTATGAGGCGTCAGCCCTGCCGACTGCTCCTGATGTGTTCTAGCTGGATGAGTGTTGCGCACACTTTTCACACCTCTTTTCAGGTCTTTAAAAAAAGGTTCGGCAAAAGACTAGCTGTATTTCTGGACTCTGCCCACACGGCCCTACATCCTGTCAAAATAGCATCGCAAAAGCCCACCTTGACGTGGGAACCTTTCCTTATAAGTTGCGAATAGAATTTGAAGTGTGCAGCTTGAAACCAGCTAGGCGAAAGCAGCATATTTTTGGATGATGGCTCCCAATGGAATATCGGCAAATGTATTTATAACCGAGACGTTCACTGCAGGCCAGAAGGCCCCCCGACTGGGCACCTGGAAAGCAACCCTGAGGAGCCTTAACGAGAATGTTGAGAATATCCTCAAAAGGTACCTGATCCCAACAGGTACTGCAGCAAGAGTCGTCTTTAATTCTAAAGAAAGGATGGTGACAGTTTACGCCGAGTTGATGCCTCCAACTGCGAAATGCTCGGGCGGGAAGCAGCTTTTAGACCACTCTGCGCATGCCACACCTAAGAAGCAGGCTAAAGATCCCTTCAGACCCAACTGTTCCTGGATCCCTCCACGGCTAGCTGTTCTTTTCGGCGCAGAGTCACGCGACCGTCTCTAATCCGTCGCTATCCGCTAGCGTCTCATCAGCTAGTTGTCTAATTATCGGCGGTGAGGCAATACGCGAGCAATTACCGTAACAAGTATCAATGTGCCCGGTGAACTGTGCTGACTGATGTCGGACAAAGGTCGAGACAAAAGATTGAATAAGATGCCGATTTGAATAGACTGCAACACGTCGCGGACCATCGTACTCGGCTACCGTAACATGGCAGAGGTTCAAACAGCTCAAGGAGAAGGCCTCTTTCTCCACATAGGTTCTGACGATTAACTACGCCTGACAGTCGAAAGCTTGAAATCAGTTTGATGTCCGAAGGAAAATATTGATCAAGTGGTGATGGGTTGAACGTTGATCCATTTCTCTGGGTCATTAGAATTCTGAAAATCTCTTAAACGTGCTTGTAGTATGTGGGTTTTGCTATCAATAGATTTACTTTCTATTCATACATAGTTATTTATTTATTTATTTATTTATTTATTTATTCTGTATCACCTGTATCACCTGTCGTCCCGTTGATCATCGACTTGCTCGAGAGGGCGCCAGCAGCGTCTCCATTCGTCCCTGTCGTGTGCCAGAGTGGTCCAATGGATCCTCCTCGCTCGAGGGACACGAAAAGCGTCATATCGGTCGTTCAGGGCTTTCACGAATTTATTTATTTTATCATTTTATTAATTATTTTCTCTATTTTATTTTATTAATTTATTCATTCTGCGTTAACTAAATAACGTGCCATAAACAAAACACACTATTAACACATCACAGCAGCGCTATGCAAAAACGCCTTGCAGTATAACTTAAAGAAGCACACAAACACTTGCCTAAATGATCTTACTTACTGTTACTACGTTATATGATGTATACGAAAAGTCTTGCAACACTAGCACAATACTATTACAATACAAGACTACAACCCCAAAAACTCAGCCCACGATATATTTGCCATCCAAGTCCAAGATCCTGCCCCATCTTTCAGGCAGCCTTTCAACTCCTTTCCGCCAGAATTCCGATGGCTGTGAGGAAGGGAATTCGAAGAAACCTCCATTTCTAGTTGATGTCGATCATCGAACTCTCTACTTCGAAGATGCTGCTTCAGAGCTCTGAACAAGTGGTAGTCAAAAGGAACGAGGTCTTGGAGTACGGTGGACGGGGTAGAACTTCTCAGCCTCACTCTTGGGTTTTCTGGCGACTCGACATGAGGACTCGCGTTGTCGAGCAGCCATCAGACATTTTCCCGTTCTGGACGTTTTTGGCGCATGGTGGCAGCGAGGCTCTGGAGCTGGGTAGCGTAGACAGATGCTGTGACTGTGATCTCACTATTCAGCAACTCCTAGTAAAGCATGCCTTCTCAGTCCCACCAGCAACACAAAAAGACCTTCTTTTCGTGGTGTCCACGTTTCGGTTGTCTTAGAGCAGGTTCTCCGCGAGGAGCGATTGGCTCTTGCGGGTGTGGTAAAGATAAAGAACCCAGCTTTCATCACACCTAACAATGTCCTTCAGAAAGTTCTTTGTGTGCGGGTGAAGAAGCAGCGACTCAGCAGCACTGATTCAGCATGCCTCGTCAGAGTCCAGCAGCTCATGTGGTACCCAAGACGACAAAACTTTGCGATATCCAAGGATCTTCAGCTGCCTTTTGACGGTGCTTTGCGTACATCGAAGTGTGGCCGCCA
Organism: Heligmosomoides polygyrus polygyrus; assembly: GCA_947396885.1. Classification (NCBI taxonomy): domain Eukaryota; kingdom Metazoa; phylum Nematoda; class Chromadorea; order Rhabditida; family Heligmosomidae; genus Heligmosomoides; species Heligmosomoides polygyrus. The sequence continues at coordinate 95,429,198 of OX377203.1, read as the reverse complement.
ATTTGCGAGTGGTTGGATTTGGCTTCACCTTGAAGGCTTCGCGCAAGCTGTCTTCTTCCACAACAGAGGGGCGTCCGGAACGAGGTTGATCTTCGAGAGAGATATCTCCAGCCTTGAAGCGCTGAATACCAACGGGCCACTGTGGAATAGTGAATGCAGTCCTTGCGGAATAGCCTTGGAGAAATTCGTAGTAGACGATAGGTCGTAGCATGCTGCTGCTTATCGTTGACACTGTTGCTGTATTCGTACTCGACGAGGCCCTATATAGTATGCTTGGGAAGCTTCGAGAATGTACTGTGACGTCACCCCACCAGATCAACACTGTTAGAGCTTTAACAAATTTGACAGGCAGAAGCGTAAAGTGTTGCAAGACCTTCCGCTCAACCCAATACTTTGATTTTGAAATGGGCGAGTTGTGGAGATGGTCTAATAAGAATTACTGTACAAGGTCTAAGCGATTACTCGCCAAGCGCTTTAAGCCACATTGGTATGTGGTGTCTAATGCGTAATGCCTGACCCAGAGATCTGGAAAAATTTCTAAGAAACGATAAAAATAGAATGAGTTATGGCAAAATGACAAAATGAATGCAACTACTGCGCCCTCCGCTCCATTTTTATCCTTATGTGTGGTATTGTAGGATTCTCATCGATGAAATCTTTCCAAACTGTTGAGCCTAAGTCTAACGAGGCCATCGGATAAGGAGTTTACGTGTGTCACTAATCCATGAATTAGCGGAGGCAGTTGTATGAAGCCCGAAATGCGGTGAAGTCCGCAGAATGTGGTGCGGAACTGTAGTGTCCAACTAATACTAAATAAGGGCCCGCTGAGCTTTTAAGCAGGACTGAAATAAAGATCAGGACAGTTAGCTCTATATGGCTCTTGAGCTATAGCCTTTCATAAGCCGGCACCTCCGACGAGATCTGTTGGAGAAGATGGCGTGGGGGGCATCTCAAAAGGGGTTCATTGACGCAGTCATCTATCGTTTATGTTCTTTATCTCCATGGAATTCTCAAAAACGGTCTCGAGTAAGCCGTGTGGGAACTAATTCGGACTGCCATGAAACGGCTAGCAGCCGCGTGGACGACGTCCTTGTATTCGTGTGTATTTGTCCGTGATCGCCGTACCACTGCGTCTAAGTGAACGGGCAAGACGTAAAAACGGGGTCAGCGGTAGGGTCACGACGACGGCAAACAGCGGCGGCTCTGTCGAATTGCGCACTTCACCTCATCATTTCATGTGTTTTTCGAGGCGCATGAAACCTATTTTCGAGTACTGTGACGGTCAACCGCCGAGGAGGAACAGCGTCTCATCCTTTCGCGCAGTTGCTTCTGTTTCACAGCAGATCACCCTGTAGGTAGTGGACGCCTGTAGAGCTGCAGTAGGCTTATTTCACCTGAGTTAAGTTTTTTTTGAATTTTTCCTTAAATAGTGCGCAAAATTTGTAACGTTGTTGTTAGTGGACACGTCGGGATACGCCATGCATTCCATTCTGGGTGTGGTGCAGTAAAAGCCTTTGGACACTACTACGCTCATAGGACTGTAGCCTAAGAGGATTTCAAAACTGAGACCTCTGGAATAAAGGACAAAGTTCAGCAGCAATCTACCCTTTTGTAGGACGCGCCACGCCTTCTATTTTTACGGATATCGTGGAGGGAATTTGAAAGCGCATTTGATCTCTACGCTAACTTGCGGTGGCCAGGTGGAGGACAAGTCAGTGTTTTATCCTCCTTCCCAGAGAAATCTGGCACTAACTTATCAATATTGGCATGGGATATTCCTCTCATGGGCGCGTGTAGCGCAGTCGGAGGAGGTGGCTGTGATCCGATACCAGGTTCTTGGTTCGGATTTCCTCTCAGGCCAACCAAGCCCTCCATCCGTCCGGAGTCGGTGAATTGGTACCAGACTTCTCTGAGAAGGACACAGCGTTGGACCTGTTCATCGGCTGGCCGTCGCAAGTCATAGCATGGCCAGATACGCATTCAAAGTCGCCTCCACGAAATCCCGTAGAAGTAGAATGCGCTGGCGCATCCCAAAATAGATTTAGTAACGTCATTCTTTATCCTTATCCTTTGCTCGCTCTATACAGTAGTCTGCGATGATGCAAGGCAGTGGTCTATCCTTCGACAAGTTTGATACGATTACACCATCCCGGAGAGATGGACGAATTGGCTCATTGGACGAGATCCGAAGCAGTAACCCTCATTCTGGGTGCATACCAATGGCTGAGCACATTCTACTACTGTACGTTTCTTAAAAATAACGCATAGAAACCTTGATAGTCATTTTTTGGGATGCACCACGTATTCCGAATCTGATTAATGTCGTAGGAACCCATGTATTATACAGTACGTAGTTTACGCAGTTTGCTTGGGTTGGAGGACATGCCTCGATGGATAAGTGTCGTACCTAGGCTCAGGCGGGATAGAAAGCTTGGATGAAATGCTTAAGTCGGGACCCGCACCAGTAATCGATTCACTCTGCACTGGAGAGCAGGCGCCTCCTACCGACTGCGTCATGCGCACCCGCTCACGTTCTCTTTTGCTCTGTATTGCCAACTTTAACTGAAGCGAATTCTGCCTTCCCCTTAGGCTCTGCTATCCAGGAGGCGTTCGGTGTCTTCAGTGCGGCTGACCGGCTGTCATTCGCATGCGGCGTTCTAAGAGTTGTTGTCAACTGTCTTGAGCAAAACATGTCATCTACAGATATTTTTCGCGAAATGTCACGCCACCGATGCCTTGGCTGATGTCTTTCTTCAACTCTCCAACCCCCACAAGGGTCTTCTTTAACAGAGATAATTCGAGTAAGAGCTTTATTAGGGGGGGGGGGGGTTGGGGGGAGCAAAAGTAATGAGACTCTCCATGCCGTGCCCATATATGTCGTGACTGGAGTACGGTTTCGTGCTTCTCGTATTTGTATGTTTGTTTGTTACTTACTGAGGGCCACCTGAGAAGTGACCACTTTCGCCCTTTCCAGAAGCATGCCAAAACCCCAGTCTGACTAGTCGACCTGTGTCGCCAAATCTCGCCCAATTCCCAACCCCGAGCAGCCTGGCCTCAATATTCACGCAAGATGAGAAGTACGTCTTCTACTTTAACCCTGCCAAGCAGCGAGTCTGGATGAGGCCTGGTAACCTGTTACCGACCTTCGTTCGGCGGGACGTTCACGGCGAGAAGCACCTTCTGAGCTTTTGAGTCTGCGCCCAGCAAGTACTGTTATACGGGAAGCTGTTTTCCAAACGCACGACGATGGACTCCAAGGCAATGGTGAACGAAATAGAAGAGATGGGCCTGCGACTCGCACTTATTCGGTCTCAGCGCTTCAAGAAGGTCCTCCTCTTCGACAACGCCTCACCCCATCGGGAACAAGGGAGCACGGATAAGCTTGCCCAGGTGGGCTACGTTCACATGCTTCACCCACCGTACCGTACCGGACATCTCTCCATGCGACTGCCACCGCTTCTTGGGCCTACAGAACTTCCTGATCGGAAGGGACATAAGAACCTAAACAGACCTCGACAACCATAACGAACTGTGGATCAGCGCCAGGCCTAAGCAGTTCTGGAAGGATGTGATCAGGAAGTTGGCTGATCGATGGCAGCAAGGTCATTGACCTTAATGCGAAATACATTCCTCAGCACCTTTGAGTTATAAAGAGATGCAGAAATTTGTTGAATTTGTCTCATTACTTTTGGCCCACCCTAATATAGTTGTTGGGAGATATGACTGAGGAGATCAGATGTTCCAACAACTCTGAAGCTTTCTTTGACTTCTCGTAGTTTGCAGTCAATTTCTCTTCTGTTATCGGCGCACTCTTCTGTAAAGGTTCAATTTTTGGTTTGCTTGATGCTCTTCACAATATCTCCAAGGTTATCCCATAACTAATATGAAGGGTAGAAAGGCTCGGCCTTCTATGAAGAGTTAAAACCTGCTGCTTTCCGCATTTTTGAAAGATCTCGGTCAATGTTTTCTTCTAGAATATGGCCTCTTTGCTGATGGCGGTTTTGGATATTGTTTTGGATCTCACCACTGACTTATCATTCATGGATGCTTTTGTGATCAGGTCGTTTGTCTTTTTACAATTTTCCAAGGAACGCTTTTCTAAGCCAATAATCACCACTCTTGTTCTTTTAAACGCTACAAGAGGTGCCGACTGTCGCGTGCACACATGTGTAGTATAGAAAACATGGACATTAAACTGCAAATGAGGTTCGAATTCATCAGGAAACCCCTAAGAGCCTACGAGACTAAATCAGTTTTTTAAATGAGAGGAAGCGTTAGAGAGAGAGAATGTCCTCATTGAGCAGCCTGTTTGACGAGGGTATCATTCTTATGGGAAAGATTTCATGGCAGACCTGTGACCTAGTAGCTCTCAACTTAGCACCTGCTGTTCTTCTTCTAGTGAGTGCTAGATTGAAAATATCACTAAAATTTAGCTTAGATCTACCTTTGGTCACACCTTGAAAACCATCAGAAGATCGTTTCTAGTTTCCTTCTTTGAGGACTACGCAATCCAATTCGTTTTGGTATTTCTCCTTCACTTGATATGTACTGGTAACCCAGACCTGATACAGCGTATGCAACCACGAACCTTGCGAATGAAGTTATTCTGAAAACACTCAATTAGGTCTATGATCTCCTTTTTGTACGACGAAAAAACAGTAGTACCTCCCTCTAGAGTTGGGCGTACCGGGAGTTTGTAGGCTTCGACTAAAATCCGAGGATTTTTTGTTCGAAGCGCTTTGAAAAGATTGTACCCTTTGGCCTTTTAAACAAGAGCTATCAAAGCAAAATTTGTCATTAATAAAGAATCCTAGATCCTTCACTTCTGTGGTCCAATTGAGGGGAAGTCGTTTACCTTATAAATTGTGTCCGTACAGCGACAATTACCTAAATGTAACGCCACTTTTCTCTCTGCTAAAAGAGGCATTTCCATTCTATTGGACCATTCCACAACAGAATCAGATCAGGGCGTTTTGAAGCGCTTCACTATCAGCTGATGTGGAAAAAGCAGTTTATTAAAATAAAGAAGCACTCGATTCCTTTTACAGGCACGAACAACATTCCAATAGATACCAAAAGCTCTAAGTGAATCACATTTGCATTTCAAATCCAGTAAATCTAGCGACGCGGTGGACGAGTGCATGACGCGGCCTCATTTCTTACTCAAATATCGCCCCGCTATCATCCCCTTTAATACAAGCACTGACAAGCTTCGGTAGGTCAGGTAATGGCGCAGTCGGATGAAGCGGCATCCCGAATCGAGTCTGCTGGTTCGGGTTTTCCTCTCAGACCGAGCCGTCAATCTCTCTAAGGCCGGTGAGTTGGCACCAGACTTGTCTGGGAAGGATAAAGCGCTGACTTTCCGATGGCCTGGCACCGTAAGTTAAAGTAGATGCCAATTACTCACCCAAATTGCCTTCAGAATCACGATGCGTGGCTGGTCCCAAAGAAAGTTTGACTAACGCTGACGTTATTCTTTTTCCATCCTTGCGTTAAAAAGGATAAAGGACGGCGTTACTCAATCCCTTTGGGATACGCCACGCATTCTACCTCTACGGGATGCCGTGGAGGCGATTTGAATGCGTATTTGGCCATACAATGGTGGCCAGCCGATGAACAAGTCAGCGCTCTATCCTTCCCAGACAAGTCTGGTACCAGTTCACCGACCCCGGAGGGATGGAAGGCTTGTTTGGCCTGGGCGGGAAATCCGAACCAGGAACCTGGTATCGAGTGCAGGCGACAGCTGGCGCCTCCTCTGACTGCACTACACGCGCTCGTACCCTTGCGTTACTGTTGCTAAAATTAAGGGTGTTAAGGCTCACGTCAGTTTTTTTATGCCTCAAGTAGCTGATATCGAGGTTGAAAGCTGTTACAACGATGTTTCATTGCGATCAAAACTCTACTGCCAGGCGGGACTCGAACCCGCAGCTCCTGCTGAACGGGCGGGAGTGCTCAACGCCATTACACCACCGGCGCTGTTTGGTCGAACAGCAGCATCCAGACCTAAGACTAATCAAACGGTTTATGAGTTTTTTTTAGGCGGTCTGTGCAATTCCTCCTCATGCATTATCTTGGTCTTAATTCCTTAAGTTTGTTTAGGTTTCTTTCGGTATTACGACAACGTTTATTTATTTATTTATTTATTTATTTATTCAGCACACCGAAGGTGTGCTCAAACAGTGGTATTAAAAGGATTAATTGTAAATGTAAGAATTAACGTAGGTTGGCAAAAAAATCAAACGAACGGTTGAGTGAAACAAAAAAAATTCAAAACGCAAAGAAAACGCAAATATTATATTAATATACTAATGGTGAGTATATTAACACACCAGAAACCCATCCTAAGCATATTGCTAATATTTGGTACCCAATAAAGACTATCAAAAAGTTTTCTTTAAGTTACAATGCCTAGAACTAGTCCGTCGGCCAATTGCACAAAAATGAGGTGAATAACGTTCATATTTTAGTGTTTTTTTTTTTCGGATTCATTACAACGATTACAGTTGACTGCTTGATGCATTACTTTAGCTGCATTATTTGAAAGTAATAATGATAAATAGATAATCACAAGGCTCGCTAGAAAAGGAGTTCAGGAACACCTACCTGATTTGCTTTTGAGTTTTCGCCGTCTGGATTCACCGACGACTTACAGCAACTTAACAGAGAAAATTACAGCCGAAATCCCTGATGGCGCGGCTTATCAAGCGATATGGTGAGCGATAAGCCGCGTTATCTGAGTTTTCGCTGTGAATTCTCTGTTAAAGTTATGTAAGTCGTTGATGAATCCGACCCCTGATTACTCGATTTTGCCAGGCAGTCGCCTCGTCGAACTCCTTCTCCAGTTTATTTCTTTCGAGAGGAAGGAGCAGTTCTTGTTGCGAGAAACGCGGCTATTACTAATTCACGCTACGGCGTGGTGGCTTTGAAGCGGCGGCGAATTTCGTCCGTTTATGGCGCACGTCTTCCAAATTCGAAACCGCTCCTCGGCAAGCGCTGAGTTTTACGAGCGTTTTGAGGAGGTGCACATGTCTCCTCTCCATCTGCTCCCTTACGTGCGCTGGTCGGAAACCCTTGGACGTCTTCGAGCCTCTGGATTGCATCCTTCACTCTTCTGAGCCTTACTCCTATGGTCATCCTTCGGTCCCTGCCTCCCCCCCCCCCCCCCCCCGGTTCTCCCCGTGAGAGGTGTCGAGTGCATCAGTCTTCTCGACAGTGTGACTAATCGATCATCAGTTAGTGACGGACGAAACGGTGCTGGGCTTCTTCCATGATGTCGTCTGTATACTCATCTGCCCCTATCTCAAACAAGCTCGAGCAGCCGTCCTACGGCCGCCGACTCCCCTTGCCGAAAACCGCCGCGCGTCGACTACAGCGACTCGAAGACGAGCGCCCGACGAGGCCTGTAGAACAGCGGACCACCGGATCGGTGAGTACTTGACTTATGGGACGGCCAACTCCTACATATCACCCCTGAAGTCTCTTCTGTGCCACACCTTCTTGAAGCTACGTACCTCCAGAAGCAGAGCATATCCTTCTGGTGCCGGCTGCAAATGCTGCAACCAAGGTTGAGCGCTAGGCGGGCTTTCATCAGCTAATGTTTTCCGTCATATATTCATCCATTCGGTTCATTCTTTCCGGGAGAAATCTTACAATAATTTAACTCATTCTTCTGTGAAATGAGAGAGATTTCATTCATTTTTTCCTTTTTCTAATTTTGGTCACTTTACAAAGTTCTATTTTTTAATTTCCACACATTCAAATCTGATCTCAGTTTACGCAGTGCAGTTCCGGAACAAAATAAACATTCAACTTTTAAGTAATCCAGGGCTCTTGGGGTTTAAACCCTTCAAAGTCTCTAGATCTTATAATGGCGTTTAAGATCCTGACACAGAGTTTCTGTAGAGCCAAGATGGCACTGACGAGGTCCTTCAAGGGAAAGCTCAGACTCTAAACCCCTGTTGTTAAATCTCAGATGAGGTCTAAGATCTTCACGTATGGAAATCTATACGTGAAGAAACTGAAACTAATCTGAGATTTAACAAGAAATGGGCGCGTAATAGCGCAGTCGGAGGAGGTGCTTGCTGTCGCGTGCACCCGATATCAGCTTCCTGGTTTGGATAGCCCCCAGGTCAGCCAAGTCTACCATCCCTCCTGTTTCGTTGAATTGATACCAGACTTGTCTGGGGCTGCCTGTCCCACTCTGACTCGTCCATCGGCTGGCCACCACAGCTCACTGTGTAGGCCAAATACGCAGTCAAGTCGCCACCACGGCATTCCCTAGAAGTAGAATATGTGGTGCATCCCAAAAGGAATTGAGTAACTCATCCTTTGCCCTTTTACGTAGAAACCTATGGGACTTCACCAAAACGATAGGAGATAATGGTAATATCTAGGTTTCTCTATTCAAGCATACAAAATCTGATTCTACGCAATTTGTTATTTTAAATACGAAAAATAGCAGATTGTCTGATGATGGGTACGGTAATAAGTTTCTATTTTGTATTACACGGTTTCTTAATGAGGAAAACCTTTTGTCTAGTTTTGGTTTCTGTTGCTTCATGGTTGTCTTCAAGTTTCACTCCTTTCTATATGTTGCGTGTCAATAAATAAATAAACAAATAAATAAATAATAAACAAAATATAAAGTGGAGAATTCAGAACTTAAGCGCTTGCAAATAAATAAAGAAACTAAATAACAATATAAAATGTTTTAACGGTAAAGAAAAGTAACAAAATAACGAATGATCTTATTCGAACGTTGAAATTTGTAGTCACTTGAATACTCCGCTTTCTTTTAGTAGTTTTGTTTCCAAACTTTGCTCTATTTTTTAAAGAAATAATTCAATAATAATGAAACTTTTTATAGCAACTTTTATAAGTTAATAAAAATCAAGGATAAAGGTTGGCGTGTTCAGTCTCCTTCCAGAATCCGCCATGCGCTCAACTTCTAAAGGATTCGTGGAGTCAATTTAAACATTTAATTATCCTATATACCTATATGACCTGCAGCTGCCAGCTGTTGAACACGTCAGTAATTTATCCTTTTCACAAATATCTAGTAGTAAGTCTCTGCTCTGATCGCGAAGGGATTTGGTTTGGTCAGACTGCGAACCGAGAGCGTGGAATCGAGTGCACGCAGCAGCCAGCGCCTCCTCCGACTGCGCTATCCAGCGTCCTCTAGGTTAGTAAGAAAATGAACTGGTATTTACGTAGATATTTGGATCCTATTAAATGATCAAGGGCAGAGATTGGTGTTTCCAATCTTTCTTTGTTAGGACTGCAATATGTTCTTCTCCAACCTGTTATCTTTTCTAATTGCTTAACTATCAAAAGATTAAAGGTTACAACTCATGTTTTTTTAAACTTCATGTGGCTGTTACTGAGGTTCTAAGCTATAACAACCATGTTTTGTTGTGATCAAAACTCTAGCGCAAGGCTGGACTCGAACCCGCACCACCTGCTGTTGACTGTAACGGGGTGAATCTGAAACTTCTAGCGGTCTGCTGCGGTTGACTAAGGCCGGTAGCAGTTGGAAGGAATCCTGTTACCTATCTGTGAATTCCATGCGAAGAAGAGTAGTTGTCCGTCGCTGTTCTTCGGAAGTTCACCAGTACCTAACCGCTATGAGCTTCAGAATTATGCATACTCCCTACAACTGTGCTCCATCCTCCAAATAAGCAATGCTGAAACCTGGAATCCGCACTGATTGAATCTTCCACTCAACCCACGTAACGTTAGACTGCAGCGATGTCCACCAGCGAATAAGCCAAGGTCCAAGGTTTCCGAGAATTCTGAGTGGAGGTAGGTTTATCCCGTAGCCTGTGAAATGCTATTATCGGCTCTCTTGCGATATGAAATCTAACCTGTTCATTAGGGAGCGGGAGGGAGCAACCATAAAGGGACGATTCCGCTTGTCCACCCTTGCCACAGCACCACTTTCTTTGAATTTAACCGGGAGCCATCGTATAATGGGGCAGAAAAGTAGCCCCAAGCAAGTTTGAATGAGGAGATGGCAAAGAAAAATACTCCACCTTCCCTCTCGACAAGGGGCCGAATTCGTCAACAATTATACCAGGGGATATGCGGGGTATAAGGGGAAAGAGAAGATAAGGGATGTAGATGAATGCTTCATCGTGGGTATCTTTATCTCTTATACCCTGGGTAAGTCATTGATGAATCCGGCCCTAGAATAGATCCACGATATGGAATGACGCTTCTTATTCTAGGTTCCATCGACAACAAGCGGTTTATTTCCGTTGACGTTGGGATAAGAAGTGGACTTATGAAACATGGTGAGGCCACGTTAGTCTAAACTACCTGAGGCGGAGGTTGATCATGCGCATCTATGTGACATACTCAGTAGATGAAGAGGGTCCGGTCTATCTATAAGAATGGCTCTAAAATGAGCATATGTAGCTCAAGTATGTATGATGCTAAAAGTGTAGCGCAGTTGGAGGAGGTGCCGGTTCTCGGTTGCACCAAGCTTCTTGGTTTCAGTCCTGACAAGGCCAAGAAACCCTATCATCCTTCCGGAGTCGGTGAATTGGTACAGATTGTTCTGGGAAGAATAAAACACTGAATTGTCTACTGATTGGCCAACAGATCTAATTCCACAGGCCAAATACGCATTCAAAGTTACCTTCACGTGGAAGCACAGCGCGTGGCGCATCCCAAAAAGGGATCGCTTTGTGCTGATCTTTATCCCTCAGTCTTAGCTTACAACCAGATGTTCTGGCTTTTCAGTCCACCTCAGAACCTACAGAACAGAGGTACATAGTTTATAGCTTTGGATGAACCTTCTAGCAACAGATTTGAAGAACGACACTATCTAAGCGGTGTTCCAGCCGTTTCAGCCCGCCTTCCTACAGACCCCTTTAACTCCAGTAACGCTGTGTCGTCTTCTAGGTGTATAGAAGCGGCTACCACCCTCCGAAAGGAGCGGTTGAGTGAGAGCGAGATGAGGCGCTTGTAATTATGACGTGATCAATTATTAACAGCGAGGTTCTTTATGTGCGGCTCTAAGGAAGATAGATGAGTGACCGATGATGGCCGCCGAGATAAATAAGGCATACGGTGAGTGACACGCTGCCGATCGGTGGAAGCCACTTGGACTTCGACTACAGCCAGCTGCGTATATCCTTTGAAGTCGACGACGGCCAGCTCGGCAGAGGATAGGGTGTTCAACAACAGGATAGGATATGGATTCGGATCGGATGGGAAGAATGTGATTGATTGGGCTGATCTGGAGAGTTGGGCAGTTGTGGCTATGGGTCGTATGGCGCAGACGAGTGCTTCGGACAGTCATTCCGACCGAAGCTGCACATGGTTTGTAATTGTTTGTCCTACCTACCACGCGAACTTACAGAAAAGAACAGTTTGAGGAAAGAATGAGCCCTTCAAAAGGCCCTGAAGGTCACATTGGATAGCATCATTTTGGTTAGGCGCATTCCATAGAGAATTCCGTAGAACATTCCCGGCCGGTCTGCAGGAGTTACCACTTCGAGTACCGCCTGGTGTTAGACTTTTGATCGCAACAAAACATCGTCATCATCATCATAGTCTTCTTCTTCTTCTCCTCCTCCTCCTCCTTCTCCTCCTTTTCATTCGTATTTTTGTCCTTTTTCCTATATGAGCGCGTGTAGCGCAGTCGGAGGAGGCGCCAACTGTCGCGTGCACGCAATACCAGGTTCCTGGTTCGGATTTCCCGTCTAGGCCAACCAGGCCTTCCATCCCTCGGTAAATTGGTATCAGCCGTGTCTGAGAAGAAAAAACCGCTGACTTGTTGATCGGCTGGCCACCGCAAGTCATTGTATGGCCAAATACGCACTCAAATTGCCTCCACGATATCCCGTAGAAGTAGAATGCGTGGCGCATCCCAAAAGGGATTGAGTAACGCCGTCCTTTATCCTTTTTCCTTATCCTGATCTACTTCTTTATCGTCATTTTCCTCGTCACCATCTTTTTATTTTTATTCTTTTTCTTGCTCCTGTTCATTCTCCTCTTCTTCATCATCATTGTTCTCTTCTTCTTCTTCTCGCCCTCCATTTTCTCCGCTTCCTTTTTCCTCTTCGTCTTTGTTTTTTCTTGATGATATTAGAGCCTACAAACTCGATACCAGTCACTTGAGTCATAAAGAAGATGAATTGAGCAATGAATTCCACTTTACAGTTATGCACACATGAGCACTTGATGACTACGAGCCTGAATGTCACCCCAGCCCCGTAAATTTCGTCGTCATCGTCTTCCCCATCATCATCATCATCATCATCATCATCATCTCCGTCTTTTTTTCTCTATGCCATCATATCACCGTCATCGTTGTCATAATCTTCTTCTTCATTCACATATTCCTCCTATTTTTATCCTTCTCCATTCTCTTTAGTTTATTTATTTTATTTATTATACTTATTTATATACTTATTGTATTATTTGAGCACGTATTAGCGCAGTCGGAAGAGGTGCCAGCTGTCGCGTGCACCCGATACCAGGTTCCTCGTTCGGATTTCTCGCTCAGGCCAATCAAACCTTCCATCCCTCTGGGTCTTGTCTGGGAAAGATGAAGCGCTGATTTGTTCATCGCCTGGCCAGTGGCCACCGCAAGTCAGTATGTATGGCCAAATACGCATTCAAATCGCCTCAACGACGTCCCGTAGAGGTAGAATGCGCGGCGCATCTCAAAAGGGATTAAGTAACGCCGTCCTTTATCCTTGTCCTTTATCCATACTATTCACTTTCTTCTTCGTTTTTGTATTTTTGTTCTTGTTCCTGATCTTCTTCATCCCCATCATCTTCCTCTTCAGCATCTTGTTCTTGCTATTCTTCTTCTTGTCCCTGCCTTTCCTCTTCTTTTTCTTCCTCTTCATATTCTTCATTTCCGTTTTCCTCATCGTTCTTTTTCTTTTTTCGTTATCTTCTCCTTCATCTTCACCTTGTTCTTGTTATTGTTGCTGTTTTTCTTTATCATCATGATATTCTTCTGATTTTTCTCGTTCCTCATATTCTTCATCTTGTTCTCCCTCTTAATATGCTCGCTCTTGTCCCTGATCTTCTTCATCATCATCATCATCTTGTTCTTTTCCTTGCTCTTGTTTTTTACCGTCACCTTCTTCTCCTCCCCTCCTTTCTTTTTCTTTTTTCTCCATTTTCTTCTTCCTCTTCATATTCCTGCTTTTCCTTTCTTTTTCCCTCCCATTTCTCTTATTCTTGATCAAATTCTTCCTCTTCCACAACCCATACGCTTTAGATGGAAGGAAATATAAGTTTGAAAAGCATCGAATGCGAATCGGACACCTTTATGATACCAAACTCCACGTATTTTTGTGTTCTTTCCCCAAAACGAGTTCATGGCGCATGCCAAAATGTTCCTCTCTTCAATGCCGCATACTTCTTTCTGCCGAACTTGAATATATTCTCAGAACTGCTTATTCTATAGAACCAAATTTCGACTACGTAGACACTTCTAAGGAAAATGTGTTCGTGGCGTATGCCAGAAGGTACATCTTCAGGGCTCGGATTCATCAAGCAATGGGTATAGGTAGGGATACCGTAAGGGAATCATACCCACTACCAGAAATGAGTAGTGGCTACTAATCGTATTCATGAAAGGAATCAAGGGTAAGGCACAACTAGGCCTTTCGCGAAAACAGATGATCTCATGGAGCGCCATTTTGTCAATGGGGCGCGAATGAGTCGCGGGTATACGTATGTACCCACAACGATCGGCGGGTTTTCTCTACCCACTGATATACCCACGATTTGGCGGGTAAGGTTTATCATGAATCGTTGTATGTCCACATGTCTAGCCCCTATACTCAGCATACCCATGGGTATGCGCGTTGATGAATCCGGACCCAGGTGGTTCTCCTGATATTTTGGCGAGTTTGACTCTTGCTTTGGGGATTCAACCTCATCAGCTCAGGTCAGACTTTGTAGAGAGCAAAATCTCATCGTCTTCTGGCCCTGAATAGAGTTCGTTATTGCCCAGCTCTTCACGCCAGTAGGATTCGCAGGCGATTCCTCATCAGCGTGTCTGCATCCGCCAATCTCAAAGAATTCCTTCTCAGTGCTGGACTTCAAGATTTTTGAGAAGCTAGACCCTTCCCTCCGGAAGTCTCATATTCCCAGCTCCTCAGTCCCTTACGAGCGTCGGCGAGCGCACAGGCATGCGCAGCGGTGATCGTAAGCACGGCTAGGTTAGTCGGTCGGTCGGTCGTCGCCGGTACGGGCTAATTCTTCCGCTAATCCACCGAACCGCGATCACCGACAACAATGCTCGCGCGGTGCGCTCCTAGCACTTCATTATACCGTGGCGCGGCGCTTTTGGCGCGAGCCGACGTCGCCGAATACCGTGGCCGACGACGAGACGCCGACACGGTACCGTAATTAGGAGTGGCACGCTCATCAGTCGTCGTGCAACTATCAGCGTGTCATCGAGTTCGCCTACTGATCGCGCGACGGAAGTGTGCCGGATGATTGCGAGCCGCACGCGACCTCCGCGCGGCAAAGAGCTCGCGGAGATCACTTGAACCCCGGCCGAAGTGGTCTCATTTGACACGGGGATTAGGCGGAGATTACACCTTGATCCCCAAGGATTGTGAGCACCGGCAATCGAGTACACGAAGGTTGCCCAGTCGCGTTCAGTCCTCGTGTGGATTGCGCCACGCTCTTTACTTCCACTGAGAATGTTCATGGCATCAGAGTCTGTGACCAAAACGCCAAAACGAGAGGTGATTCTTAGCTTCTTTGTGAGCGCTTCATCGGCTCACAAATCAGCCTGGTTATAACTACTCGTCACCTGATCTTCACGCCAAACCATTAAGTATTCAATTTCCGTATCAACTATCAGCGCTTACGTAGGAAAATGAAGCCATTCTGTGGCGATGATGGCTTTGAAAACACTCGGGATGAAATGCGAGTGATGATGATTTAGATTTAAAATGGCGGCGTAAGCCCATTGCTGGGCCTGCCTGTAGCGCAGTCAGAGGACATGTCGGCCGTCGCGTGCACCCGATACCAGGTTGCTGGTTCGAATTTTGCGTTCAAGCCAACCAAGCCTTCCATCCTACCGGAGTCGATGAGTTGGTAGGTACCAGCTTTGTCTGGAGAACGCTGACTTGTCCATCGGCTGGCCACCGCAAGACATTGTATGGCCAAATACGCATTCAAATCGCCTTCACGACATCCCAGAGAAGTAGACTGCGTGGCGCATTCCAAAAGGATTGAGTAACGTCATCCTTTATCCTTTTATCCTTAAGCTCAGGACCAGTTTCACTCTGGGTAGCTTGCAGCACGAGTTGGATTACGATAAAAAGATAAAGATACCAATGTTTTAGCACATTTGCTTAAGCCTGGAACGGCTGGTAGAGAGGCTATATGCTGTTACAAGATGTTTTGTTGCGATCAAAACTCTTGCGCCAGGCGGGACTCGAACCCGCATCTTCTGCTTTCCGGGCAGCGATTTTCGCCTTACACCACCCCTCGTAACATCCGCGATATCCTCCAGGTATCACTGTTACTAGTAAGGTCTTCAGCTGAACCGGCTCCATGCTGACATCAGCGGCCGGCCCATCCCCGTATCACGGGTGGGTGCTGACAGACCTGGAGGATATCGCGGATGTTAGGTGCGGTCAAACAGCGCCGGTGGTGTAATGCGAACATCGCTGCCCGGAAAGCAGAAGATGAGGGTTCGAGTCCTGCCTGGCGTAAGAGTTTTGATCGCAACAAAATATCCTGTAACGATAAAGATACCTCATTTAGTCCTTTTTGAGATGCGCCATGCATTCCACTTTTACGTGACGAGACAATCTGGATGCCTATTTGACCTATACATACAATGGCCTGCAGTAGGCAATCAATGGAAAAGTCAGTGTTTTATCCATCACAGAGAAGTCCGGTACCCAATGACCGCCACTGGAGGGATGGAAGTCTTGATTGGCCCGGGAGGGAAATCAGAACCAGGAACCTGGTATAGGGTGCACGCCACAGCCTACACCTCCTCCGACTGCGCTTCGCGAGGTAAGTTAAGGTACGCAAAATGGATTTGCTCGTTAGATAAGAACCCAGAGTGGTGCAATAAGTAGCTGCCGATGCGTATGTTGAAAATGTTGTTTCCTTCGGTTTTGAAGCGAGAACTGGACCTGATATTTTCGACATTGTTTAAGCTGAGTGCGTTCTCCGAGCAACCCCTTTATATTGTGCGGAAGACCGCGTTGGTTAAGATCCTGTTAAACTATCGCGTTGAAGCTAGTCACCACAGAGCGAAATTACTGTCACCTGTCGACGACGATTCGGATAATTCAAACCCGGTTAAAAGGATTATGCGAATAATGACATTTTTGAAAAGCCCCGAATCTTGGGAGGATTATGACAAAAGTAACCTTAACAAGAGGGACTTTCTGATGATCTAAATATCTGGTCTTCGGATTCAACATACGCGAATGTAGTGCAGTGCGAGGAGGTGCCGGCTGTCGCGTGCACCTGATATCTGGTTTTTGGTTCGGATTTCTGGCTCAGTCCAACCAAACCTTCCATCCATCTGGGGACGGTGAATTGGTACTAGACTTGTGTGGGAAGAATACAGCTCTGAGTTTTTCATCAGCTGGCCGCCGCAAGTTGCATTGTATGGTCAAGAATTCGGAATTTGGTCAAGAAAAAAAATAAAAAAGTTCAAATCGCCTCCTCGATATGCCGTAGAAGTATGATGTCTGGCGCATCCCAAAAGGAAATGAGTGCCGTTTTTTACCCTTTTATCCATTTATTCCACATAGGATGTCCAAATCGTATAAGACATGAGATTCCGTATCAAAATCAGCTATATGTCAAATCGTAAATTATCCCAAAATCCAATCTGGGACAGGATTCATCAACGACTTACAGAAATTTAACAAAGAAAATACAGCCGAAATCCCTGATAGCGCGGCGAAATGCTTCACCATATCGCTTGATAAACCGCGCTCTTAGAAATTTCGGCTGTAATTTTCTCTGTTAACTTGCTGTAAGTCGTTGATGAATGCGGCCCTTGGCGTGAGTCAACCCTACCCGAATCGCTCAAGGATCCGAACTTTTGAAAATCTTATTGCTTGCACAACCCTCTTAATCAGAGTTCGAAAAAGACGACAGATCCGAATACGAATCCGAATCGCTGTCGGATCCATTCTCTCCCTGTCAGTGATATCAGACTTATCCTTGAGACAGTGTGCCATCACTAGCCCTTAACTGTGCTCAAGACTCAAATTTCATCCTCCTAGAAAAATAACATAAATAGATCAAAGGAGATATAGGGCTAACGGACAAAGGGTGGTGTTTGTAGATCCCCATCTGAGATGAGCGCAGTCTACTTCTAGTGGATATCGTGAAGTAAATTTGAATGTATTTGGCCTGCACAGTGACTTGTGGAGGCCAATGTCTTCCAGTTAGGTAGCAATTCATTGACCCCGAAGGATGAAGGGTTGCCTAGTTCGTGCACCGAAGAAAGAGCCTCAATTCCGGGTGCGTCGGTGCCTCCTTGCATTCTTTCGTCGGCGCTACATTAAAGGATAGGGATAAAGGGCGGCGTTATTCCATCCCCTTCGGGATGCGCCACGCATTCTACCTCTACGGGATGTCGTGGAGGCAATCTATTTGGCGATACAATGACTTGCGGTAGCCAGGCGATGAACAAGTCAGCGCTTTACCCTTCCCAGACAAGTCTGGTACCAATTCACCGACCCAGGAGGGATATAAGGCTTGGTTGGCCTGGGCGGGAAATCCAAACCAGGAACCTGGTATCGGGTGCAGGCGACAGCCGGCGCCTCCTCCGACTGCGCTCCACACGCCCGGTGCTACATTACGCTTCCATAATTCTTTATGCGTGCTGAATACGTGGCGTATTCCACTGAGTTTGATAAATATCAGGATGTGTAGATGTATCCGACACCGCCTCGAGTCGCTAGAAGATCTAGCTGATCCAGTGCAGTGCACTTCTTCTGCTGGTTCCAGCTGAGGGTGAATTTTTTCGGCATGATTTCAGTTGTTCTGGCTGTTTTCCCCAGCGAAAGCACACGGAATGTTGTGCGTGGCCCAAAAAGCCTTTGTTCAGACTGCGATCGCTTACTGTATTCGTATTCTGTGTATCTGTGTTACCGGTGCAAATAACTGTGTAAGCAGACCGCCGCCGTTTAAGGTGAAACAATAGAGATATGACGAGCTGTGTTGAGTCGGATTCACACCAACTGGTTTGCATAGCTGTTGTCGCTTGTGTGCCGTATATCACTTCCGGATTCATGCCGGTAGGCAGAGCACTTCTCCTCACCAGATTTATACTCGCCACTTCGACTTTCATCCCATATGCGTGCGGAATGCGTGGCGTATTCCACTGAGACCGATATAAGGCTGTGAAGAGTATGCTGCCCCATTCGAGTAGCCAGAAATCCAGGGCGGAAAGGATCTGATGAGTCTTCAACTCTTTAACGCAGGCAGACTCAACGTTGGTTTATCTATAACCACCGGGGGCCAGAGTCATCAACCGCTTACCCCGCTCTAACGATGAAGATACCGCCAAACCTAAGGCCGGATTCATCAACAATTAAACCCGTGAGTATGCGGGGTATAGGGAATTGAGATAAGATAAGAGTTAGATAGAGATAATGCAAGAGTCAGAGACGCAGGCTTCATCGTGGGTATCTCTACCCCTATACCCACGGGTTAGTCGTTGATGAATCCGGCCCCTTATGCTGATGAATGTGTTATCAGGGGGTTAGCAGTATTTTTACCGTTAGAGGGCGTTAAGCGGTTGATGGATCAGGGGCCGGATTCATCAACGACTTAACAGTGGGTATAAGAGGTAGAGATACCCACGATGAACCCTGCGTCTCTGACTCTTGCATCATCTCTATCTGACTCTTAACTTGGCCCAGATTCATCAACGCGCATACCCACGGGTATGCTGGGTATAGGGTGGACATACCCACGATTTGGACATACCCAGGATTCATGATAATCCTTACCCGCAAAATCCGGAGCCGGATTCATCAAGCAATGGATTTAGGTAGAGATACCGTAAGGGAGTCATACCCACTACCAGTAATGGGTAGTGGTTACGAATCGTATTCATGAAAGGTAAGGTGCAACTAGGCCTTTCGCGAAAACAGATGATCTCACTGGAGCGCCATTTTGTCAATGGGGCGCGAATGAGTCGCGGGTATAGGGATGTACCCACAACGATCGGCGGGTTTTCTCTACCCACTGATATGGCGGGTAAGGTTTATCATGAATCGTGGGTATGTCTACCCTATACCCAACATACCCATGGGTATGCGCGTTGATGAATCCGGGCTCAGACCCTTATCTCTATTCCCTATACCCCGCATACCCACGGGTTTAATTGTTAATGAATCAGACCCCTGGCTTCTGGAATTAACCCAAGCAGACCACCGTCCTAAGGTGGACAGTCCCGTAAGCAGAGATCGATAATCGATTAATCGGAGCGAAAAAAGCCCTCCCCACCTCCTCATCGCCGGAAAACACTTGCTAAACGGCGCGGCGACACGGTACGGCGCTCAAGAAGGACCCACCGATTACCGTAGTCGCAGCCGACGGAGCCGAACAACAGGTGTCGTATTTCATCTTCAGCGGCGCGGCGGTCCGTTAGCGAAGCAAGGTGTAATCTGCTTCTCGTCGCCCCGAACAAGTCAAGGTCAGCGCGAGCCTCAGCAATTGTCATCGCGGCTTTGATACGGTAATATGAGCGAGCGGGCTGTGATTTCGCGTTCCTGTGCATGTGATGCCGGCCGACACAGAAAAACAATGCGGCCGTTAAGAAGCGCGAAATTCGAACGACGATGACTCGTTTGGGTTCGGGCCGGGGCAATTTTTAGCACTGCCGGGTGGTAATTAACTTGGGATGAGGTGAGAAGATTGTCATGGGCGGTATGGAAGAGCGGAGAGGAGCTGTAGAAGCTGCGACAGTGCCTCCTGTTCGACTCGATGCTGGTCTTCCTGTATGCCATCTAAAGTGCCTCCATGACATCCTCTAGATGCAGAATACATAGCGCATCTTAGGATGTTGACGTCGTGGTCATGTCACATACTTTATCTGCAGCAATATTAATGCCCCCTGGTTCTCCCCGCTCCTTTCAATCGAAACGTGCCCTCAGCTTTTCACGGCCGACTTGTTGATGGCGGCGGGTCCCATTGTTCGATGAAAGACGGAGTGCTGTTTTTTCGCCCTAGAAAGGACTGTTTGTATAGCATTAGCCGTAGCAGCACATGGCGGCTGAAGAGAAGGCGTCGTCAATAAGCGCCGAATGCACGTTCCTCTGCGACGGAACAATGGAAAGGTGTTCGATTGACGGGAATCGGCTTCGAGTTTCGCCAGAAAAACACCGAAGTGCGATATGGATCGATCAGGGAAGCGAGCGGCGACGAAGCACATGGCTTCTTGCAGATTTGGCCAGGCTCTGAATCTCGTACAACAGAGAGAGATGCGCAGTGGTTTGGGCTTCTACGAGGAGACAAGAAGTGTTGGACGCATAGCGGCGCAACTGCAGGAGGCGTCGTCTGCTACTGGCATCCCTAATCGAGGTTCCTGGTTCGGGTCCTGCTCAGGCTGAGCAAGCCCTACATCCTTCCAGGGTCCATGAATTGGTGCCAGGCGGATCAGCGAAGGATAAAGCGCTGATTAGTCCATCGTATGGCCTCTGCAACTCGTTATACCGACTAAACGCGCATTCAAATTGCCTCTATGACATCCCGTAGAAGTAGAATGCGTGGCGCATCCTATAGAGAGATTGATTAATAAACCTTTAGCTTGTATTCTTTGCACTTAATATTTTATTTCATTTGAACTACGACGGGTTTTTTCCCACAAAGGCTTACTTACACCTTCATGTAAATGCCGTAGTCAGCTTGAGCTTGGTGGAAAATCAACTTCTATTCAAAGCGATGTAAAGTAGAAAACGACGTATCGGGTAGCTTTCTCGGCCTGCTGCTTCCCATAACTATTCGTTGGAATGGCACATCCTCACATAGTGAAACATCCAACATTGAATTTCGAACAATTCTCGCTTTTGCAGGAGTATTGTGTTTATGCTCTTACACATTTAAACACAGTGCAAAAAATGTGCACTGTTTTAACGGTTATAACAGTCAAGTTGATAGTAAATCTAATAATAAAGGATAAAAGGATAATGCACGGTGTCACTTAATCATTTTTGGGATGCGCCACGCATTCTACTTCTACGGGATGTCGTGGAGGCGATTTGAATGCGTATTTGGCCATACAGTGACTTGCGGTGGCCAGCCCATGAACAAGTCAGCGCTCTATCCTTCCCAGACAAGTTTGGTACGTACCAATTAACCGACCCCGGAGGAATGGAATGCTTGGTCGGTCTGGGCGGGAAATCCGAACCAGGAACCTGGTATCTGGTGCACGCGACAGTCGGCGCCTCCTCCGGCTGCGCTACACGCGCCCCAATACTAGTGATGTTGTTTAAAACCGGTCTGAAAACGCAGAACAACATAAATTTACAGACATATGACTGCTCAGGATCGTGCCACGCTCTCGTCCAATTCTTTCAGTTCAATTATTTCAACGCTTACTTGTGTCGTCCTATCAATGTATAACTGTCTTCATATAAGGTATCAGTCGCTCACAGATATCTAATAACCAACGTTTTCGATATCCCTTTTTAAAGCCTGAAAATTAGGATGAAGACAAGCTGTGGCTACCGCAGCCCACATCGACTCCATCTCATACATAATTGGAAAACTGAAGCGATTTTTTCGACAACAAGATACATAGGCCTTCGGAAGAACGAGAACTTCAACTTGCAGGAAGCTAGAGCGACCAAGCAGACGGTAGTATTGCCGTCATCAAGGCACAGGCGCACCAGCCACAATGCCAGACTGATGCAAAGGCTTGAGCTGGCCTGTGCCTGAGCACGAGTGTTGTATAGGGGTCCTCTTCCTTCTGTTTTTTAGCCGTTCAGGCTTCGAACACCTCGTATCTACCAATAAATACCTTGGTTGCTCGATATAACACTGTCGGATTTATCCTAGTCGGATGGTTGGGGGGGGGGGGCACCGCTAGAAAAGCGAAACAAACACAAACAAGATGACCTCCCCCTAGTAGGAAACTCCATAGAAAAGTCCTCTCGCATAGTGGCTCAGTGTACCGTCCTTGTAAAATAGTTTAATTTCAACTCCACCGTCAATGTCAAAACGAACTGTGGACGAAGCGCCTCCTCCCCCCGCCGTTAGGATAGATCCAGCTCCGTCTCATCTGTTGATCCGCACAGAAAACTGCTTGCATTCCTGAGGCTATAGTGGCTCTGAGACGACCCTATAACATGTGCTGAAATCGAACGCGGTGACTGTTTACCAACTTTTATCAATTTTTACTGGTTAACCACACCGCTAGGATGGGTTTAAGAAACCGATCTTTTGTTGGATATTTGCTTTTATAGACTTGCACCATCTTGACGCTACGGACCTATTCTTCATTTTTAATCTGACGTCCTACATAGATGGGCCAATTCTTCTTTTCGATTCTTTGGACCACGTATCACCTGTATCACCTGTCGTCCCGTTGATCATCATGTTGCTCGAGCGGGCGCCAGCAGCGTCTCCACTCGTCCCTGTCGCGTGCCAGAGTGCTCCAATGGATCCTCCTAGCTCGAGAGATACGGAGAGCGTCATATCGGTCGTTCAGGGCTTTCACGAAGAAGTTCGACCAACGCGTTGGAAGGCGTCCTGGGACCGGATTCATCAACGACTCACAGCAATTTACCAGAGAAAATTACAGCCGAAATCCCTGATGTCGCGGCTTATCAAGCGATATGGTGAAACATTTCGCCGCGTTATCAGGATTTTTGGCTGTGCTATCTCTGTTAACAAATTGACGACAATATGAGCCACCGGTGGCTCATACTTTTTTACGCTATTTTTTGTACTCCTGCCGTTGGTTTTTTATAGATGTTTTCTCTGTTCGCTAATTACTTGTGATAGGAGAATGTCGAACAGGAATAAGCAAGAAAATTGTCTTTGCCTTCATTAGATATATCGAATTTAAAAATTTTACTAGGGAGGAGACCAATTTTACAATAAAATTAATTCAAGTCGGTATTTCTTGCCCAAACTTTTTTCGCGAGGGTTATTTGGGGTGCTGATCACGGATTTGGCATTCATTTTTAAAATTTGGGCCGATTATGGTAGGTTACGGTAGAGACGGGTGAGTAAGGCTGTCGGAGTCAAGATCACCTATTTCGCCCAAGCTTTGCCTATGGGTGTTATTTGGAATGCTGATCACGAATCCGACATCCGTTTTTGGTAACACGGTGGACTAAGGTAAGTTACGGTAGGTACGGATGACTGAGGCTGTCGGCGATTACCCGTACCTACCGTAACCTACAGTACTCCACCGTAATACCAAAAACGGACGTCAGATCAGCACCCCAAAGACCACCCTCCCTGGACAACGTTTGGGAAAAACGGTGATCATGACCTCGGCAGCCTTAGTCACCCGTACCTACCGTAACCTATCATAATCGACCGAAATTTCATAAACGGATATTAGATTCGTGATCAGCACCCTAAATAACCTTTCTGGTCGAAGTTTGATAGGAAAAACACATAAGACAAAAAAGTGGTCCGCGAGGGACATTATGAGCCACCGGTGGCTCATAGCGCGCGCGCGTAGAAACGCACGCATGTCCCAGGCGGCTTCCTGCAGCTAAACGCTACTGTCGTCAATGTGTTAAATTGCTGCATGTTGTTGAGGAATCCCTGGTGTCCCTTGACATCCCGCGGAATCCAGTCTGTGACGGCTCTCGTCTAGCGAGTGTCTGCGAAGCGCATTCCATGGCCGGCCCACCTAATTTTCGATTTTCAGAAAAAATTTTCACGTATGGAAAAGTAATGTGGTAGGATAGGCTTAAAGATGCGTTCAGAGACACCGATGGTAAACTGAAGGTCTTATTATTCAACGAGAAGATAAGTCTCGCCTCTTTCTTTCCAAAGCATTTCCATTGATCCTTCCTACGCAATTACATAAAGAGCTTTTCATCCTACGTCACTATTCCAAGTCACCGCCCTCGCTACAGGTGTGTTCCGCCATATATTAGCACCGATATGGCTTAGACCATTCTGAACAGTTAGTTTGAGCTCCCATTCGCGGAGCACAAGCCATAGCAGGAGTCGAGGGATGCGTCCTACTTCCAACCTTTAATACGGTTCTAAAAGATAAAAGACGACCTCAATTGGTTGGCCGTCCCTTTTGGGAAGCGCCACGCATTCCGCTTCTACGGGATAGGGTTTTTAGTGCGTAAGTGATCTGGTGATCTGTGGGCCCATGTAGCGCAGTCGGGGGAGGCGCGACTGTCGCGTGCACCCGAACCAGGTTCCTGGTTCGGATTTCCCGCCCAGGCCAACCAAGCCTTCCATCCCTCCGGGGTCGGTGAATTGGTACCAGACCTGTCTGGCAAGGATAAAGCGCTGACTTGTTCATCGGCTGGCAACCGCAAGTCATTGTATGACCAAATACGCATTCATGTCGCCTCCACGACATCCCGTAGAAGTAGAATGCGCTGGCGCATCCCAAAAGGGATTGAGTAACGCCGTCCTTTATCCTTTATCCTTAAGTGATCTGTGATACAGTGAATTGCGGTGGCCAGCCGATGAACAGTGCCTTTTCCTTCCCAGACAAGTCAGGTATCAATTCGCCATCCTCGGAAGGATAGTAGGCTTGCTAACCTGAACGGAAAATTCGAACCGGGAACATGGAACCGCGGTGCACGCGGGCGTTAGCGCTTCTTCCGTCTGTGCTCCACTCGCCTATATGGTCTATAGGATTTCATAAATTTGACGAGCTCCCTCAGTAGCTTAACCAAATTTCCTTCTGTACAAAAGGGCGAATTATAGACAGTTTTATCACCTGTTCCTTCTACTTAATGGTACGATCTATCCTAAGGGAACCCCTAAAAAAGCGAAACGAGCACAAGCAGATTGGCCTATCCCAAGTAGGAAATTGCACAGAAGGGTTCTCTTGTATGTAGGCTAGTTCAGTGTGCACGTACATAGATTTTGTTAAATAGTTCACTTTCAGTTTTACCGTCAGCACCAAAAAAGACTAAGTGAAGTTCCCAACCCCACTAGGAAAGATCCCCCAGGCTTATTCCCCTAGATGTTTGGTTGTCTTCCACGTTACCACTGTCGTCGTCGAGTCGCCCCCAGCGGCCTTCTCCGGTCGCCTTCGAAAACAAGGAATTAATCGGCAGTTTGCTGCTCCGTTAACGAAAATTTGACGGCTTCTGAATATTTCACGCCGTCGCCTCGTGTTTTGAAGCGGCGCTGTGCAGAGAATTTTCTTGTTGACCGCTTCGCCTCAGCGGCATGGCGGCACCTCTTCGCGGTGCCAAATTGAAGATGGCCGTCCGTCGCCGCCTACGGTAACTGCTTTTCGCATCGCTGCACAAGGAGAGTGCCTGAAAAGGTGAAATTGAACGAGCTGTTGAAGTCCGACATCCTTGTGCATGGCTACGACGGCATACACGAGGAAGAAGCGCATGCTAGATGCGAAAAGAAACTTATCGCTATTCGAAAAGTTAAGGTTAAAAAGTTAAATGAGGTATAAATGGAGGCGCCACTCAATCATTTCTTGTGATGAGCCGCGCATTCTACTTCTACCAGGCGTCGCAGAGACCATTTGAATGCGCATTTGTCCTCTATAACGACTTGCGATTGGAACCGTCAGTTTTAATACTTCCCAGTTCAGCCTGGTTCGAATTCATTGGCCCCAGAACGATGGAGGGCTTGCTCGGTGCAGGCTGGATTCTAATCACTATCCTTAATTCGCGCGCGTGGAGCGCAATCGGAGTAGGCGCCGGCTGTCGCCTGTACCCGATACCAGGCTCCTGGTTCGAATTTCCTGGCCAGGCCAACCAAGCCTTCCATCCCTCCGCGGTCGGCGAATTGGTACCAGACTCGCCTGGGAAGGATAAAGCGCTGACTTGTTCATCGTCTGCCACCGCAAGTCATGGTATGGCCAAATACGCATTCAGCTCGCCTCCACGACATCCCGTAGAAGTAGAGTGCATGGCGCATCCCAAAGGGGATTGAATAATGCCGTCCTATATCCTATGTTCTATATGTCCTTAATTCAAAGTGCATCCGACAGCCAGCCTTCCTTCAAAGGAGCTACATGCGCCCCAGTGGTCCAGCATCTTTGACCGCAAGGCACTGGACAAAAGAGAGTTCGTGATCTTTGGCTACGCTTCTCGTTTTTCCTTCTTGAATGTATCTACGGATTTTTTATTTTCGACGGGTTGTACATGGAGGATAAAAAGGATAATGCACGGTGTCACTTAATCATTTTTGGGATGCGCCACGCATTCTACTTCTATTGGATATCGAGGAGGCGAAATGAATGCGTATTTGGCCATGCAATGACTTACGGTGGCCAGCAGATGTACAAGTCAGCGCTCTATCCTTCTCAGACAAGACTTGTACCGATTCACCCACCCGGAGGGATGGAAGGCTTAGTTGGCCTTGGGAGGGAAATCCGAACCAGGAACATGTCAAAAGTGTCACATGTATCGGGTACATGTGACACTTGGCACCTCCTCCGACAGCGACACACCCTTCTGAAAAGAAAGGAAGAAAGTCTACCAACCTTGGATATCGACTACGTCAGCGACGGATTTGCCGATTGTTCATAATACCCAAGCTAGCATGAGCAGTTGGGTCGCTGTGGAACGAGGTAGGGACGTATGGAGACGTTGCATGGTTTGACGACGTCTGTAGTAAATGCTGCTACGACGACTAGAAGAGTTGGTTTTTTCAGTCCCAAAGGAACAATATGAAAAAACGGTCCGAAAAGCGTTCGAATCCTTGAAGTCGAACGTCTCGATCTGCAGAATTCCGTGGACTATACCTAGACCGATGGCGAGCGACGTGAGTCACCGCCTTCGTGCAGATCCGTGTCAGCGAGACGAGCGGGAGTATAAAAGGGACCTAAGATCCGACCGATTTAGAGATTCCAGCTGATTGTATACTATTTGTTTCATGGACATTTCAAATATTTATCTCTAGAAAAAATCGATGTTCTCGACCGATGTGAACCGGTTGGTAGATCTTGCTTACCAATTTTGAAGCACCTCCAGCCGGCACTAAATTCGCGTCATTACCACCTCGAAAGAATTATCGATTCATATCGATCAGTTTATGTTTTAAAACCGGTAAAGTGGACACATGCGAACAACGGACACATAGACGGATTAGCTCAGTTATATGTACTAGAATAGGTTTGGTTTAGGAAGTTCACGGCGCATTCTAGTGCGTTTGGAGTTCTAACTCCACTCATTGAAATAAGATTCTAAAGTCTTCAAGAAAAAAGGCTTTAGAATCTTACTTTAATGTGTGGCCTAAGACTTGGAAAATCTGCGCTATATAAACCGAGGAATAATATGCTTCCTTGGCTTAGGCGAGTGATGGCGCGCGCTGTAGGAGGCGCTAGGCGTCGGATGTAGCCTGAATCGAGGTTCTTTGTTCGGGCCCATCCAAGCCCAACTGAGCCCTCCATCCCTCTTGGGTCGGTTAACTTGCCTAAGACAAATTGCTGCCGATCGGCTGGCCACCACAAGTTAATGTACAGGATCAAACCCATTCAAGCAGCCTCTACAACATCTCATTGAATTAGAATGTGCCATGCTTTTTGAATAGGGATCGTCGCGATGGACATCCTCCATCCCATATCGTCCTTCTGCTCTTCACGACGACGTCGTCTCCCTCCCTGTGAAGCCCAGGAAGGCAAGGGGCCGTGTTGCATGTGTTTGCCTTGGCTTGATCTTAATTAACGAATTGACGGCGGCGCCGGCGCCCGACGGGGGTAGCCGGCAATAAAACTAAGTGCCGAGTATGGGAGATGAGTTCGGAAGAGGCTGTCAATTTAAGAGCAATGGTCCGCTGCGTCGGCGCAGCACACCTCTCCCAGAGAGTGGCCAGGATGGTGGTGCCGGCGGCAACGACGGCGAGAGCCCGCAGTCAGTCACCTAAGCGAATGCGATGAATAATTCGCCTACACTCGTCGATTTCACGCCTCACAGGCGCACGGAAACTCGTCCGAGTACGAACGGGAGAGCACATTAAGGTAGTGGGCGAGCTCAGCGAAGGGTGTGATTGGCGGCTGGCCTGAGAAAACTTGCCCCCGAGCCACCGTATCCCCGAAGGAAGCCCCCTCCTCTCCATCTTGCGACGAGTCCACACAGACGGTTGATTCGTCTCCCGTCGTAAGCATAGCGCACGCGTCGTCGTCGTCGTCGCCGCATGTAATTCAATCCGTGGCCTGTCAATCAACCGAGCAGGTGAGAAACGAAGAGGCTCGCATCAGCTGCCGGAGCACTACCGCTCCGGCATGACCCGTGTTTACCTAAGGTCGTCTCGAGCCGCTCCTTGAAAGTCGCTTTCGTTGGGAAATTACTGTAGGGCGAGGGCTAACACGGAAAAATTTTCTTCTCACAGAATAATCCTACAAAGCATGTCATCAATTCCGAATTTATCACTTTGCCTTACCCTTGAGAGGGGGAGCGCAGTCGGTGGAGGTGCCGGCTGGCGCTTGCACCTGATACCAGATTCTTGGTTCGGATTTCGCGCCCAGCCCATCCAAGCCTTCCCTCCCTCCGAGGTTGATGAATTGGTAGCAGACTTGTCTGAGATGAACACAGCGCTGACTTATTCATAGGCTCGCCAACATAAGTCATTGTATGGTCAAACACGCATTCAAACCATCTCTACGATATCCCGTAGAAGTAGAATGCGTGGCGCATCCCAGAATTGATTGAGTAACGCCGGGTTATCCTTTACTTTCAAGTAATGTTAGGGCTGATTGTGTTGTAGATCTTTCCGACTATTCATGGCTCTGACGAAGACGAACTAGTCGAGATGTAGGCCGAATAAAAAGGGATAATAATCTTGGCCCGTATCCATCAAAGATTTACCGGCTGGTGACGATGGAACTTATCGCGAAACCGTCACGTACCGGGATTCCTCGACGCGTGGCGTGATATGTAGGTTCTTAGCGAGGCCCGTTGTAACGGTTACCCGGCTAGAGCATCGGTAAAGTACCGGTAATGCTCTACTGCTAATGTCTGACCCAGTGGCAACGAGTTGGGCGCGTTGCCAAGTGCAGTCGGATGCATGCGCGCGTGGCACCGTGTGATTCATGAATCACAAGGCCGGTAAGCTCCTGGTAAAGAGGGGTTAAGTAAATCTGTGGTAGCGATTTACCGACTCCTTCGTTGATGAATCCGGGCTCTGATCAACGGCTATAGCAAGAGCATACTAACTGTTTGACAACGCCATGCCATGATTCATCGAAAGTCGAACATGGACAAGTCAGTGTTCTATCTTTCCCAGGCAAGTCTGGTACTAAATTTGCCGACCGCGAGGATGGAAGGCTTGATTGGCATGGACCAAACCCGAGCCAAGAATCGGGTGCACGTGGCGGCCGACGCCTCCTCCGACTGCGCTTCGAATCCTCAGAACTACGGAGGGTTCCTTAAGGAGTGACAAAGAGTACTTTTCGTCTTCTCCTGTGCTACAGCTCTCTATGTACTGCTTCTGTGTACGGTTAGAACACCCCGTATTTTCCAATCTTCTGGATCCGACACGATTCGTGCGAAGCATTGTCTGATCGTTCTCAGAGTGTTAGAATGCAAGCGAAACCGTTACACCATTTAATAAGTGCATGTACGACGACGACGACCTCTCTTGTCAATGGTTTTTTCGGAGATTTATTAACTGTTCGAAGCGAAGAGCCGAGAAACGTTCTGCACTTTCTGTTGACTGGCGATGGATTTTTGAGTTCACAAAAAAGTGTTGCTGTTGAAGGCTTCACAGGAGTCTGGTCTGGCTGCTGAACTAGAATCGACATCATGTACTCCATGTTTTGGAATCTGAACCGCGGATAGGTTAGTTCTAGAAGCATCCGACGGTCTTTCTGCGTCCACATTGTATGTGTTGGATCCATTTTTTTTATGATCAGTGGGCTAAACTGATGATTGCAACTGTTCTCTGCAGTACTTCATCCCATGAAGGAAAATTTTCGCACACTCATAAAATAAAGGGGAAATTATGCGGTTTACCAAACACTTCCTAGGACGCATGCATTGTGCTTCAACAGGTTGTGGTGAAGGCAATCTGATTGCTTGTTTGGACTATACGATGAATTGCTGTGGCCAGCCTGGTCGAATCAGTACTTTT
The DNA here is from genome assembly GCA_947396885.1 of Heligmosomoides polygyrus polygyrus. NCBI lineage: Eukaryota > Metazoa > Nematoda > Chromadorea > Rhabditida > Heligmosomidae > Heligmosomoides > Heligmosomoides polygyrus. The sequence goes on along the minus strand of OX377203.1, from coordinate 95,398,967 downwards.
CCCTTTCCAGGCAAGGCTGAAACCAATCGACCAACCTCAAAAAGATGGATGGTTTGGCTGGCCTAGGTGGGACCCGAGCCAAGATAATCGATACGGGACGCGCGTGACACCCGAGACATCCTACTGCGCTACCGTGTGCTCTACATAAACCATTTCTACCAATATCTTCAACTATTTCTACAATGCCTTCAACTTAACTGGTTACATGCTGATATCAGACGCCGCTGGGCCCGTGTAGCGCAGTCGGAGGAGGCGTGCACCCGATACCAGGTCCCTGGTTCGGATTTCCCGCCCAGGCCAACCAAGCATCCATCCCTCCGGGGTCGGTGAATTGTTACCAGAATTGTCTGGGAAGGGTAGAGCGCTGACTTGTTCATCGGCTGGCTACCGCAAGTCATTGTACGACCAAATACGCAGTCAAATCGCCTCCACGACATCCGGTAGAAGTAGAATGCGTGGCGCATCCTAAAGGAGATTGAGTAACGCCGTCCTTTATCCTTATCAGCCGCCGACTCATCCCGATATACAGATGACTGTTGATGGGTCCTCGAGGTGTGGATGTTGTGTTCGATCAAACAGCGCCGGTGGTGTAATGGCGTAGAGCATTCCAGCCCGGTCAGCAGAACATGCAGGTTCAAGTCCCACCTAACGCTAGCATTTTGATCGTTGTAACAGCCTGCAACCTCCATACCAGTCACTAGTGCAGTGCATGAAAGAGAGAGCGAATACGCTGAAGAGCGAATACGGCTTGGTCCGAGTAAGGTCGGAGAAGAGTATAACGCCTTCGACGGAGGCATCGACTGTCCCTTGCACCTAAAATCGACTACTGGACCGAGTCTCCGCCAGGCCAGCTAAGAATTCCATCACTCCGGGATTCGGTGAATTGCTGCCAGATATTTTTGGGAAGGATAACGTCTCATTTGTTCATCTGTTGTTCACCGCAGGTTATTGCATGGACCAAAGAGGCATTCACCTTCACGGTATCCCGCGGAAGTGGAATGCCTGGCGCACCCTATAAGTGGGCCGATTAACTCCGATTTTTACCACGCTGAATTTACCACCAAGAGCTACAAAGGTTAAGAAGTAGAGTATAAGGATAAAGAGGCATTAATCAGCGTCTGCTTTGGATGCGCCACGCACTTTACTTCTAGGGGAAATGGTGGAAGCAATTTCAAGTTTCAAGCGCCATTGGTCTAGTTGCTGACCAGCGGTGACTAGTGATATATAAGCCGGCGTCTAATTCTTCACATACAGATCTCCTACCAATTAGGAATGCATAAAGGGAATGAAAGCCTGGTAGGCATACTCTTGAAATCTGGTGCCGGATGTCCTGTAACCAAGCCTCCTGTATCACCTGTCGTCCCGTTGATCATCGATTTGCTGGAGCGGGCGCCAGCAGCGTCTTCATTCGTCCCTGTCGCGTGCAAGAGTGCTCCAATGGATCCTCCTCGCTCAAGGGACACGAAGAGCGTCACATCACTCGTTCAGGGCTTTCACGAAGAAGTCCGACCAACCGTCGGTGGATGATGTTCTCCTGACATCCCGCGGAATCCAGCCGGTGACGGCTCTCGTCCAGCGGATGTCTGCGAAGCGCATTACGTGGCCGGCCCACCTCATCTTCTCATCATCGATGACTTGGCCCATGCGACAGCGTCTCTGATCTTCGAACGTCGACGAAGCTCGGAACTCCGGAGGCCTTCTCTCACTTGCGTGAATCGTGTGACTCCGAGTATCGTCCTCTGATTCCGCGCTGCGCAACAGGCCTCCTACCGACTCCAACACCCGCTTCCATTGGAGTGCAGCCAAGAATAAACTGTCGAGAAAGTCAGACGGTCATAGATGCCACCGCAAGGACAACACACGTGGATTCGTCGGAGAATTATTGCCTACAGCCGATCTGTGATGTCCGCTTGCAAAGGCTGAAGATGGCGTCAGAATGAAGGCACCGAATCACTAGACGTTGTCATGCAATTGTCTTACTGCCCATTCTGTGGGCAGTAAAGATGACTCTATTTGTTTGCCATGAGGAACAGATCCTCGACTTCTGGACTTTCGTGCGTATAGGCTGGAATGATGATCAGTCGAAAAGGAGTTGAGATGGACGGTCTTTGCACCGATTGGCCGGCGCGTTCTCGCCTTCGCCATGCAGGCCACATTGGCGACTAGTTCTGAAAAGTTGTCGATAAAGGGCAAATCTGAAGGAGATAACCTTCGAAACGAAATTCTAATTGTTCGCTCTGCGTTTTCTTGCAGCTGGCACCAAACCCTTGCAAATGTTGACTTGAAGGAAAATCTGAAGGTGTCTCAGCAGGAAAGCTGCTTCCATGACCTCTTCAGCCCTTTCTGTGTTCTCTGGACATCTATTTTCATCTGAAGTGATGCTGCTTCTGCTTCAAGGTAAACAGAAGACATTGTGAGACCACCTGTGGTCGACCAGATTGCGAAGTTCTCTCGAATGTCCTTCCAATTGAACTGACACTCTCTCGCAGTTGGGAATACACCTGGTCGTGAGAACATCCGCAGTCGGACGTGAAGAGTTCAGACGTAAATCACTCGTCGACCACGATATATGTATGACCTTCGACACGCCGCCGCTGCCGATTCGACAACTTACCGTACTCGTCCTGGAGACCCGGCTAATTGGGTGTCGTCGTCGGTGGTGGGTGGCCGGGCGGCTGAACTCGGACCTCTGATCAAGGTCTCGCAGCGATTGTCTTCCGTGCAAACTGTTTTGCTATTCAATTATCCTAATTGCCGCCTCCCTCTGCCTCGTGTCGACGAGGTGTTCAATTGGAAGGCGTTAGGACGCTGCGTAAACATCGTCGCCAGGTCCCACCTCACCTCACCTCATCTCGCCGACGCTAATCGCCTAATGAAGAGAGCCGAGGTGAGATGGGAGAAGCGGAGAGAGGAGCACATACCCTACGGATCGAGAGCTAGATAGCGCTCTATTGGTTTGAGGAAGCAGTCCTGACTCCTTATTTCATTTTTTGTGTCTTTTTTGAATTCTGAGAAATCGCTTTAGTATAGGTCAATATCAAAATGGAAGGCTAGGGGGTAGAATAGTTAGTCAATATCAAATTAGAATGTTCTGGAAACGTTGCCTAGAGAAGTATAGACCATTTTAACGTCGAACTGGACACTTTTCAAATAAAATTGGAGAAGTTTCAAATCAAATTGGACACTCAAAATGTATCAAAGCGAAATCTCAGCAAAATCTATCAACCTAGCTTAACCTTTTCTTCCCAATTGAGTAAATACTCTCCAAAAAGGTTTGAATAATTTTTTGTTCAAGGAAAATGTTGGTATCACTTCTTTGAAGTTTTAATTCACTTAACCAACAAGTGAACACTTAGTTTGAAATTTTATAAAATTCATTTTTTATGGAATAATAAAGGTTTATAATTTGTTTTAAAGAGCAGAAGGGCAGGCGATAATTTTTGCTCCAAAAGAAGAGATTGCGCCGTGCACTGCTCCAAAACGGCGCGATTTTTATTCGATTGATAGCAAGTTTCTGTTTGCGTGGAATCTGACACCTATAAACGATGCACCAAAAAGAACTGTAAGGAACACACATGCATTTTCTTGCTTTGATGCCTGATGTAAGCAGTACTGACGCTTTCAATCAAACAGAAATCGTAATGGACTTTTCGAATGCATGGCGCGATCTGGTATTTTGCACTAAGCGACTGTTCTCCTATTGCGCTTTAAAGCAAATTTAATTTAATGTTTTTTCTCAAAAAAGTCATCACACTCATTCGGACGGTCGGACTAATCAATTTCAAAATAACAATTTCTCCTTGAATAAAAAATTATTTTAACGATCTTGAAGAGTGTGTAATTTAACTTGTAGGAAGCTCGTTTTGATTAGGGACATATTAAATTTGACTTCAGAATGTCTAGGTAGTCCAATTCGATTTGAAAATTGTCCAGTTCGACGAGAAAATTTTCTGTAATAAAAAATAATAAAAAATGATAATAAATATTTCTCAAAATTAATAATAAATATTTCTCAGTGCGAAGCAATCATAGCCTCGACATCCACCTGTAAGCCTTCCTATACAGCGAATTCTTTCAACACTATGGATCGCCAACAGCTGTCGCCATCTTCTGCTGCACTCAGGATGGAGAGTAGTTCCGAATCAGAGCTTCGCAACCTTTGTATCAGCGCTACCAATCGGGAAGACTAAGGCGATATTGGGTAGATAGCTTCTCATTGGTTTGACCCTTTCAGCCTCTGAGGAAGGCGATCCGGTCGAAACCTTAGCCAATAAAGCCGTTTATCAACCTCAGGAAGAGTTTAGCAAGATAACAAAAATGGTTAACCATGTCGAGGTTAACCGAGAGTCGAAGACGGCTACTCGCGACACCGTCAGTTACTGCTCCGGTTCAGCCACCTTCAGGAGAGCCCAGATGTGATCAACTTCGTTGGCGTTGAAATTCCAAGGGTATGGTCTATCCTTGCCTTCTTTTCGATCACAGTGACGAGCCACGTCTACTCTACTCAACATTACTTTCAGAAGTAGACTGTCATTGTCTGAAACGTACGAGGTGCGACAAAGTCTGTCTATTTCACGACAACACGTCTCCTGGTCGCTAATCTTAGCCGCCGACGATTCCCAAAGTCGACTGGGAAGTCCTACACTCTGGTATTCTCCCAACCTTGCTCTTTTCGACTGCCACATTCTTCATGCTTTGAATCGCTATATAAAGCTCGAGTACCACTCGGAACTCGAAGCGAGCATCGGCAATGACGTTGGCTATGCTCTGATTGAGTTTAACAAGAAAACTGTGATTTCCGGCATAGAAAATTCGGTCGAGACTTTCTCCAATCCAGTGCTTCTCCACCTAACTCGTGCTCTGCGAAGTAGAAGCCCTTTCTGGGCTACTTGATCAGAAGAGACTGTAGCGAAGAAGAAGCCGAGGAACAGTGAGCTAGACTTAGAGCGTTCGCCCGCAGGTTCAGAACACTTCCAGCCAATTTGGAGCTGTTTTTAAAACTACCCACAGCAGCGTGTCCGCGAGTAGTAAATGATCTTCACATTTCCATCTTACGAAGGAGAAAAGGACACGTTCATCGCCTGGCTCCGCTCTTGCGCACCTGAAAGTCATCCTAAGCCGGCAGCGTCGAATCCAGACCCCTCGCTGACCGCCGTTGTAATTACATTTGGAATCACGACGGCGACGATCATTCATATTGGCTACCGGTGTGTGATTGAGGTAGCGCTGACCTCGCAGCGCTGCCCAAATTAACCGACCGTCCCGTCTGAGCGTGCTCTCCGCTGCGTCGTTTTTTCGCAAGCCAGCTACCGGCGACCACCACCAAAAGCCGGTCCACTACCGACACCGACAATGTCGAATGTCGAGACGAAGCGGTTTTTCGCGCCGGCTACCGACAAGCGGTGTCCGCTTTGTTCTCGCGGCTGAAGGCGTAATTATGAGGTAATGCTTCAAACGCCAATGGATTCGAGCCACGAAATTCGATTTCCGATTTTCGAGGAATTGGCGGGAGCTTCTAAGAGGAATGCAGGTCGAATAAGGAGCCTGTGAATTCCATAAAATAGGTAAGCGAACTTTAGAAGTGTTCGTGATATTCGGAGTGGCTTACAGCATTATAAAAGTGCACAAAACCACGGAAAAAAGGTGCTATGCCTTGCAATATCTAAAGGATAAAGGACGGTGCTGCTCAATTGCTTAGGTATGCGCCACGCAATGTACTTCTTCGGGATATCGTGGAGGCGATTTGAACGTGTATTTGGCCAAATAATGACTTGCGGTAGCCAACCGCTGAACAGGTCAGCGCTTTATCCTTCGCAGACAAGTCCTGTACCAATTCACCGACTCCGGAGGGATGGAAGGCTTGGTTGGCCGGCCGGGAATTCGGAACCAGGAACCTGGTATACGGTGCACACGGCAGCTAGCACCTCATCCGACTGCGCTACACGCGCCTTACATTAACTACAGCTAATTTGATGTTGGAGACAAGTCCACGATGCATACACAGCTCTGCCATACTGCGATTTGTTAAACAGCTTGAGATGCCCTGACAACGCAAGAAATTGTTCGTCGATGTCGAGGATGATGATCGTCTACATCCGCGTAGGCGGCTGAATTCTGGAAGACGACGTCTGCCTCACGTTGGACAACGTTTTCAGCACGCTACGTGTTCTGAATCGCTACGCACGTTGATCGACGTCTTTAGCACGTCATCCGAATCTGACGCACGTTGGACGACGTCTTAAGCACGTCTTCTAGATCCCAACGCACGTGTGACGACGTCTTCAGCAGGTCTTCTGAATTGACGGCACGCTGACGGCCCCTTCCTCCGAAAGAAATGACTCCGAAAGAAATGAAAGGTTTGGCTGAATAAAACGATGCAATGTATTCAACAGAGAACATCAATACTGTTTGATTTATGGGATAGATACATATTTACATCTTTGAAGGACAAGGTTTCAATATTTTCCAACACGCCTACTGAACAGTATAAACCGTGCATTCGCCTACGTCAAAGCCTCCGTAGAGATAGTGAAAGAGTTTCGGATCATGGATTCTGCACGGGATCGCTGTCGTGCTTATGTAGAGCTACGTGATAGGGTGTGGTGGGAGTAATGCTGATATCTCTGCATCACCTGTATCGTCTATCATCAAATCTTTCGTCGACTTGCTCGAGCGGGCGCCAGCAGCGCCTCCATTCGTCCCTGTCGCGTGCCAGAGTGCTCCATTGGATCCTGCTCGCTCTAGGGACACGAAGAGCATCACATCGTTCGTTCAATGCATTCACCTAGAAGTCCGACCAACGCGTTGGTGGGCGTCCTGGTGTTCTCTTGACATCCCGTGACTGCAGTCGGCGACGGCTCTCGTCCAGCGGGTGTCTGTGAAGCGCATTGCTGGCCTACCTAATTTTCGACGACTTGGCCCATGCGACACGTCTTATCTTCGGGCGTCGGCGAAGCATTTTTTGAGGCAGAAGTGACATGACAGTGACCCTGATAGGTAATGACAAGTTCAGTCAATGACCGGTTTTCCTCCGATAGTTCAACAGGATCTCAATCGAGCGGTCCTTTGAGTTTTTGACGAAATGCTGGTGTGTGGTGACGAACACTTGCATTTAAGCAAAATCTGAGGACGCATTGGAAGGCTATGACGCGTGCGCAGTTCTCTCACTGAACTGAGGTACCACGTGAACGCTAGGGTTTGTAGATGAACAGCTTCCTAGAATAGGCCGTGTTTCTGGTTCGTGGTTGTAGAGGCGCGTCTGTGAATGGAGTTCAGTTTTGCCTATAAGTGCGTTGGCATATTGTGCTCGCTTCTGAACCTCTGGTGATCTTTGCCCCAAGAAATAAGAAATCAGTATATTGTCAAAAAGTCGAATGCATGGCGTATACCTAGGTCTCTATCATCGTCGATCGTCTATCTCTTTTAGCACAGTTTTATTAAAGTTTACTGATAAAAACCATAAAAATGGTTCTCAACATTTCTGAACGTCTCTTACACTTTATGGGTATTTAAAATAGGTTTTTGGAAGGAATTCTGTTTGGGAGAGAAAGTTCTGAAGTTGCAGTTGCGCCCCTTTTCCAATATCGCGCCATTGCCAGCCCTATGCCTGTCCGAGAGGCCTCACATTGTGTGGATGCTTCTGAAGTTCTGAAGGAACCAATGCCCCTTCCGATTAGGATTGACCCGCTTTTGTGCGGGAACGGCACAGTATGTAATGACTGCGGTTAAACCCATTCAAGCCTTTTGGTGAGGATCCCTCAAACATCCACTGAAGCAGTGGTCGCTTGTCGCGCGAGCCTCTAATTATCAAGGATGGCTAGCTCTTAACGCCAGAATTAACCTGACGACGAGCATAATGCCAGAGGTCGCCGCCAGCCGTGCGCATCGTTGAGTCTTCTTCAGGCAAAGGGCCATCCCTGTAGCATTTCCCGACGATGTCAGGTCCCCAACCGGATAGGAGAACTCGACGATCGACTACAGCCCCGGCCTGTCGTCGTGATCCTTCCGTCGAGTTACCTGCCGAAGAGTGGGAGTTAGATAATCGGACGCGTCGCGGAGGTGATTACCCACATAGCCTCTCCGCTGCTGACTAGTTCCTCTGCTCGGTATCCGGCCACCATAACGGGCGGCTACGGCGCGGCGGCCTCCGTGCCGACACAAAAGATCTATAACTTACAGTAATCCGACGGTAGTGACGAGGTGGCCGAGGAAAAACTGGTAGCACTACTGCTCGGGCGGCGCGCATCATAATCATGGCGCCGCGAGTGCGACGGATATTTGGAGGATATGAGGTTGACAGGCCGTCGACCGACTGCCGGCTGCCGGTGGCGGTTGGAGGAACTCGTAACGGAGAGAGGGCACTTTTTTGTCGCTCCAGTCGCTGACGTCCCGAATGGCGGTACGCGCACCTGCTGCGGTAAGCTGGACTGGATGGATGGCTGGTACGAAAGCGAGTAGTGGTTGAGGGTATGGAAGACCTTCACTGAATGTGGCAGGAAAACAGCTCTGTGCAGCAGCTACTGCTTCAGCTCCAGAGTTTCGCTCCGTATTCCGCAAACTTGTACGTTCCTCATAAAACGGATAAGTTTCTGATGCTCCCTTCTCGCTCATCGGAACGAACATCTTCAGCTTCGTGTACCTTGATCGCGAAGTCAACATGGCGAACGACCTAGCGCCAGAGCTGAGCAGGAGGAAACGAGCGGCTTGGGGAGCTTTCAAGAGCGTCGAAGAAGTCGCGAAGAAGACGAAGAACGTCCGACTCCGCGCCACCTATTCGAGTCCACTGTTCTTCCTCCCCTTACATACGCTTCAGAGATCTGGGCTCGAAGAATGCAGGATGAACACGAGATCAGCGTCGTGCAGCGAGAAACAGAGAGGTCGATGCTCGGAGTGACACGACTCACACAAGTGAGAGAAGGAGATCGAGCTTTGTCTCCATCCGAAGGGTGACTCAAAAGCCTTTTGGCTGCTTACATAAGTTCAGTTGGGCTGCCTTCCTCACGGTTCTTTCTCCCTTTAGCTTCTGAGATGGCTGGAACTTAAAATGACTCTTAGACGGGTAAATTCTCTAACTCCCGTTGTCTTCTCCAGGCTCTGAAGAAGGCGGTTACGTCGAAACGTAAGCCGGATAAACGTTCGGTATCAATCTTGGCACGACTGCTCTGGGGCTACCTGCCATACCGATCCGAGCTTCGTCGATGTTCGAAGATCAGAGACGCTGTCGCATGGTCCAAATCGTCGAAAATTAGGTGGGCCGGCCACGTAATGCGCCTCGGAGACGGTCTCTGGACGAGAGCCGTCACCGACTAGATTCCGTTGCATGTAAGAGAACACCAGGACGCCCACCAATGCGTTGGCCGGATTTCTTTGTGAAAGCCCTGAATGAGCGAGGTGACGTTCTTCATGCCCCTTGAGCGAGGAGGATCCATTGGAGCACTCTGGCACGCTACATAGAGGGGCAAATGGAGAGCCCACTCGAGCAACTTGATGATAAACGGGACGACCGATCATACAGGTGACTTGGAAGTCTTGCATGAAGCTTGAACAGCCTCTAGTAGAGGCTGAAGAAAATGTTCAACGACTTTAACCATGTGTTTACTCAAGGAGGAGACATACCTAGACACTTTTGTAGCTAAACCGTTAAAGAAGGTTATACTAACATTTTCCTAGAGCAAAAAGCTACTCTAATTTTTTTGGAGAGTCTCTAGTTTAATGAAGAAAACGCTCAGTTCAATTTGGAAGAGTTCGCTTTGATGTGAAAATCTTAGCCTAGCTTAGAAGAGGGTCCAATTTGTTTTGAAAATGTCCAATTCGACATGAAAGTGGTATATATTTCACCGTACCAGTAGATTTCACTCGCTCTGTGGTGGTCAGCCGAGCCGTTTTCTTAGCGCTGGTGATACATCGGTGACTTGGTTTGCACTGCTGTGGTATTTCTTCTTATTGTTAGAATTGTTGGTAGCGGATTCATCAACGCGCATACCCATGGGTATGCTGGGTATAGGGGGTAGACATACCCACGATTCATGATAAACCTTACCCGCCAAATGTGGGTATATCACTGGGTAGAGAAAACCTGTAGATCGTTGTTGGTAAATCCGTACACCCGCTACTTATTCGCGCCCCATTGACAAAATGGCGCTCCAGTGAGATCATCTGTTTTCGCGAAAGGCCTAGTTGTACCTTACCCTTCATTCCTTTCATGGATATGATTCGTAGCCACTACCCATTGCTGGTAGTGAGCATGATTCCCTTGCGATATCTCTACCTATACCCACTGCTTGATGAATCCGGGCCCTGAAGGTGTGCTATTCAGGTAAAAGTGGCTGCGATGTTTCCAGCCCAACGAGATTTGCAGAACCAACACTTTTCGAGCTTCTTTAAGGACTTGGAAAAGACAAATTGCGGAAAAAAGATTGAAAAACTTACCAGGAAAGGCTCCCACGCATACGTATGAATGGCGAAAGCAGACACTACTGCGAGATTACTCGGCCTTCCAATAGTAGCAAAGAATGCTCTATTTTTGGAAAGTCTTTTATACCTACGGAGCTAGGGACTCTGAAACTTCGCTATAGAAACGCACCTTTCACACAATGAATATGCAAATGAAGTACAAAAACACTGTATTCCAAGGAGTTCAGCACCTTACCCGAGCCTTCAATGCGGCCTACGAAACAGTATTTTCGCACATTTTCTGTATATTCGGTATTTAGAAGGTAGTATTATGTGCGACTGCGTGAATTCATTGTGAGGCTTCCGGATGCCTAACTCGGTAGGTTAAAGGACTCGGCGAGGATCTATCCTAATCGGGAGGGGGCAGCACTAAATGACAGTTGGATCGAGATCCCATGACACGGCACCACAGTCCCTGTGTTCGCATAACCTCCATCGTATCATCTGGCAGCATTTAATGCTTTGGAATAAATTCAAGGGAAGGGACGGAGGGGCCAGATACCGCATGCGCCCTCCGACTGAGATAGAACCCTTTGCAGAAAAAGATATAGACCATCCCGAAAGCATTCAAAATAGCTTCACTAGGAAGCTTATGATGAGGTACTTTTCAGTAGATTCTAGTTCTATTCCAAACGGTACTCAACGGGCTTCACTATCTGATCTTTCTTCGCTGAAGAACAGAAGAAAAATCGCTGATTTTGTCATGTTATACGAAATTGTTGCAAATAAGGTTTCCATTGACGCAACTAAATTCTTTGACGGGATGCGGACAAGATCCGTGAGAGAGAAGATGGTGATTCGAGTCTCAGTTGCTAAATCGCGAATAACATCAGATTTCTTGACCTATCGCACTCTTAAGGAATTCAACCTGCTACTGGGCAAGTATAAAGATTTAGAGCGGCTCTCTACTCAAGCCTGTAGAATGTTTGTCAAAGATTGAATGCCAAACAGTCAAGAAATTATCCCTGTGGTTTGCTGTTTACTTGGCTTGTGTTCGAGTGGTCATTGTGTGATGTTTTCTTCGTTTTTTTACACTTTACATGCTAGGCTGTGTCTGTATAAAAGGATAAAAGGATAAAGAACGGCGTTATCCAATCCCGTTTAGGATGCGCCACGCATTCTACTTCTACAGGATGTCGCGGAGGCGAGTTGAATGCGTATTTGGCCGTACAATGACTTGCGGTGGCCAGCCGATGAACAAGTCAGCACTTTATCCTTTATCCTTCCCAGACAAGTCTGGTACCAACTCACCGATCCCGGAGGGATGGAAGGCTTGATTGACCTGGGCGGGAAATCCGAACCAGGAACCTGGTATTGGGTGAACGCGACAGTAGGCGCCTCCTCCGACTGCGCTACAGGCGCTCGTGCCAGTCTATGTCTTGAATAAATAAATAAATAAATAAATAAATAAATACATAAATACAATGAAACCAATTCTCCATCTCTTTGAAGGATGGAAATTCTCATAGTGGTGACGATTTTTGCCGTTCAGACACACGCCTCAGACTCTTCCTCTGTTAGTGTCAAAATGCCCAAGTTCCAAGAACACCGAACTAGGAGACTACTCTTCAACGAGGGGCTGCTATTAGAGTAGCAAAAAACGCCCGCAGAGGCTTCAGATCAGCGATCTCCACCAGGGGTGTGCGCTGACTTGCCGCCGGTAAATTTTTTACCGCAATTTTTTAACGCGGAAATTCGCCGGTAAATTCCAGTAAATTTGGTAAATCCGATAATTTTTGGAATTTAATATTCCCTTAAAATCAACTGCTCAAGTGTAATGATCTATATTGTGAGTGCTTCAAAAAAGATAGAAGTCTAAGTAAAGCTCTAAAACAGCTTAATTAAACCCAAAAACATTTCTGGAACATCCGGCATTCAATCTAATATTACTATATTTCTTTTTGGATTAACAGGTTAACTGCTTTTTGAAATTATCACAATTATCATCGTTTCATTCGATGAAGGAATGATTTACACCTTACATTACCACTTTTTTGAACTATTAAGCTGTACTTTGGAGCAAAGCCAGGCAGCCGGATGCGACGAACGCAGAGAGATTCAAATTCTTTCGCGTCGCTCTGCAAAATTCGTAGCCGGGATTCCATCGCGGCGACGGGAAGTATGCACGAGGCCTATGAGTCCACCAGATCAGGTAGCTAGCGGAGTACATTCCGATGCCTTACATCTTGGACTAAATTAAGGGAACAGGACATTCTTATTCCTCTGGCGATCGTCATTCCGGGAGCTTCAACACCTCTAGTCCAAATCGTCTCATGTCGTGTGGGGAATGTCAGCGCGAAGTACTATTCCAGTGGAGCGCGCTTTCACACTGGAGCGCACCATCTCCGCCTCCTGACATGGGCATGAATGTTTTAATGAGGTTCAGGACCACGAATGCTAATAGCAAGTTATCAGAGAAGATAGAAGCAATCACTTCTAAACTGAGATCGGTAGTATGTTTCCTTCTCCGTTTGATAGACAGGAACATGATTTTGTACGAAAAAGTCGCTAAAATTTCCGATAAATTTGGGAATTTACCGGAAATTTTCGTTAAAAGAATTTATCGCGAAAATACCGGTAAATCCGTTAAACCGGTAAATCGTTAACCGGTAAGCGCACACCCCTGATCCCCACCGCAACAAACTTCCCACGAGGTTAAGGTCTACTCGGTCCGGTTAATGCGCCGTAGCGCCAGCTGAAATACGACCCAGCCCCAGTGGTCCCGATTGTCGTACTTGTGCAGCGATCGTCGTAAGACAACAATGCGTCGGTTTAATTTGCGTGGCAGCGCAATTAAGCGTTTTCACGCAATTAACCCCGACCGAACACTACGGCTGATGCGCGTCCGCACACGCGCTCCGCAGCGCCGTCGAGCAGTAAATCTTCGCGCACTATCACGTAAGGAAATCGGAGACGTCGGACGGCTCTCGAGGTCGCTCCCTGCGACTACGGTAGCCATTGCAGCGGCTGGCACTGCCGTCGTAGGAGAAGCTGTGAGTCAAGTCGGCATCGATCGCGGGGCTTCTGATGTCTTAGTTTCGCGCTTAATTATCACCCCAGGGACGGTGAGAATGAGGTAAATAGAATTAAGATATGGACGAAGTCGAGTCAACAGAGAAAAACTCGCCTCTTTCTCGTCACCTATTGGCCTTGATGACATTTTTAGACGCCAGAATTACAGGCAAGTTAGTCTTAATTGGTTATTAGTTCTACTATCCTTCTACTCCTAGAAGCTGCATTAACCTTTATGTCTCTCGTAGTCAAGCTTGAGTCATCCCAAACGCTAAAAAAGTTCTACATGCTCTTCTTCGGTTAGGCAAAATTTTCAAACAAAGTCTTGCAATTTATTCTGGGATGCGCCATGAACAATCCCTTCTAGGGTACGAAAGAGACGCGTTGAATGGGTATTTGGTCTATGAGATCGTTTTTTGAAGGACAAATGATTAATAAACAAAATCTCGGCCTTGTATTCTTTTTAATATGGGGTGCGACTTGAATAACCTGGGTGCAAAATCGAACCCAAATTCTATTCATAACCACTGTGTCAGAACACTGCATCTTGCTGATTGGACCGCCTTTAGTGCTTTAGGTCTACCTTAGATTTGTGACTATTAGATATACAAGGTGGCGTGTAGTGTAGTCAGAGTAGGTGACGCTGTCTCGACCAAGCCTTCTATCACTCCGGAGTCGGTGAATTGGTACCAGACTTGTCTTGGAAGGACAAAGCGCGACTTGTTCATCGGTTGGCTACCGCAGGCCACACCACATATGTACGCATTAAAATCGCCTTCACAACTTCCCGTGGAAGTAGAATGCGTGGCGCATCCCGGAAGGGATTGAGTAACGCCGTCCTTTATCCTTTGTCCTTTAGAATATGCCTATGACTGTCCTACTGAGGATTCTACTCCACTCAACCCTGGAATGCTTACCACGAATGTACGGGACGGTTTATAAGCCATCCTACAAGGGGAAACCGATCTTGGGGTCACTTACATACGTTCCCACAGAAGGGATAAAGGTTCGCGACAGTCAATTCGTTTTCGGGGATACGCCACGCATCCTACTTCTACGGGACGTCATGGAAAATGCGTACATAATTCAGCTATACACACAACGACTTGGCCAGCCGATGAGCAAGTCAACGCTTTCTTTATCAAGATAAGCGGCACACAAATCTGGGAGCTAAATGTGGTGTGGCTTCCGCTGCCCATTCAGTAGACTATGGTGAGATTCGGTACATGGATTCTCTCTACTGACCAGACTTTCGAAAATTTGGCATTGTATTTTGTAAGGTTGAGGTAATATTTGCTCCTGACTGATTTGATCCGTGGGGTAACTCCTGACTGATTTTATCCGTTAAGGCTCTGATAAAGGCGATCCATCCAAAACGTAAGCCAGTTTAGCCATCTGAAAACCTCGTGACGAGCTTGGTAAATCTATATAAAGATTCAACCACGCTCAGGTTCAAAGAGAGTCGAAAATGGCTAGTGCTCCCCCCCCCCCGCAAAACCCATCGCAAATGTACTGCCTGGCGCATTCCAATCTGAAGCTAATAGTGTCTCTCTCCATTCTTTCTTATCAATATGTCCCTTACAAAGATAGTGTTCAATACCTCACCTGCTATTAGGATACTCATCACCCATGAAGTGTAACGTATAAAGGACGGAGTAAGTCAATCCTTTTGTGAGATGCGCCATGCATTCTTCTTCTACGGGCTAGCCAATTCGAACGCATATTTGGCCTATTGAGTGCCTTTCGATGTCGCCTGATGAACGAGCCAGGGACTTCTTTCACGCACGTATGTCTGGCAACACCTCAACAGCCTAGAACTCGTTGTACATATAGGTCAGATTTGCGTTCGAGGAGCATACTCACACCGCAGAGGAAGAGAATAGCGCTACAGCGAATCCCAATTACAGTTTGATAAACACTTTCTTTTACCTTTTATGCCTTGCTTGAATGGGTGCCTGTATATGTTGCAACGACAACTTGTTGCCATCAAAGCTCTAGCACCACTAGAACCCGCACCTCCTTTCCATTACTCCAAGTCGCATGCCAAAGAGTTCCAGTGGCTTCTTTCGTGGGGCACGGAGAGTTTGTTGGCGGCCTACACAATGAAAACCAAGCAACGCGCTGACATCCTAGGCAGGTAGCAGGTTGTGGCATCGAACAGGGATCTGTTAAAATGCGTGGCGCATCCCACAAATGGATCGAATAAGGCCGTCCTCTATCCTTAAAAAGGGCAAAAATCTTTATCCATATCAGTGGCTCATCTAATGATTGTGCTTTAGGACCTTAAGGATAAAAAATTATAAAGAACGGCATTAATCAATCCCTGTTTATTTTTTTACTTTTATCTCTGAGGATGTCGTGGAGGCAATGTGAAGGCGCATCTGGCCTATACTTGGAGTGGCCAGGTGATGGGCGAGTCAGTGCTTTATCCTTTGAGGACAGGTCCCGTACCTAGTCACGACGCTGGAGGGATGGAAGGCTTGGTTGGCCTGGGCGGGAAGTCCGAACCAAGAACCTAAAATCGTGTGCATATGGCCGCCGCCTCCTACGACTGCGCTCCACGCGCCTTGTTTTATCTTGTAGCCTTGGAAAATGGCACAAGAAGGGGACTTGAAAATGGAGTAACCGGCTCGTTAAAACTGTAATGTGTACGAGCCACTGTGTTCAGAAGGACATCTTTAACAGCTTCGAGCCACAGTTTCACTAAGGATGTGGGACGTCCTAGTCCTTGCAATTATCTCGACACTTTAAAGGGAAACTAATGCATGTCGTGTCACATCTTCACCTTAGGAGGCATACCTGAATAGTGACTGTACTTTTATGCTACCCACCATTAGGCCCATTAGCACCTCTAGGCGACCGCTCCAACTCCCAGTCATCCCCTCTTCCGGCCGACTTTCGCCGCCGATTCACTCCTTCGCCGTGGCGAAGCCAATTTCGACGAACAGTCTTTTCATTGTGAACGTATGCGGGAGGGCGACGCGTGCGCGACGTCGACGACGGCGGAGATTCGGGCTGGCGGCTACGCATCGCTGACGGGAATAATGATGCATGATGGTATTATCTGTCGACGTCAATCCACCACGACGACGACGGCGATGACGACGAATCGGCGGCCATCGCTCAAAACCCCTTCCGTTTCGATTTCGTCGACACTGCCACTGCTGTCAGTGATCATATTCATCTTCATCCGGTGCCTTCGACGAGCGCGCGAAGTTTTCAGCGGCGACAGCTAACCCAGTTCTGTCGATGTCGAACGCTAATGTCAGCGTATTGGTAGCATTGGAGACTGGCTATTAGTGCCTCTGAATCTGAATTACCTGACCTGCAGTGGAGTTGCGGCCTTGAGTCTTTTCGAGAGGCGCAGCGATTCCCGTACGTGCGGTCGCGTCGCGTCCATGGTGATTCTTGGTGCTCAACGGCGTCTGATATAGTCTTCTGCTTAGTGCAACGAGAGTGACAGACTATGGGACTCCGTGCAGAAATGCGAATCGAGTAATTTCAATCGACTTTCCACCAAAAATGCATGTGTAGCCCTTCCTTATGCGACCAACCGCTGTCGTCGCGTACTACGAACAGGGTCAATGATGTGCGCCTCCTCACGTGTAGGAGAGAAGGGAGTGCTGCACATAGCTTGCAAGTTCTACGACATGCGCCTCAAGGCCATTATCGAGGTACCGTCCATATCTCTCAACGCGAGCGGGAGTTCTTGAACGCCTATGCAGAAGTTGATGGCTACATCCGCGGCGCTGAGCTGCAGGCAGCATCGTGACCACTTCCGAAACACTGGTGCGTAGGTCCCAGCAAGATAGAAGCAGATCGCTGTTCGAAGCCGCAGAACCCTGGGACGCACCTGACCCAAAAGACGACAGAATTTACGTCATTCGGAAGCGCAGCACAATGGAGCAACTGAATTACTTTATTGACCACTTACAATGGGCGCCTGTATCTGTGAATTTTCCCCTTCTCAACAGGGCCTATATGGTCTCGTAGGTCATGTAATTGGAGCGCAGCAGTGCAGTTTGTGTTTGCTGAGGGCCATTCGGTCGTCCAAAAAGGCCGAAAAATTGTCGACTAGTAACTCCTGGACGGGAGGTCGGAGGGTACGTATCCTCCAGCATGCAACCAGCGCTGGTATTTTGCCGCGCTCACTTTAAACCGAATTCGTATACCCTTCTAAACTTTAACCTAAATGTGGGCCAGAACTTCTTAGGCACACGGGGTAACTCAGTGGTCTCCATTCTACTCGAGCTCACTTCAAGTGCAAACGGGTTTGCTAGGCGACAATTTTTTGCCATTTTAGGACCACCCAGTGGCCCGCAGCAAAACGAACTTCATCTCTGTGTTCCTTGGTAGATGTCCTGCAGGAACATATCGGTCTTGTTGAGAACCATTCCTAGTCTTCGTATTCCTTCTGTACCTCCTTTTACTGCTCCTTTCAATCCTTTTCTAGTTATGATTTGCTGGCAGAATGCTATGGAGGCGTGCTGGTCCTATACAGGGTGTCTCAAGAAATGCACACATTGCTCAAATCTGAAGATTGGCGGAGCTAAACGCAAGAATTCGTGAAAACTGAACAACTAAATAAATGACATTTACACAACTAATCAAGAGAACATTACGAGACTTAGGATAAGCGCATGGTAAAGTCTCAATATTTAACGCGTCTGATTTTGGATTCTTTTATGCAATTCAAGCGAAAATATTGTTGTATCTGAAGGGACACGAGTTTTCTGATCACTCAAACAGTGTGGACATTTTTAAGATTTTTGTATAGGATCAGAACTCCTTCAAAGTGCCTTCCGAATAAATAATGACCGGAAAGAAGTTAGACTGAACTCATTAGTTTCATGATTAATTAACAGAGATCACTTTATAAGGAGCTAAGAAAACTCTGTTTAATTCGTCCTAATACTTTTATTTTTAGTCATAGTAAGAAAAAACGAACAAAATGGAACGTATGGATAAAAATAAGGTCGACGTCCATCAATCCTTTTCTGGATGCGCCACACATTCCACTTCTAGTGATGTCGTAGAGCCAATTTGAACGGGTATTTGGTCTATGCAATGACTTGCTGGGGCGCGTGTAGCGCAGTCGGAGGAGGCGCCAACTGTCGCCTGCACCCGATACCAGGTTCCTGGTTCGGATTTCCCGCCCACGCCAACTAAGCCTTCCATCCCTCCGGGGTCGGTGAATTGGTACCAGACTTGTCTGGGAAGGACAAAGCGCTGACTTGTTCATCGGCTGGCCACCGCAGTCATTGTATGACCAAATACGCATTCAAATCGCCTCCACGACATCCCATAGAACTAGAATACGTGGCGCATCTCAAAAGAGTAACGCCGTCCTTTATCCTTAACCTCTTAATGACTTGCTATGGCCTATGAGCTGATAATGTTCTGTCCTTTGTAGTATGCCAATACATCGACCGCCAGGTTTGGTTGGGATAGGAATGGTTGGATAGGGACCCGAACCAAGAAGCTTGATTCGGGGTGCGTGTGACTGCCCTCGTCTCCTCCGACTGCGCTACCACGCCCTCAACACATCATGACATATTCACGCGTACATATGTAGTGGCGGAGTTTTACGGAAAATCTTCTTATAGAGGTGATTATTAGGTCGCTTTTAATGACTGAACAGGCAGCTCAACTTCCGCTGACTATAGGGTTCGAGAGGGTGACGGCTATACTGATCCACAACGAGGCGCTCTTACTTCCCAAGAACATCCCTCGCTCGGGTGTCCGCCGGCCGCTGAGGTGACACTGATGAGACCGGGGGGCGCTCGCTGGCGTGCACGCTTTTCCCCATTTACGTAGGTAATCTCAATTTCTAGACGACGGCAATGAGCTTATAATTGTTTCCTGCTCTCGAGGCGTCTCCTCCTCATCCTCACAATAACATTCGCGGCGGAGGCCCACCGTTGCCGACGGCGCCGCCGCGCGAAGAAATCGACCTAACGTCGAGGCTGACTACGGTAGAAGAAGTTCGCCTTCGGGCCACCCACTACACTGCCCTTAGATCTCCTAGGGGATCCAGCACGGACTGATGCCCTTCAGTTCCCTCGAAGGCGTAGTCGGCAGAGCTCTACTAATTACAGAAATATCTGTGCTTTATTACGGCAAATGTATTGCATCGAAAAATGTCATTATTACCCAGAAAGGCGTTTAATGAGTGGATTAGACTTCATGCTAAGTTCGACAGAGATAGGTGCTGTTGGTCGTTACACTCTGGAATAACTTCTCGACGGATCCTCTTAGCATTAATGTCTCCAAGGGAAAAGCGTTCGTTTTAGGGGAAAGACAGATAACTAAAGCTTTTGGAGGATGTTCATTACGCAGCTGACTTTACTAGGCAACGTTGTGGTCACATGTCTGCAAGGTTTTTGTCAAAGATATGATAAAAAAGATAAAGAACGGCGTTACTCAATCCCTCTTGGGATGCGCCACGCATTCTACATCTACGGGATGTCATGGAGGCGACTTGAATGTGTATTTGACCACACAATAACTTGCGGTGACCAGCCGATGAACAAGTCAGCGCTCTATCCTTCCCAGACAAGTCTGGTACCAATTCACCAAACCCGAAGGGATAGTAGGCTTGGTTGGCCTGGGCGGGAAATCCGAACCAGAAACCTGGTATCGGGTGCTCACGACAGCCGGCGCCTCCTCCGACTGCGCTACACGTGCCCTTTGTCTGTCAGGTTTTTGTCAAATGCCTAAAAAAATATGTAGGAACGACACATGTCGGTAATATGGCCTACATAAAAAGGCAGGAACGTGACGACAAACAACTGGCGCACCAACTTCACACCCTTCTTCTGCCTGATACGCCCGTAAGTCTAATTCCTTGGATGCGTTTCCGCCTTCCATGTAGGTAGGCCACATTGGCGACATGCATCAAAGAAAAGACATAAGTTGAGAATTTTTTTTAATAAAAAAATATTCTCTATCAAATTCCATTTCGCAACATAAAAGACCCATTGATAGGTCAAACCCCTTCAAGTGATGATTCATCAGGGAAATGTTGTAAATATTCTTCTGTTGGGCGCGTGGAGCGCAGTCGGGGTATGCGCCGGCTGTCGCCTATACCCGATACCTGGTTCCTGGTTCGGATTTCCCGCCCAGGCCAACCAAGCCTTCCATCCCTCCGGGGTCGGTGAATTGGTACCAGACTTGTCTGGAAAGGGTAAAGCGCTGACTTGTTCATCGGCTGGCCACCGCAATTCATTGTATGGCCAAATACGCATTCAACTCGCCTCAACGACATCCTGTAGAAGTAAATGCGTGGCGCATCCCAGAAGGGATTGAATAACGCCGTCCTTTATCCTTAATCCTTTATTCTCTACCAAATTCCATTTCACAACTTAAAAAGCTCATTGATAGGTTAAACCCCCTCAAGTGATGATTCATTGGGGAAATGTTGTCTGTATTCTTCTATCATGTAAGCATATCTTCTGTTCTTCTCCTTATGTATATCTCGTGAAGCCTTTTTGGATAGTTAACTGCTTGTCACAGTTTTGTCTGCGTGGACATCCACGTACATTAAATGAATAAATAACGACAGCTAAAATACAACAGCCACCTGCAAGACATTCAATGACGACTTGTGGTCACTAAGAAATATGGTAACGTCTGGATCTTCGCTCCCGAACGTTCCTGATTCCTACCCCGTCCAATTAGGATAGGCTCGAAATTCTCATAGAGCAGTGGTATGGGGATGTGAGGGTCCTATTATAGTATTCCCTGCTGCAGAGCATAGGCGCTCGATCATTCCCCGATAGTCTATCTTTCTCTCTCTTTTCCTCCCTTTCTTCCTCTCTCTCCTCCTTCCTTTCTCTGATTCCCTAATGGTCCGATGTCCACCCTTCATTTCTCCAAAACTATTTCATTGTTGGTGTTGATTCTAATCTCTTTATGTTTGTAAATTTCTCGTCGATTACAGAAGCGCCCGCGCTCTACCCCAGCTCTTGTTTTCGTAAACACTAACAATCTCTATGTCTCATCTATCTCGCCTTCCGACATTATTCCTCTTGTGCCTCTGTTTTCATTATTTCTGCACAAATTTCTTTCCCTCCAATCATTTCTCTCTTCCTCTCACATGTTCTGTTGTTCGCTTTTTGATAGTGTCTCCTTCTCCATCGTGATCTTCTTCCACCTCTATATCCTTCTCTTCTCCAATCATATTGGGCTTTCTTGCTCCACCTCTATCATTCTCCAGCTTCTTTCCTCTTTTTCCCTCTTTCTTTCTCTCTCTTTTTCTTTCTTTCCTTCTTTTTCTTTTTTCTTCTCTCTCTTTCTCCTGCATCTCCATATTCCTTTCGCTGATCTCTTTATCTTTCTGCGTCTGTCGCTTCTAATCGCTTCTCTCCGATTTATCATTTTTTTCTACTTCCTTGTATGTTCGTGTCTTTTTGCTTCTATCTGTTGTCGCATCTCGTTACCACAGTTTTCTTTTTCTTTTTTTTGCTTTCTCTCTTCCTTTTTTTTAGATGACGTTCTCCTCTTTGCCAACATTCCCCGTGTAATTTATCCTCCTCTTTCTTTTTCCCGTTTTCTTCGATTTAGCTGTTCACTCTATCTCGGCGTCATTCTTTTTCACTTAATCTCTTTACTTTTGAAAATCTCTCTTAATTTCTGATTTTTCTGTCATTGTGGGACGACGTTGCTTCCTTTTTTGCCACAACTCCTTCCGGTCTTTATACCTGGTGCATTCCTGTCTCTATTACTTCAACCGCGCTGTCCTGCTTGATTTGAAGCGTATTTTTCTTCCTCTCTGGCCTCTTCATTCGTCTAATTCTCGTCCTCTTATTCTGACCAACCACTATTGGTGGCCACTTTCTTCCGGCATCAGTTTTCGTTCATTCATTCTTTGTATGCTTGTTTGTCTTTTCTTCCTTTCTTCTTCACTCTCTTTTTTACATCTACTTATACGCTAGGCCGCGTGTAGCGCAGTCGGAGGAGGCGCCGACTGTCGCGTGCACCCGATACCAGGTTCCTGGTTCGGATTTCCCGCCTAGGCCAACCAAGCTTTCCATCCCTCCGGGGTCAATGAATTGGTGCCAGACTTGTCTGGGAAGGATAGAGCCTTGACTTGTTCATCGGCTGGCCACCGCAAGTCATTGTATGGCCGAGTACGCATTCGAATCGCTTCCACTATATCACGTAGAAGTAGAATGCCTAGCGCTTCCCAAAAGGGATTGAATAATGCCGTCCTATATCCTTTATCCTTATCCTTGTACATCAAGTTCCTGTTATTTTTGCCTCTCGTACTCTGTCCTCTCGCGTATAGTACTCGAGTTTGAATCCAACCCATTTATAGATAGGATGGTTACCATCGCATAGCTTCGTGATTGAAGACGCCGAGGAATCGCCATCATCCTTCATTTTTATATAAGCCTTGCGGTATGTCTAACCCATACACGGGTTAGACATTCCATTGAATCCAAATGGGTTAGATGACCCCATTGGGCTCAACTGCTGTGACACGTTTTCGGGGAAGTACGTCGACTGCCTAAGCTTTCGGAGCTCCGAGCTTCTCGACGTTCGAGAACGAGACCTGTCTTATGGGTCAAGTCATCGAAAATTAAGTGGGCCGGTCATAGGATGCGTTTTGTTGGCACCTGCTCGACTAGAATCACAATCCAGAAGATTCCTCAGAATGCCAAGAACACTAATTGTAAGACCCGCACCAATGTGCCTGTAGAACTGCTTCGCGAAAGCCTTGAACGAAAGGCTTGACGTCAAGCAGGATGAGCCATTGGGCTATTCTGGCAAGCGACAGGGACAAATGGAGATGGAGGGCTCCGTAGCGCAATCGTGACGGTGATGAGCAGGCGAAACCCATATCTGAACCGGAATTCTTATTGTATCAGGTCTGCCTCTTATTGCTCAATGGTCACTTTTCTCGGCGGTTCGGGTAGTTACTTAAAAGTTGAGCTTATGGTCCAGCCCTTAGACGACAGAAGGTCCCAAGCTTGTTTGTTTGCTTTGCCAGTGCCGTTGATCCCTTGTAGTGTCCCCGGCGACGTGTTTCGTGTCGTCGACAGCCAGGAGGCGCTTCTCTCAGAAGCACCAGCAACCGACGGACGCCGGCGCCCAGCCGGGGGCAGCCAATTATAGGCACTTCTCATCTCGGCTAAACGGTCGCCGGAGCGTCGCCGGCCTTATTCAATTCTTCTTACCCATTTCCGAATGACGACTGGCAGTAAACCAACACATGGGACGCGCTTCTCATTACACGAGATCGTCGTCACGGGACCTTCTCCCACTCTTCGTCACGTAGCCGGAGTCGTTTGCTCGCGTGAAATAGGAAGCGGGGTGCCATTGTGGATGTCGTCTAACGTCATCAGTTCGCTTTTGGAAATGAGTGGGAGGTTATGTCCTTCGTCGCTGCTGCAAGGTCGGTAGGTGGACCATTTGGTCTTCAGCAGAGCTCGGGAGTAGTACGTACACCTCTGCATTAGATGCGCATTGATTGAAGGGTGTGTATTTGGAAGCTGTTATTTGGCTGGTACACAACGAAGACCAAGAAATACAGTCGATTCAAACGTATTCCTTGTAGGCATTCAGGTGTTCGTAGAGGATGGATCGATTTCCGATTTTTCAATCGATTGGTAGGTACTGTAGTGCTACAAGCCTGATCTCAGTCGAGGAGTTCATATTGAAGGAGGCTATTTGAGGATTTTAGACTTAAGAATGCACGCGGTGGATATGGAGCAATGCGTAATCGCCAACGTCTTCATTTCACCTTGAAGGCGTGAATTTCCAAAAGCTGTTCGCCTATGAATACGTATAAAATTACGGTAGTTCGCGAACGGGCGCGCGTCTGCCGCGTCTCCATTCGCCCCTGTCACGTGCCAGAGTGCTCCAACGGTTCTCCTCGCTCGAGGGACACGAAATGCGTCATATCGTTCGTTCAGGGCTTTCACAAAGAAGTCCGACCAACGCGTTGTTGGGCGTCCTGGTGTTCTCTAGACATCCCTCGGAATCCAGTAGGTGACGGCTCTCGTCCAGCGGGTGTCTGCGAAACGCATTACGTGGCCGGCCCACCTAATTTTCGACGACTTGGCCTATGCGACAGCGTCTCTGGTCTTCGAGCATCGATGAAGCATTTATTGAGTCAAAAGTGATACAAAATCAGTGATCATGATAGACAATGAGAACTTCATCCATCTATGACCAACTTTCCTCCGGAAGTTCAACAGGACCCCACCCGTTTGAGTTTTGACGAAATGTAGGAGGTATGGTAGGTTAGGATACCTGCATCTTGTGCAAAAACTGTAGCTCAAAAACCCTTAGCAGTCAGCTTAGGGTAAGGTGAGGTCAGGCACAAGTGAGATATGAATGACCTGGGGGGGGGGGAACGCTAGCAGTAGCTGGCGTGGACGGTCATTCCGGATAGTGGTCACCGCCAGTTCACCTTCTGTTGACTTCCACTGGACTTACATACGTGGCCGGCCCTCCTAATTTTCGACGACATGGCCCATGCGACAGCGTCCCTGATCTCCTGTATTACGTGTTGTTAATGCTCGGGTAAGCACCAATGTATATTCGTCCCTGTCGTGTGCCAGAGTGATCCACTGAATCTTCCTTGGTTATGGAACACAAAAAGTGCCATACTTCTTGATCAGTGATATTTCTACTACAAGTGAAGAAAACACTGTTCTGTCCAGGGTCGCCAGTCCTGTATTACATACAATATTTACGCGGAGCTAGAACCATTTTATGATGGAAAGTATCTGTAGCGCAGTCGGAGGAGGCGGGTTACGCCTGAATCGACTCGTGTTTTAGGCACCGCAGACTCTGTTGCTGTCGAATTAGAATAAGTCAATCAGCAAAGCTCTTGTGTCTCTATCTGTTGGCCATCACAAGTACAACTCTAAGGGCCTGTTCATACTTCGCGACAAGAGCGACTGGAGCGACTGGGGCGACGGATGTAGTGTGTGGTCTACGTAAATAATTAAGCATTTCACACTACGTCCGTCGCGGACGGAGTGTGGAATACGCAATTATTTACGTACACCACACTACATCCGTCGCCCAGTCGCTCCAGTCGCTCTTGTCGCTCTTGTCGCTTTGTCGCTCCTGTCGTCGCGAAGTGTGAACAGGCCCTAAAGGCCAAACACGCGTTCAAATTGCGCTCGCAATATCTCGTAAAGTATGAACAATGTGTGACGCTTCCAATGAAAATGAATGCTTTTTGCCGGAGGGTGCGTAGTAGTGCAGTCGGAGAAGGCGACTGTTGGCGCTTCCATCCGATTCGAGATTCTATTCCGATTCCCCTCCCAGGCCAACCAGGCGTTCCATTCCTCGGGTGTCGATGGATTGCTACCAGACTTGTCTGGGAAGGACGAAACACTGACTTGCCTATCGGCTTTTCAGCGCAAGTCATTGTCTAGACCCAATACGCATTCGATTGCTCCTATACGGCATGCCGTGGAAGTCGAATGCGTCATCTCAAAAGAGCTGGATCATCAGCCTTATAATACCGCTCATGCCTTTTGGTTTTTAGGCGGAATAAACCTAAAAAGTCGTCGTTTTCCCATAACTCCCTCCAATATGGCTATCTTAAATAGTAAAGGTTACCATTCAAATCCAATCAGTGGTCATTCAATGGTTTAGGAAAAGAACAGATTCGATGGCCCCTAAATCCTGGACGGCGGTGACCTCCATGAGTCGCTTGGGATAATTGTACCGACAATGTTCAGGTTTTTTAGAAAAAGTGGATAAAGGACGGCGTTACTCAATCTTTTTTGGGATGCGCCACGCATTCTACTTCTACGGGATGTCGTGGAGGCGATTTGAATGCGTCTTTGGACATACAATGACTTGTGGTGACAAGCCGATGAACAAGTCAGCGCTTTATCCTTCCCGGACAAGTCTGGTACCTATTCATGGACCCTGGAGGGATGGAAAGCTTGGCTGGCCTAGGCGGGAAATCCGAACCAGGAACCTGGGGCCGGATTCATCAACGACTTATCCGTGGGTATAAGGGGTATAGATATCCACGACGAAGCCTGCGTCTCTGACTCTTGCATTATGGCGGTATAGGGGGTAAGATAAGCGTCAGATAGATATCAAATCAATTTTTTTTTCTGGAACCACTATATAATACCTACATCATTGGATAGACTGCCCTCATAGGATTCGATCGGTAACATTTTTTTTGAATAAGCCACTATGAAGGCCGTCATGGGAAAACAGTCATTTTTTGGGTTCATTCCACCCAAGAATCAAAAGGCCGGAGCGGTATTGTAACTTCTTTGCTGAGCATAACCAGGGAGCCCAGTACACAACCTAAGATGCCAATTCCTCCGGCTACTTCCTCCTTTTCAGCATCCCTGCCAGGATTCTCAATGCTTCAGAAGCCATTTAGCCCCGGTCTTTCAGCCGGCTGTGACCCGAGGTTAATCGCCGTCCTCGACCGATTAGGAAGTGCACGGCTTCACCTCCGGGCCAGCGCAGACCCCAGCCAGCGGTCGTGCACCCCGGCGGCCGTGCAGGTGGCTGCTGGGATCCGCTTATTATTCGCGTCTTAGGGTGCAGCTCGAATCTGAGCCAATCAGTTCGTCGTTATCTGTGCGGATCAAACAAACCGCTCGAGGAGCTGGTGGGGTTCAGGCCGCCGCGGATTAACGACACACCTGCGCACAATTAAACGCACAGAAGGAGCCGAGCTGGGGTGTTGGTGGGCTTGCCATCGGCTTGAAGGCGTCGAACACCGCTCGGTTCGAACGACGAAAAAAGCGTCGCCGAAGAACAGCGTGAGAAGACGGTCGTGCGCATCGGCTATGCGTCATTGTTCGCCGGGCAAAAACGCGACGAAAAATCTCAGAAGATGCTAATTTGCGCGTGTGGATCGAGCGCGCGCGCGTGCGGCGTTGTTCACCTGCCGGAAATGACATTCTCCGTTGTCTCACCGCGGCTTCCGTCCTCATTATCAGTCCCTGTGATAGCCGTCGCTTCCAGGATACTTCTGCACACCTGGGGTGACGTGTGGAGTTTCTTCAGTCTATTTATTGACCGAGACTTGTGTCAGCCACTACAGGGTAGGTGAATTGGTGCCAGACTTGTCTGGGAAGGATAAAGCGCTGACTTGTTCATCGGCTGGCCACCGCATGTCGTTCTAAATACTCATTCAAATTGTCTCTGCGATATCCGGCTGTGAAGTAGAATGCGTGGAGCATCCCAAAAAGGGTTTGATTAACGCCGTCTTTTATCCTTTATCCTTTATCTATCTCTACGTGAAGATCCACGCAAAAACCAGAATAAACAGAACATGTATATCAAAGACCGGAAAACCAGGCAAACGGCAGAAAACAGAAGCAGTAGGAAGTCAACTATTAAAGGACATCCTGGAGATACCTGCCAGCAAGTCTTTTATATTGCCTTAACGATTTTGATGTTTTTCTTCGAAATTTTTGAAATTCAGTTCCAGTTCGATCTGTGAAAAATGTCGACCTTATATTACTTCTGACTTCTGGAATTTGAAATCCTCATCTGGCCAAGTCTGGTTCTTGAGCAAGTTAATGAATGAATTTCCTGAAAAAGAAAATCCAACATAACATTGATCGTCTTATAGAATATGAATACATTATATTTTTCCCACCAGAAGCTACGGTGTGCAAATTGAAGATTTTGTTCCTTTAAAGAGCTGATGGAAAGTTGGTGTAATTGCATCCATGCACTCTAATTCGGAATATTCGACCTTTACAACGAGTTGCGGTGGCCAGCCGATGAACAAGTCAGCGCTTTACCCTTCCCAGACACTTCTGGTAGAAATTCACTGACCCCGAGAGGATGAAGGCGTGGTCGGCCTGTGCGGGAAATCCGAACCAGGAACGTGGAATTGGGTGCGCGTAACAGTCGGCGCCTTCTTCCACTGCGCTACCACGTGCCCACCAGACATTGGATCCGAAGCCATTCGGATATTTTGGATCCGTCATTTTTCAAATCCCGATTGATAGGATTGAGCAAATAATGGAATTTTCGAAAACCTGAGGGGAAGGAACGCGTAGTTGTCCTGTGCTGGAAATCCGAACAAGGAACGTGGAATTGGGTGCGCGTAACAATCGGCGCCTCCTTCCACTACGCTACCACGTGCCCACTAGACATTGGATCCGAAGCCATTCGGGTATTTTGGATCCGTCATTTTTCAAATCCTTGTTAACAGGATTGAGGAAATAATGGAATTTTTGAAGAAGCCGAGAGGATGGAACGTGTAGTTGTCCTGTGCTGGAAATCCAAACCAAGAACGTGGAGTTGGGTGCGCGTGACAGTCGGTGCCTCTTTCCACTGCACTACCACCTGCCCACTAGACAGTGGATCCTAAGCCATCGAATATTTTCGATCCATCATTTTTCAAATTTTGGTTAATAGGATTCAGCAAAGTTTTGAAACTTAGGGCGATTCAGATAGGGATGATCTTTACTAGATCAGAATTTCAGAAAATGATTTCGATCAGAAATCTGATATTCTATCCGATTCGAATATCCTATACAAGATCCGAATATAAAGTAATTATTTGTATCACTAGAAAATCCTTCACGTTGAAACTACTCTTATCTTAAACATTTCGAAATCCGAGGCCCTTCAAAAATGCTACTATTCGCTTCCAGCCGGGTTTGAAAAATAACGAATTCAGAATTTTCCGAATCGGTATCGGATCCAGTATCTAGCGCCCACTACGTATAGGTAGTGCTAGTCGTTAAACTGATCAAATAGGGATCAACGCTATTCTTTTATTTCGCGACAAGCGCCTAGTCGATGCTCGATCTTTTCCTGTGGCGATTGTGAGAACGAAATAGCCGTCAGTAGTTCCACATTGTCGTCGACGACTTCCCAGGAGCGCCGAGGCGCCTCCTTGTCGTAGTTTATCAGCGAGCTGGCGGGCGAGGTTTACTGCCTCGAAATCGAAACCGGCGAGTGGGTGCTGCATTTCAGGACGGGTCCGAGTGCGTATGTATACAAAGTAGACGGCGCCGCGGCTCGCATTCGCAGGTCGCATTATTGTCGTCTCAGTTTTCATGACGCTACGTGGAGGCGACTCTACGAAGCGTTTACTTCGGCCGGCCGCTCACCTCGCTCGACTCACCTCGTCCAAGCAAACGCGCGTTCACGTAAACAAATCCACGCCGAAGCTCACTGCCAACAAACACACACACGGACAGGTGGACCGAGAGGAGCTGCGCGGCGATTGGGTTAGATAAACTGTGTGCTGTGGCACTCTGCAACGGATGACTGTTTACGCTCATGTATCTGAGTAACCGGAGTAGCAGGCGACGTCTGGGAGTTCATTCCGACCTCCGTCGAGAAGGTCGCGTGAACAAAAATCCTAGAACACATATGTTTGGAAGGCCTAAAGGCTGCGCAGTTGGTAGAGGAGCTGGCTGTCGTGTTCACTCCGATTCTGTGCTCTTGGTTCAAGTTTCGAACCCTGCCACCAGAGCCTTCTATCTCCCTGAGATACCAGAGTTGCCTGGGAAGGATACAACGCTGACTTGTTCACTTGGGCACTGTAAGCCGTTGTGAAGGCCAAATAACATTCATATGACTTTCACGTGGCCGGCCCACCTAATTTTCGACACCCGCTGGACGAGAGCCATCAGACACCCGCTGGACGAGACCAACTGGATTCCGCGGGATGTCAAGAGAACACCAGGACGCCTACCGACGCGTTGGTCGGACTTCTTCGTGAAAACCCTGAACGACCGATATGACGCTCATCGTGTCCCTCGAGCGAGGATCCATTGGAGCACACTGGCACGCGACAGGAACGAGTGAAGACGCTGCTGGCGCCCGCTCGAGCAGCTCGATGATCAACGGGACGGCAGGTGATACAGGTGATGACTTTCACGATATGTATACCGTAGAAGTAGAATGCATGGCGCATCCCGAAGAATTTGAGTAGCGTTGTCCTTTATTCTTTCTACCCTGTACGATTGGAGCTAATAGTCGTGAAGCGATCCAGGACCGGATTCATCAACGACTTACAGCAATTTAACAGAGAAAATTACAGCTGAAAACCCTGATAGCCCGGCTTATCAAGCGATATGATGAGCGGTATGCCGCGCTATCTGAGTTTTCCGCTGTGAATTCTCTGTTAAATTTATATAAGTCGTTGATGAGTCCGACCCCTGGAGGTCTTCAGTGAGGTAAATTTTTTGAAACATGGCTCTGGTGCTCCTCACAGAACTGTACTTCCCTTCGTTAGAAACGCGTAATGAGGAGGTTCAGTAAGCCACTACCAGCAGTAAGCACCATAGAAGTGTGGGAATGGTAGGCCTAAAGCGTGTTGCTACAATGAACTCCTCTATTATCGGTAAAAACTATCCAGTGTCATCGGCGCCGCTCGAGGTTAGGTCAGTGCGGTTCGTGCATGCCAATCGGGGACTAATAGCCTCATAGTTCATTAAATATGCGACGCGTACGGACGGAAAAACTGTGCGCCGCACACATCGTCGTGGCTTTAGCAGAACGTCAACCTCAGCCTCCACCACCACCACCACCACCTCACCCTCTTCCGCCGACACAATGGACTCCGCGAGGAACCAGTTCGAAACGCCGGCGCCTCGCGCCATTCGCATGCTCTCTCCCAGCTCGGCTCACCTCACGGTGACCTTGTTCGAGGCGCTCGTGTATGACCGTATGGAGAATGGCCGGACCGTCGCTCGCTCGGTTGGCTGGCTGGCCGGCTGAACGACGACGACCGCGACGGCGACGACGACCGAATGTGCACACCTGTGGCGGTGTCCATAGGCCATAGGCCGCGCCGCTACAAAAGCCGCCCGACCCGGGACAAATTGAGAGCTTTTTCTATCGAGACAGACCGCCGACACGGTAATTGGCGGCGGTCTGAGGACGATTAGAACCGACGATGAAATCTCGGAAGCACGACGCTGCTTGGAAGGGGTGTGAGGAGCGGCAGGAGCCAAATCAAGATCGATCTTTAGAATGCGGAAGAAAGCGCTCAGAGGAACCCTTTACTCTTAGGAATATGATAATCAATCACACACATCATCTACAGCACTGCTCAACTTCGCAGTTGGAGCCAAAATTCTTGAAAACCTGTTCAATTACTAAAAGTGGTAGTAGAGCGCTCTCAAAGGCACTCCCTGTGGGAGAGGAGAGCGTGAATTTCTACTCAAAATACCGTACCTTCTCAACAGTCAATCGACAGGTGACACCTACTCCTACAGACAGCTTGGAATTAAAAAAAAGGATAAAGAACGGCGTTACTCAACTCCTTTTGGGATGCGCCACGCATTCTACTTCTACGGGATGTCATGGAATCCATTTGAATGCGTATTTTGTCATGAAATGACTTGCAGTGGCCAGCCGATGAACAGGTCAGCGCTTTATCCTTCCCATACAAGCCTTTTACCAATTCACCCACCCCGGAAGGATGGAAGGCTTGGTTGGCCTGGGCAGGAAATCCGAACCAGAAACCTGGTATCGGGTGCAGGCCTCAGTCGGCGCCTCCTCCGACTGCGCTACACGCTTGGCTTTAGCTTTCCAAAATCTCACAAATAAACGTTTGAGCTTAAAGTGTGTATGACATAAGATTGGGAGCCGATCCATGATGCGCCATGCACTTTTCTCTACTCGGAATTATAGAAACGTGTACAATATATTAACAGAGAATTGGTGGTTTCTACCCTACTCCTATTGAAATTTCTTTCCCCAACCCCCCTCCCCCATTAAAGGCATTAAGGTCAGATCTTATTTGCATATATGAAGACTATAGGAAGACTTTTTTGGTGCAGCCTATTCGGATCTCAACCCGTGTCCCTTCCAGTAGAACACTCATCCCGGGTCATTTTTGCTTCATTTTACGTATATACTTCGTGGCACAAGGAGGAGCCGGCTGTCTTCTACTCTCCGAATCGAGATTCTTGGTGTAGGATGTCGTGAAGCTGTTGAGCCAAAATTGTTATCGAAGCTTTTTTCGGCTTACGTTTCGGTGTAACCGCCTTCTTCAGAGTCTGAAAAAGTCAAAAAGAGTTTGAGAAATTACTCGTCCAGGGATCCTTGGCTCAACAGCTTCACGGCATTCTACACCACTGTTAAACGACATGCCAAGATTCAACGACAGTCGGACATGGAACATCTTACGAGATTCTTGGTTTGGGTCCCGCCCGGGCCAGCCATGCCATCCATCCCTTCGGGATCGGTGGAATGGTACCAGACATGTCTGGGAAGAATTGTCTATCGGTCAGCCACTACATACAGGTTGTTGTATATGCTAAATGCACATATAAATCGCCTCCATGATACTCCACAAAAGTAGAATGCGGGGCGCATCTCAATCAGGGATTGATTAACCACGTCCTTTATCCTGTCTTCTTAGTCTCGCAGCGAAACTCTAGAAGTGCCAGGATCCGTCGAGCTTATTGACAGCTTTTTGAGGATTATTTCGTTTCCAATGGCAACTCAAAATTTTCCCAACTACCAAGCTCGTTGGCAGAGAAGAAATAACGAAAGAGCATATCCATTGCCTTTTCGGCTTTCTATAAATCGCGACATAGTGAGTTATGGCGTTGTGATCTCGAATGCGTCTGCTAGCCAAGATACTGAAACTTTCGAAACTCTTGAAGATAGCAAAGTATCTCCACTGTATTTTGTCGCTTGAAAAGTCTGTCACTCTTGTCACACGTAAAGAATTACCATGTCAACCGAATTATTGCCTAAAGTTGAGAAAAGCTATAGAAATGCAAATTTAACAGAGGTTTTAATGCGCTTGACGAAGGAGGAGTGCCCTTCGAAACTCTTGAAGTGAATCAAATGACTGCGAGAAACTTCCTAAAAATGGCTTTAAGGTTGAGCATGGCGTGCTTGCACCGGAAATTTAGGTGATCCAATTCAATCTCCATATGGACATGCTGAGAACGACGAATCAGGTCGCACCTTAAGCTAGGCCTAAAGATGGAGGTGAAGAGGTTCACGAATGTAGGACTTGAGCTCACGACATCTCACATGAAAGGATAGGCACAGTGCACACGTTTGACCATAGATTTCTGAGGGATCAGTGAAAGCTAATTTTTATTGGGCTGTGAGAGCATGGAGGCGCCGGTTTTAGGGACGGAAATAGCAAACGTGGAAAGCGGCGATGAGGCGCGAATGTGAGTGCGGAGGGCGTAGGGAGTGTGTCGGATGGCCGATGAAATGTCGATTCGTCACAGTGCTTGATGAAACAACACCACCGGCCACACCACACTCACATGCGTTATCGACTCGACGATTCCCATGGTCGTGCTCGCCGTTGTGTGAGTGTGTTTGTGTCAGTTTGACGTAACACGGGCGCTGTCTGCTTCTCTCCACCTCGCCGCGAGGTCCGTCCGTCCGCTGGTCGGTGCAATCCCAGCCCGATCATTGTGTTCTTCTCATATGGCCAGCCACTTCTCACTTATAAGCTGTGCACAGCGCTCAAGTGCCTGCCTCTAGACCGTAATCTATGCGTGATATTGGCCTAGGTGCGCAGCTAATTACCATAACCCGTTGCGTAAGCGCGAAGACGACGGGGGCGACGGTGGCCGCCGCGGCTAATCGGTCGGGTGTCGCCAAGGAGCGCGGCGCTGATTGGCTGAGCGGCGTTAAGGAGGGCGGTAGTGATTGGCTGAGACGCTCGGTCCACCCACTTCTTGCGCCGCCCCGCTCGTCGGCGCTCCAATGAAGGAGTGCGTCGTGTCTGGTGGTAGCCACGGCGGCTGCCGCGATCGCCGCGGCTCCTTCCGCCGGCCACGCCCCCATTTTTGGGCGTCCCCCTCGGAGCCCGACCTTAGGTACCATGAGCTCCGCGTGTATTTGCTGTTGCTGGTTGATTTCTTTTCTATTCTAGTGCCTTTTCCACTTTTCATCGTTAGGACTTAGGTTTAGACATTAGGGTGGTCTTTCTTCCCCTCTACGTGCTGTTTAGCGGTCCACAATCTTCCCGTAGGCCGCGAACTAAGTGAGGACCCAAGGGATTCATGCGTCATATCAATCACTAAGCACAGCGCTGCAAAAGCAGGTGTGCAGGGCTGATATCTATAGAATCTCTCCGGTTTCGCCTTTTCTATAGATTTTCTATAGATTTTTCCTTGTAGCTTCGATATGGAGGTCTACTGTAACGCCCTATTGACACAACAATAGAGTTACTTTTCTGTCTGTAGCACAAAATTTTTGCTTCAATTCTATTTGATAGGAAAAGTTTTGGAAGTTACGCCCTTTAACTGATCTAAATGTAACCTTTGCTATTAAAGCTAGGGACTGTCGAGCTCATTCTTGGCTTTATGACGGTTTGATAAAGATCTGGTTTTAAATTGCTTGTCCGAAATGTTTAATCCTTCAATTTATTTCTGATGACCTACTACCAGACACCTCAATCGTTTATAGTTTGTGCATGCATATGCATGCAGCTCTATAAAAGTAAAGAATAAAGATCGATTTCATTAAGTCTTGGATGCATTACACATCTTTCTTTTAGAATACAAGTTAGAAAATTTGAAGGCAGAGTTGACCTGCACAATGTTTTGTGTGGAATTTTATCCGCATTCCATGGATCTATGGACCTAGACGCCATTTGAAGCTAGCTCTACGTACTGAAGCAGGTTGGAGTAAATAGATAAACCTTACAAAAATGTTGAAGGAGAGCACGCTAGGGAAGTAGTGTTGGTAGTCCACTTGCTCACCTCCTAGGTTCTTTAAATCAGATAAGGGACGCTGCTGTGTTTCTTGAGGGCGGGAGTTGTTAAAAGCTCTTGGATGTTTCCAAGGAGTTTTACACACGGCAATGGATTTTTCTGAACTTCCATGTCAGATTAACTGCATTTATATAGTAGCACATAAGGTTCTTACTTGATCGCTGTGCACTATTATTTCCTATTAAAAAGCAGTTATTTAATTAATGACTTTTTGGTCTGTCTTGTTTTTCTTGTTCTTTCCTCTCTATATGTTTCTTCGTTGTTTATATCTTTCATCTTCCATTATCATGTATCTTATATCTTTTTCATCTTGCATTCCAAATATTGCAAGTCATTTCGCATATTATGTGAGAGCTTTTGTAAAAACACCACTTTTGCTATATGGTCTAATTCTGCTCTTGAATCAATTTACGCGAAATTGCATTGCAATTAAACAAGATTTTCAAGAATTTTTTATGCTTTTGAGGGCCGATTTCTCCATAGAACCTAAATGCTTTCGGTAACCTTTACAGGCAGCTTTCATTGTGATTATAGTCGTTGCATTCTACAGTAATTGCGTAGAACACTATGGTATCCTCTGATCCCGGAGGGATGGATGGCTTGGTTGGTCTGGGCGAGAAATCCGAACCAGGAACCTGTTATCGGGTGCAGGCGATAGCCAGCACCTTCTTCCACTTCGCACCATGCGCCCTGGCTCCACATTACCTGACTTTTGTTGTCACGGTTTATTAGTAAGTAACAGGTAGCTTTAAAAGGACGCATGTGGCGCAGTCGGAAGAGGTGCCGGCTGCCGCGTGCACTCGATACCAGGTTCCTGGTTCGGCTTTCCCGCCCAGGTCAACAAAGTCTTCCATCCCTCCGGGGTTGGTGAATTGGTAGCAGACTTGTCTGGGAAGGATGCAGCGCTGACTTGTTCATCGGATGGCCACCGCACGTCATTGTATGATCAAATACGCATTCAAATCGCCTCCACGACATCCCGCAGAAGCAGAATGCGTGGCGCATCCGAAAGGGATTGAGTAACGTCGTTCTTTATCCTTGTATTTATCTTTTTAAAGCTTCATGGGTTATTTAACTGGGGTGTCGCCTGAGCTCCACAAGTATTTCTGTTTGTTGTTTTGCTTCTTCTAGAGGCTTGAGGTTGCAGTTCTTTTGAGCTTATTCTTGTCTTGGAGCAAATAAGAATCCGTTTTCTTCTCTGGAATGTATTTCTGCGAATTTTTTTTCTGAAAGATCTAATCTGCGGCATTTTCAGCGCTTTCGGAGTCATTGATTTAAGCAAAAATAGGATAATATATGCGGATGTTGCGGATGTTCTATGCGGTTAAACAGCGCTGGCGGTGTAAGGCACAGCATCACTGCTCGGGAAGCAGAAGGTACGGGTTCGAGTCCCGCCTCGCGCAAGGGTTTTGATAGGACCTTCTGTAGCAGCATATCCTTCTACGTCAGCGTTTTGGGCTCAAGCAAGTGTGTTGGAACAAAGAGGTAATCGTCTCAAAAGGCTTCATCTGCTTCACTGTGCTGGATTTCGTTGCAAAGATTAGTTCTCGAAGTAGTTCGTGCGAACCTGTGCAGCTCCAGCCTTTCATACCCCACATTGCTACTCCACACCACATCATTTTATTCAAGCTGGTCCTGTACTTTCCGGGCCAAAACGGCCAACGGAGTGAAGCATTGACCTGAGCGAGGTAAGAAGTTCTAGCTCGCTAGGACAGCCCAAATGTCGAAGTACTTTCCCTTGCCAAATTGGCTTCCTTGACTGACCGTGTATAATCTTCGCCGAGAGCTCCTCCTCTCGAAGGTACCGTTGGTCATCTTTATCTACATATGTACGGCCAGAATTCTTTCCAATGGATTTTGGAAATTTTGGAAAATTTGGAAAATCTCATTTGCAATTGGTTGCAAAAGCGCAGGGTTCTTTCCTTGTTATGACGTACGGAACTCTTAACTTATGTGCTTTACTACGTGCTGAAGAGCGGCCTAATACAACGAGTGGACGATGCTGAAGCAGCTCTTCAAGGCCTAGCCGAAGACGTGAAGCGGGCGCAGTATTTCCGTGTCCAATTAGCTCTGAAGATGATACGCGGCGTCCGTGTCCGCTAATAAGGCGTTGATATGCGCGTAATCGGAGACGTTGAAGCATCTGCATAGAGCCGGAACGCCGTCGAGATTCTTAGGAACGTACTGGAGGGTTCCTTGCACTGCCTCCCTATTTTAAGGGTCTTTATTCACAAAATGTCGACCTAGATAGCTCAGCTGGGTTTGTAGAAATCTCATCTCTCGCCAGCTTAACCAGCTCTTCTCGGTCTTCCTTAGGTCGTATTGCCCTTGTAGTTGTGTTCAGTAGGCCAAGGTCTACTTTACCAAAGATTTGAAGAAGGAAGTTCATGGAGCTCATACAGTAAAAGTCAACGGTGCAATTCAGCTTACTTAGGTATGGAGGACATGTATGTATGTAATTGCGCTCTGCTTTTAGCAAATAATAGTAAAAATATAAAAAATAAACTCGTATAGGTTGATACCATACAAACTGTACAATAAATACACTCTATGTTCTTCTAAAGGCCGGGATATACGAGACAGCTTAAGCTGCCTGAGTTGTCTAGCCTCTTCGGCGCAAAAATAATGACCAATTCTTAAACTATTCTCGAAACATGGAAGTAAATTGGTCATACGTCAACAGAGACTCGGAAACAAGCCTCGCTTGTATGGTATCAACCTATACGCGCTGAAATTGCTCCATAATGCATGTTGAAATCTTTTAGACATGCTGCCATCCTAGCTTGTTACGGCATGCACGTCATGTCAGACTGTACAGGTTTAACCCACCCTATGCTGAATTGCACCGGGGGAATGACGTCAGAGGAATGCTTATTTATCTTCCAGAATAGGTAGAAATTGTAAAAACAGCCATTAATTTCGCGCGTAGTCACCGAGGGCAACAGCTCGTTAGCTTCCAGCTTAGTAAGCCAGATGGCTAAAATTTCACCACTGATTGCGTCAGACTAATTCGCCAGTGGCCAGAACGGGTTCGTTGTTGGAGCGAGGCTTGTTTCCGACTTTCTGATGGCGTATGACCAATTTACTTCCATGTTTCGAGGAAAGTTTAAGAATTGGTCATTATTTTTGCGCCGAAGAGGCTAGACAACTCAGGCAGCTTGTGCTGTCTCGTATATCTCGGTCTCTAGAAGACTATAGAGTGTATGTATTGTACGGCTTGTACAGCTAGCCCTCCTTTGAGTAGCAGCAGGCGTGGCTGGATTTTCAGACGCA
The DNA here is from genome assembly GCA_947396885.1 of Heligmosomoides polygyrus polygyrus. Classification (NCBI taxonomy): domain Eukaryota; kingdom Metazoa; phylum Nematoda; class Chromadorea; order Rhabditida; family Heligmosomidae; genus Heligmosomoides; species Heligmosomoides polygyrus. The sequence goes on along the minus strand of OX377203.1, from coordinate 95,360,550 downwards.
GGATTCCTCAGTACTTTGGATCTGTTAACGTCATCTGGTCGGACGGTCAATATGTTTGCGTGTGGCGCTGGAGCACAGCACTAAAGTCGCACTAGACAAGAAGTCCTTTCAGCGTTCACGTCCTCCTCTGCCGCACCGCGCCCCTCCCACGGATTCCAGTTGTCCGCCGGCCCTCTCAAGAAGCCCCGCCCCAGTGCGCCCGCTACAGTAATCGTCGCCGAGGCCACTTACGGAGGTGGCGTCGACTAATCTGAGAGTAGTCGTCCGTCCGTCCGTCCGTCCGTCTGCCCGTGCACCGTCGCGGTCGTGTACATCATCATCGTGCTCCCCCTTCTCAGATTCTGCCATTTCACCTCAGTCTTCCTACCACTCGCTATTCATCCGTGTTATTGGTAGATCGACTGCGACTCGTCGTACGCGAATCTGCAGACCTTCATCGAGTCGCTAGAAGCTGGCTGACGTCGGCGCAGCAGCTAGAACTAGTGGAAGAGCCGTAAAAGTGCACACATCGTCGCCGTGTGTCGCGTCTGCGACGTCGCCACGTGCCGCCGCGACGGTCGGTGATTAGAATTCGAAGACATTACGCGAAGAAATTCTTCTCGTTTCATCTTCGGGAATTAATTTACGGGCGTGTTGCGCGCCTCCCGAGAGCCGCGGTCAAGAATACGAACATTTTGTCGCCGCCCGGTTGCACGTTGCGATCGCAGCCGGTCGGCCTCCGTACTGCACTGGGCCTCCACAGTCTTTGTATTCCAATTCTCGCCGCAGGTAGGGCGCGTTTGTCATGGGATGGTTGGGTCCTCAGAATGTACTTCTGATGTCGATCATGCGCTCCACAGAGCCTAAGCCAAATCGATTTGGTCGAAGGATTCCCTTGAGAGTAGAGCTCTGCTCTGCGATTCGATTGACCCTTGATCATAGAACGTCTCCAGTTCTGATATAGATTTCCAATGATTTCTTTATCATCTGGTGTGTCGATGGATCGAACCGATCATTTCTTTCCTCATCATTCTGGTGTCACTCACTCCTTATTTTATTCCATGTTCTCACTCCTGGGCAAATCTCTGCGCACCAGGCTATGAGACTAAAGTCAGAGCTTAAATTCACTTCTTTAGGTAATTTCGACTGTCTTTCCTAGAATTCAAAGCTCAGATACGATGAAGTTTCCGAAGAACTTTTGATTTGACAATTTTTCAGCTCAGAATTTTAGGAAAAAGTCAGTAACCTACTGGACTGCTCTATAAGCTGATTGCTATTGAGGATTCGGGTATCTATCCTAAGGAAAAGGAGGGGCTCCACGCTCTCTTTGTTAGACAGCGATGGTAGAAATCAAATTAACCTATTTTAAAGATCGACTCGCCGAACAAGTTTGTAGGAGGTTTCCCTCTTAGTGGTGTTTAACCGCAAAATTACTATAGAATGCTTGCTCCAGCAATGTAGATTGAAGGCTGCAAATCAGATCGTTGAAGCGGCAACGCTGAAAACGCGCAAAAATGTCGTTTTTTCTGATTTCTCTTTTGTTTTTGGAGAACTCGAAGAACTTTCCTTTACATTTTTTAGGTTTTTGCAAGGTTTCAAGGGATTTCAACATCCTTTGATTATGTTATTATCTGGAGTGTTTGGAGACTCATAGCTAAAGGTATGAAGCAATATGATATGATCAGTATACTTTAAAAGTGGAATATGGGCAGCTAAGAAGCATCGACGAACATACCTAAGCAACGTGCTATCTATCAAAATTGACATGGCAGTCAACGGAATTTTGAGAAGCTTTGGCAGATTAGTCTAGGATATTTTCATTTTTATTTGGTAGTTTGTTGAACTTCCGGAGCTTTCTATGCGAAAAAGGTGGGCCAATCTGAGACTTTGCCGTGGCAGTGTAATTTATTTGCCTTTCCCTTCTAGACATCGTCAGTGGCCCACCAAACAAAGCTATTGGGTCATTTAAACTCCTTTTGGCAGGATCTTAAGCACATGAGCAGATCAGCATTCCTGCGTCGCTCTGAAAATTTTGAAGACTAAGGGCGCCGGAGCAAGCAGTGTCATTTGACAGAGCGTTTTTATCTGTTCCAAAACCTCATGTATAACTTCTTTTTTATAACGTGTGAATTTTTTGAACACTTTCTAGGAGCTCTATATTTCCACCTTCAATGGATTACTAATATTCCAAACTCCACTTTCGGATGAGCATATGTAACACATGGAAGCTCACAAAAACAATTTTTTGTACAATAGAAAGTAACAGTCTCTTTTATGGAAAACGTTTTTATCTGTAGGATCTTGAATATCACATAGGTCTTGTAATTTACTTTCTTTACAATTGCACTGTACTGACCTGCGAAGACAAGTTCTTATAAAACATTAAAAAGCCTAGGTCAAACTTCTTTTGCAGGTAGGAGAATAGGTCTTCCTAGGTTCTACAGGATCAAGTGATCTCTAGGTGAAAGCACCAAAATATTTCGGTTTTTCCCTCAGAAAGTGGTTGTGTCCAGTTTTCAAAACATTGATCCCTGTAATTCATTGCCTCTTGTAGGCGAATTCAGAAGCCTACAAGAGGTAATGAATTACAGGAATCAATGTTCTGAAAACTCATGTTGCTGAAGGACAGAGGCTAAAAAGCTGCGTTCATCAATTCCTTTTGGAATGCGCCATGTACTCTACTTCTACTGGATGTCATGGAGACCATTTGAATGAGTGTTGTCTGTACACAATGACTTACGGAAGCCATCAGATGGGTAAATCACTGTTTTATTGTTCCTGGGGCCGGATTCGTCAACAATTAAACCCGAGGGTATGCGGGGTATAAGGGTCGAGAAAGGTATGTAGGAGTCAGAGACGCAGGCTTCATCGTGGGTGTCTCTACCCCCTTTACCCGCGGGTTAGTCGTTGATGAATTCGGGCCATGGACAAGTCTAGCACGAACCCATCGAGTCCGAAGTATTCGTGGCCTGGGCGGGAAACGCAAACCAAAAACCTTGCTTACGTGGGAGATGCAGGCATTGCGCCCTCTCTGCTGCGCTACCGCACAGGCAAAATCAAATGTCTCAATTTCAGCATATAATTTTTAGGGTTTTAACCAGAAGTCAAGAGACATTTCACAGGGTAGGGTTTGCAGAACCCTACCCTGTGAAATGTCTCTACAAGCACTAAGTTCTGCTACTAGACTGCCATACCGACGTCTCAGGTGCAAGTGAACGTCCTCGAACTTCTTATCCGACAGTCTAAGAGTGTAGCTGTTTCTGACAGCTTAATTTCGTTCGCCGGCGAGGCGACGTTAAATGACAGGTGCAGAGTAGGCGAGGGCGCGTTTCTTCGAGTCAGCGTTGTCGTCGCCATCGGAATGCCGTTGTCCGTGTCTCGCCGCTGTCGCCTCCTCCTGGGTGTTGCGAATTGCCGCTCAGGGAAGCAATTAGGAATTCAAGACTATTGATTAATTAGAAGCGAAGGCATTTTTGATTCGAACGTCGTGTCGACGGCAGCTTCGGGAGGCACCGGACGCGTCATACCGAATACCGAAGACCTTCCGCGACCGAAGGTCCCGGGAGTACTCTCAAGTTCCGTTGTGGAGGAGTTAGCCCCTCACTGGCAGACAGGCCCTCGACGCGGCTCGAGGTTGTCGCTGACGTTGTCGACGTCGTCGTAATCCTCTCAAGTGAATCATCTCAGCGGTGAGCGAGCGTGTTGCTAGCCAGCCAGCAGTTCCCGTCGACAGACAGTTTCATTCCGTTCTACTCCACGTCTCTCAAGTCACGGACCCGGGCTTGAATGCATGTGTCCACTTTGAGATGTTTCACATAGAGAGACCTTGAGCCTCCGCAATTGTGGGTCTAAGCCGTGGTGATGGTCGTCAATGAGTGGTGGCTCGAATCCGGCTTTAGTTCCGCTTCAATGGAAAAGGTTGCATATGGCCGAGTTCTCCACTTCTCCCCACTCCCAGCTAAAACATCCTTGCCTCCGAGATGCCACTGGACACTCGTAAAAGTCCTTCAAATTGGGTGGGCATGCGAGGATGGAGGAAGAGCGCATCCTCCAGCACTTCTCGGCCGAAGCCAGTGATTCGTTGGGCTTCCGCCTTGGCTAGGAAGATGTACGAGTTGTCCAAAATCTTCCAAGGCATCCGCCTCTGTGGCTTCTCTTCATTTAGACCAGCTTCAAAGGTTAAACGCCGACTTCACGATGCACTACTGTGAGGTCCAGTCGGCCAGCTCTCAACTCTCCTCCAATCTAGCTTTGAAGTCAAACGACTTGTATACGGTACCCTACGCCTATCAGCTCTTCTAACTGTTGGTATGGGTCAAGCTGCGCTGAGTCCTGCCAGAAGTCATCCCTTTCCTTGCTTAAGAAATCTGTCTGTCTGACGTGTTTGGCTGAACCTATGGAAAAATCGCGTACCTATGGAAAATATTGGGCGCGTGTAGCGCAGCCGGAGGAGGCGCCGACTGTCGCGTGCACCCGATATCAGGTTCCTGGTTCGGACTTCCCGCTTAGGCCAACAAAGCCTTCCATCCCTCCGGGGTCGGTGAATTGGTACCAGTCTTGTCTAGGAAGGATAAAGCGTTGACTTGTTCATCGGCTGGCCACCGCAAGTCATTGTATGGCCAAATACGGATTCATTTCGCCTCCATGACGTCTCGTAGAAGTAGAATCCGCTAGCCCATCCAAGAAGGGATTGAGTAACGCCGTCCTTTATCCTTTATTTATGGAAAAATCGTTGTGATCCGAGACAACATTCAGATGATCGGCACAGCCTTTGCGATGCTCGACTCCTATGCGAGATAGTTCGATGACGTCTGCGGCATTTCCATAGAGTACGAATGTACGCTCGTAGTAGCACAGTCCGAGGAGCGCCTGTTGTCAAAAACACTCCGATTCGAGGTTTCTTGGAACAAGTTCCGGAGTCAGATCCTTCAACTGCTCACTGTCCTCTAACGGTGAAAATACCGCTAAACCCACTGATATGATGTTCATCAGCATCAGGATTAGCGGTATCTTCATCGTTAGAGGGCGGTAAGCGGTTAATGAATCTACCCCGGTCAGCAGAGCCTTCCTTTTCAACGCACCCCGTGAATTTGTTTCAAACAAGTCTGGATAGGATTCAGCAAAGACTTGTTCACCGGCTAGTCCAACTAGGCATTCAGATTGCCTGCAGAATAGTAGCAGAATACGTGGCGAGATTCATTAATGCCGATCCTTATCTTTTATCCTGTACTAAGCAGCGCACGGGACGGACAGGGCCATTTTTTGGGTCTGAGTTGGATTTTTGAGCCATTTTCGGAAATTCTCGCCAAATGCGAGTGGGACTTTCCCGCAGACAGAGGTGGATTACGAACAGCGAAGACAGTTTCTTCGCACTCCTTCTTTCGACTGCTTTACTCTCGCTGGAAGATCATTTCTTCTATGGGTAACTTAGGGTGCAATTCACGCCGTGTGGGACGAGGAAAGGAGTTGGAGTGAAGATTCAAAGGACCTGTCGTCACAGATGTCGTACCACATACATTGGGATTCAGGTTGGTCTGAAATTGACCCGGAAGGCTTGTCACAGACGTCGTGGCACGTGTGTTGGGATTCAGATGGGTCTAGTATGAATTTCTAGTTGGTCCAGGCTGTGTGAAGCTGAACACCACGTCGTCGTCGATGGAAGCATGCCAGATTGGCCCTCGTGCCACTTCGCTTCCTCGTGCCAGATCACCCGTCCGCAACTTGTCCCGCCGAGCGCTTTCTTCCTTCTGTGTTCTCCGATCGCTCCATGGACCAGACGCAGCTGAATCGAACCGAGAATGAACTTTTCCGAACGCTCTTCCCGTGGTTAAAAAGCGTTTAGTCAGCTGCTTATGCGTGGGCGTTGTTGGTTTGCCATCGGACAACTGCGAAAGCCAACGGCCTTCTGGGGTGAGTGGCTGAATCGCTGATGGACTTTAAGGTGCTCAGCATGTTCTCCTCTCAGCGAAGTATCTGGGCGAACTTTCCTTCCGTCAAGGATTCGGACGCGTTTTCCGGGGCCTATGTAGTGACATGAAGAAGCTGATGGACTTCAATTGTGGTCACTTCCATGACCCATTGAGAGCTCGAACAGTTGATGTCGGAGCAGAGCCTCTCAGATAAAGCTAACGGATGCGTAGGCAGTTCATCCAACTGGTTTCGGTCACATCTCGTAGTTACCTGAACGATACATGAAGTTTGTAGCTGCGTAGAAGTGAGCATTTTCGTTGGCTGGCTGCTTCTTTGCCCACTCCCTGTGCTCATTTGGACATAAAGCCCCTATGTAACGGCAGCGGATAGTCTGGTCATCAGCTCTTAATCAAAATCTGAAACCTGAATCTTAAGAAGGTGTTCGGCCTAGCCGATTTCATCCTGACATCTCATGTAAGTGCTTCTGGCCCATTGCTAAGATGATCTCATGGCCGTTGCGTTCGATCTAACAGCGCTATTGGTGTAAAGGGTCAGCTTCTTGCCCGGAAAGCAACAGGTGCGGGTTCTATCCCGGTTGGTGCAAGAGTTTTAATCGCAACTGAACCTTCCAGGAGTCTGGTAATCTCCTGTAAGGATGTTACCAGACTCTTGGATCTCCTGGAAGGATGTTACCAGACTCCTGGTAATCTCCTAGTTGGAATTATGCTTGCCATCTGTTTGACGTATATCTAGGGACCAATCTTGGCCGGGAGAAAGCAAGGTCTCTTTCTTACGACATCTTTGAATGGATTTCCAAATTATGAAGACCTTACATCACTGGAATAGATGCCTAAGAAGACTAAATCGCAGCGCATCTTCCTAGGGATGCTGCTCGCTGAATGTTCTTCGATCTTGGATCTCCTTTCCTTAGCTTATCAGTCCAGGGCCCGTAAGCCCCTTTGAGATAAGGTGCACTGATTCATGGGTGCGTGTGGTGCAGTCGGAAGAGGCACCGGTCGTTGTCTGCTCACCAAATTGGTTCAAGTTCGGGTCCCGGCCAAACCATCCAACAGCCGATAGGCCAATGACAAGGCACAGATGCCACTGTATGACGTGCTTCTAGTTTGCTTCTTAAATGCTGGACACTAACAATAACAAACCAGGCGCGGGCAGCGCAGTCGACTCTTCCCCGCACTCCAAAGCAAGGTTTAAGGTTTGGGTTTCGCTCGCCACGTCTTCCATCACTATGTGGTTGTTGAACTAATTGTAGACTTGTATTAGGATGGTAAAACACCAGTCTGGCCTCTTAAAGTCTTTGTATACCCCATGTTCGCGTTCACGTCTCCTCCACAATGTTTTGCAGAAGTAGAATCCATGGTGTATCCCACGAAGGAATTGAGTGAAGCTGATCTTCAGGTTCCTTAGGTACATCAGGAAGGAAAGTTCTGAAGAAACATAAAAGAAAAAATGATCAGAAGCTTTGGGTGCGAAGGTCCGAAGAGCATACAGCTGAAGCTATCTAACGCAGGTTTTCTGAACGATGGTCCAATGCCTAGATGCACTATTTCTTCCTTAGTAGCCGCCCCGACACAGGGCTGCTGGTCACCTGTGTCAGTGGGTAAGTGAAATCGAGAAGAATCGCGTCGCACGTCTACCGTACGCCGAGAGTTTATTGCGATTTCGGAGCGCATAATGGGCTTGTGACATGGCCGGGGTGTCTGGGGAGAGACCGAGGCCTCGAAGAGGAGGTGTGGATGTGGAGTGTGCGGTGTGGTGATCGGGAGACCGGCCGAATTCTAATAAACCACGCAATATCGCCGGCTGCCACCGCCTGTATTGTAGTCGTCGTCGTCGTCGTCGAAGTCCGTCCGGCGCCCTCAGCAGCCGATCGTCGAGCTGTGGTGGTGCCGCTGCCGCTGCTGCCAGGCCAGCCCACTCCTCTCTCCGCCCTCGAACGACGGCTTCAATACGGCCGGCCTGTTTTCTCAGCGTGAAATCAGCTCCATCGGCATCGATTCGACGATCGTCGTCGACGTCGTCGTCGCCCTATTCAACGGTGTTCGTCAACCGTCACTACCGCCTCGCCGCTCGCCACTCCACTAAGCCCGGCTGAACCTGCTGCCGTCGTCGTCATAGACACAAGCGAGTGTCGTCTACCAAGGAGTAGACGAGGAGACACACCACAACGATTCAAAGTCTTCAGTGCGGTAACGTTGGACTTTTCGGTAAGTTACCTGGAGTAGAGGTAGCATAGCTACCGCAGGTACCTAGCCTGGAGCATACACTGCTCTTAAAAAGAGTATGACCTCAACGGATAAAAATGGCAGAAATGAACTGAATCCTAGGTTTAACTAATCCTAGCCATACCTACACAGATCACAACTCTTGAGAGGCCATTTCTAAAATGCTTTAGGTACTCAAAACTCCCAATACCTCAACAGCACTGGATCACCGAGGAACCTGTACTGTACGACGTTGATGAGGCCTTCATTGACTCTCAGATTTCCGAACTTCAGGTCGTAGTAGGGGCACCTAGTAAATTCTGTGCTCACAGAATACTGTAATTCACCCCCTAAATCGATGATCGATCGATCCCCTTATTGATCCGTATCTTCTCCAACGCATGGAAGGACTCTTAGATGTCTTCCCAACAGCTGTATTGTTGTGCCAGTCAAGCAGAATATTCATTGTTCCTATGCTGTGTGGGCGGAAGCAAAGCTTGCCCTTCGTATTCCTTTGGGATGCGCCACGTATTCCACCTTTTCGGTATATCTCAGAGAAGACTTGAATTCGTTCTCGGTCTTTACAATGTCTTGCGTCTCTCAAAGGGTGATTCTACTTCATCCTTCCTAAACGAGTCTTCTCCTGGATGGCAGCTGTAATGCTCGGGCTGCGAAGTCAAGAAGTTTGAGTGCATCTCGCAGTGAGTACGAAAGCCGTCGCTCTGCCGACAGCGCCACATGCACTACGTCAACGCTCTTACTGAACTAAATACGATTTTATTTGAGCAGCTAGGGTTGTGTGGAGCCAGCTGTTAGGTCACTCGAAGAGATTTTTACCCCTTCTCCTGATCGCTACTTTATTCTGGATCTTATATTGACCTAGGACAGCGACTGGAACTGTACAGGCCGTTGTCTATGCGGAAAGCTCCTCTATATGCGCTTACAGTAACCTAAAGTGACTGTGAGGAGAGCTTTTCTTTCCATTTTTCTTGGTTCAGCTGAGGTTGGCAGCTGAACAGCTGAGGTTGGCAGCTTTTTGGCACTCTAGGTGGAGCTCCTTCTCCGAAGACTGGTGACGAGGGTCTACAGCCTAGATGGTTCAGTGGTTAGCAGCACTAACTCATGTTCCAACGATCTCTGGTTCTTCTCCCGGCTCCGAAGTGCCTCATTTCCCGAAAAACACCATAGTAACAGCGGCTCATGTCTAGCTGGCCATATGCCAGTCAATCCTTTGCAAAATGGCAGAAAAGAATCCATAGAAATACTGTAACGTCAGTTAAGCTATAGAAAATAAGATCTGAAGGAGTCGTGCGTTCTTCCCCCTATTTCCTCTGGGACGTCCACCCCAAACCTCGTGGGAATGGCTCCCTTAAGAATCTTGTGGAGGCTGGCACTTTCCCAGCTTCTTTAGGACACTGATCACAAGAACTCTGTCCTGGATTCATCAACGACTTACAGCAATTTAACGGAGAAAATACAGCCGAAGTTACTAATAGCGCGGCTTATCAACACGAAACATTTCACCATATGGCCTGTGTTATACTCCCGCGGAACGTCCGCGGACTATGGGTGCACCGCGGACGGCGGGCGTGGCGGGGTGCGGCGATTGGCCAGGTGAGGGGTCTCGGCGCGATTCCCGCCCTTCCGCGGATGCGCCCGCGGGAGTATAACTCAGGCCTATTGCTTGATAAGCCAGGGATTTCGGTTGCATTTTCTCCGTAAAATTGCTGTAAGTCGTTGATGAATCTGGCCCCTTATAAGATCTGCAACGGCAGGTGTGCTGTTTCTCTGGGTTCTGAGCCTTTTTCGGTTGCTCGTTATTTCATCACATTGAAAAAATTATTTTTTTTTATATCTGGAAAAACACGCTACATCGTGTTCTAGTGCATTTTAGGCAGGGCTATGGCTGTGGTGGGCGGTGTTACGGCGAAGTAGGCGGGGTTATTGCTCCTAGAGGCTTGCTTGGCGTGCATTGTCGTTCCATGCAGCCGCCAGTTCATGGGTAAAACAACACATCGCAGCAAAGCTTCAGTCCAAAGTTCGACCACTCCATTCCTCTTCCTCATTCCGCTGTTCGTTCACCTTTCACCTTTTCTCCGCTGTCGTGCTCTGTGCGTCATCGCGTCCGTTCGCCGAATGTCTCGGTTGTCGTCCGCTGCCGGATGTGTCTTGTGGACACTGTATGTGCTGTATGTGTGTATATGCGTGTCTTCCATATGCCTTAGGTGTAGGCGTGCGTATTTTCAGCGGTCCGTATGTCCTCAGGGCCACCGCAACTGAGCTCATCACCATTCGGTCACTTCTCGTACCTCTTCCAGCCACAGCCACATCCTCTACATCATCATCCTCATCATCATCATAATCATTCTCTGCATCATCACACCGTCGCTGCGCAGCTTCAGCAGCAGCAGCCGCAGCCGTTTAGTCCCAGCAGCACCTCGGCGAACACCACCACCACCGTCGTACAGCGCGGTTTCAAGTTGAAACGTCAGCGACAGCGAGTTGACGCCGGCGAGCCCCGAAACAGCTACCAGGTGAGCGGCGGGCTTGTTTGAATTCCCGCCAATTTCGCAGCGCCGCGCGGATTATCGATTACTTAGGTGGGCGGGCACTTGCAGAATGGTTACTTTGAGCATAGAACATTTATTGAGCCAAAATTGATACAAAACAAGTTGATCACAAAAGATTACAGTTAGAGCTTGCTTTTTAAAGATTTGAAAAAAGATTTCTTTTAAGAATTGCGCGACGTAAGAAGAAGTGCGGGCTCGTGTAGCGCAGTCGGAGGAGGCGCCGACTGTCGCCAGCATCCGATACCACCAGGTTCCTGGTTCGGATTTCCCGCCCAGGCCATCCAAGCCTTCCATCCCTCCGGAGACGTAAATTGGTACTAGACTTGTCTGGGTAGGATGAACCGCTGACTTGTTCATCGGCTGGCCACCGGAAGTCATTGTATAGCCAAATATGCATTCAAATCGCCTTCACGACATCCCGTAGAAGTAAAATGCGTGGCGCATCCCAAAAAAGGAATTGAGTAACGCTGTCCTTTATCCTTATCCTAAGAAGTTCAGCATTGCCCAGTGTGGATTGTGCCATATACCCTCAGACCTACTCTAAATCAGTTTTCTGGTCCCAGCACTTTTACCGTGCCACGACTCCGTTCGGAAGCCTGCGCAGTAGAAGTTAACGGAGTGGCGCTCTACCCCCCCCCCCCCCTCCTTAAACAGAGGCGCGGCAAATGTCTGTCTCTCCACTATCTCGTAAGGAAGCCACTGGACTCTCGAGCAAGCCCAGAGGGTTGGGAGGGGGGGGGGGGGTGCGCGGGCCACGGGAGTAGAAGGGATAGAATGTTCGACCTCCGTGAGGTTAGGTTGATAAGAACAGATAGATCTGGAATTAGCTGGTTTCTACTTGGTGTAGCCAGTAATTAGTATTGCGCTGTTTAGGCATCAGTTTTTCGGCTACTGTAAGTAAGCTATTTACCAGCTTTCCATAGAGGAAATACACCTGACGATACCATATCGATCGCATCGATCGCGATGAAAGAGGCTTTTCCATTGGGTAGTCAGTCATTTTCTAGGTTTATTTTGAAATTAAACATATAGAAACTTCTCTATCAATGGCGTACTGTAGTTTACGGTAATAAAAAAGAGCGAGATAATAAACGTGAATTACGCGTGACTATGGCGTTGGTATGTACTTTCCTGGCCCTCGGTGGTAATTTCAAACGATCAGGCAGCGAGCGACTAGGCTAGGTTTAGGAACTTAGTCTATCACCTGTCCCGTTGATCATCGACTTGCTCGACCGGGCGCCATCAGCGTCTCCATTCGATCCTGTTGCGTGCCAGAGTGTTCCAATGGATCCTCCTCGCTCAAGGTACACGAAGAGCGTTATCTCGCTCATTCAGGGCTTTCACGAAGAAGTCCGACCAACGCGTCGGTGAGCGCCCTGGTGTTCTCTTGACCTCCCTCGGAATTCAGTCAGTGACGGCTCTCGTCCAGCGAGTGTCTGCAAAGCGCCTTACGTGGCCGTGGCCGGCCCACCTAATTTTCGACGACGCTAAATCTATACAGTTACCTAAGTTACCTCATGAAAGGTGCTAACAAATGTGAGCGGAACTATGGCGACAAGTGTGACTCCTTACGTCAGGGATAGTTGTCCCTAAACGGGATCGATGGATCAATTCCTTTACGGGTGCGCCACGCATTCTACATTCACGGGATATCAGCTGCTGATCAGCTGAATGGCCTATGTAATGCTTGCGGTGGCAAACCGATGCTCCAGAGAAGTCTGGTGCCAGCTTACTGACTCTGGTGAGATGAAAGGCGCTTTCGAGACCTAAACCAAGAACCTTGATCCCTGGTGCGTGCAACAGCCAGCGCCTCCTCCAATTGCACCACCCGCATCTTTAAACATAGAAAAGAATCAACTCGATTACAATAGAGCATAGGAATTCAGACCACACGGTAGACGGAATAGAAACAACCATCAGTGCCGGAGTGGCGGGTCTATGAGACAGAACTCAACCTGAGCGAAGAAAAATAGGGCTTCAATCTCCTAAAACGAGAACCAGACGTGTGGGAATAAATAAAGGGAAGGTATAGAGTACCTAGGATTTGGTGTACGTGTACTGTGAAGAAGCAGTGTGTGCGGGGCCACGGCGACGTGCTGAACATCAGCCGCCATCAGTATAGAAAACACTTTAAAAGACCTCGTAGAGGGCGAGATCTCAACATCTCAACACAGTCAGGAAGAGTTGTACCTGCTTTCAGGGGCCGTGAAACGTTATAGGCCTGGCTAGACTATAGTCCAAATCAACTCAGAAACAGCCGTCGTTTCTTCCTTCTGACTGCGTGCCGTCCGCCAAGCTTCAGCTCACTTGATGCCGGTCGTTCTCTGATGCTCTGTAGTTCCTTGTCGCCCCACCCCTCCAATACGGGGCGCTTTACAGTTCGCTATTGTGTCATGGAAAAGACTGTAAGAAGAGAACGGGGACGGCACTGACGATGGGACAAAGCCTGCGAGTGTTGGCGATTAAAGAGCTGCGAGCACCACAATTGGCTTCAATAGAATCCTCACCTAAGGCTGCCCACACGATCCGATGTCCTCAGATGCGCAATCGATATATTGAATTGCCGTCGATTTCAGCAACAAGGCAAAGGATTCCGTGACGATATGTCGTCGGACGCGATGAGTGCGCTGTTCCCGTGGATGAATCAGAACACGGACCTGGACTTTGTCAAGGATGAACAGCCGACCGACCTCAGCTGCAAGGACACTGAGGTGAGTGCCGTTAGGTAGGACTTGTTCCAGATCGTCTACAGTCACCTGGCTTAGGCTTTCCACCTGGGTATACCTTGTCCATCCTTTTGCGGATAAATAAGCTAGGTGGAGGATTTATTTATTTATTTATTTATTTATTCGAAACGTGATAATGTCACGTAAACCTTACGTAAAAGGAGCAGTACAATACAGCACAACTTTGAAACTGTGCATTTTTAAAAGAAGGTCAAAAGTGTGACCAATGAGATTAAAACAAGTTGTAACAAATGAAAAGAACAGTAGTGTAGTCGCTCCTGAAAAAAAAACTAAACTAAATGATGAATTTCATGAAAAAGGGGAATGATCTCCTTTGAGTCGACGGTCAAGAATACTTTTGAAACCTTTGAGCGACATTTGAAGAGCGTTCTCTTTCAGAAGGGGATGGAAGAGTCGAATAGTTCTGTTAGAAAAGAAGCTGGTCCTAGCCTTACTTTTTGCAGTCGGCCCCGCGAGCATAAGGCCACTACTTCTAGTCCGAATGGAAATGAAAACGAAAAACTGGTGCAACGCATTGACAATAACCTTAAGGATCTTGAACATCATGACCAGGTCATCTTTGATTCTTCTAAACTTAAGGAAGGACAAACCTAGCTGCTTAGCTCTGAATGCTCCATTAGGAATTGTGGCGTAGTCAAGACCAAGGAATGTTCACTTTCTCCAATATTGACCAATACAGTCCAGGACTTTCGATCTATTCACCCGTGTCAGATGTGTCGTAGTACAGTGGGTAACTCCAACCCTCCCCTGCACTAGTAAGTTCCATACATCTACTCGTAGTTCTGAAACAATTAAAATGGAAAGCGCGGCGCGACCGTGAAGGAGTGAGTGTAAGAGAGCTCTGAAACTGAGAAATGTCTTATCTAAAGGTGGAACCAGCAATAGTACCAGCAGGAAGAAGGATCAAATCCTTTGATTTTCCAGCGCAGCGTGCGTCACATCTTTCAGTTTGAGACGAACTTGTGGAAACAGTCAAGTGCAGACTCACCTTTAAGTGATTCTCACCGTACAGCTCCTTCAAACGTCCTGTGAGCAAGACAGCGGGAACGGTGATCCCTGCAATGCAAGCCATATCGGACTTCAAGGACATTCTCTGCAGGAACGGTATTTCGAAAGGGCGAACGCCAGCCGCAGGGCTGTTACCTGACATTTGTTGCTGGGAGCTGCATCTCCTAGTAGCTCAGTTGAGCAGCCTTGGGCAACTTCCAAGGCGAATAAGATGATTAGAACTAACCCAATAATAAATAGACAACTTCGGGAGGTTCTCCGGGAGCAATGATATCCTTCGTAGGAAAATTTCCTGCCCCGCATAAGCAGCGAATAACTGGCGACAAAGCGCGAAAGTGCAGCGCGGGGCGTCCCGCTCTTCTTACCGATGACATTTCCGCTGAAAGCGAGCGCATAAGAGGGAGACGGCAGTCGTCAGTCTTAATTCGGACTTTCGAACGATGTCTATCGCCTTAACCTATTATAACTAGTTGCCATGGATGTCGTCGCCGCCGTCGTGTCGGCGACGGCGAAAACTCGGCCAATCCTCGCCGGAACTCCGTACGTCCGTCGGCCGTCGGCCGTCGACCGGTGTCGGCGACAATCTTCTCCTCGTCGCATAATCTCGCCTGTATTTATAATCTCATACGGCTACTTACTACCAGGTTTACTCAGTCCTCCTCGTCGTCGTTGTCGTCGTAGTCGCCTGTTGGTCTCACTATTCCACTCTTCGTGCTCTAGTCGCCGATCGATAGCGATCGATTTCTCATTGATTCAAGGCTTCCTCGTCATATGAATTGATATGTGTTGTCCTATTATGTAGAGTAAGCCGTCGTTCCACAAACGGATGTATTTCCTAGGTTCCACCGTTGTTAGGGTCGTGGTCTTCACCAACTTTAGCCCTGCAGAGCTCGGGCACAGATCGATAGGGTCGATATTTGTCCATTTCTGACTCCTCGTTCGAATGAACAGGTAGCTGAAGACTTGTTATAGCTTAGCTAAGGTTGGTGCACCGGAAAAATTGAAGTAAGAGCAAAATCTGAGAAACTGCCCTGGTAAAAATCGATACATGTTTGGTCCAAAGACAGATACCTTCCATGTGGTCTTGATGCGATTACGGTATGGGAGACAGTGATGTTAGTCTCTGATCAATACCGATCGATCATGCATTCACTCCATGCTATGATCTTTGGATATATTCTTGTCATTTTCCCATAAAATCACAGGGGTATGCTTTATTTCCCCTCATCGCCTTGTGTGATTTGAGCCAATTGCTGCCTGCATGTGGTCGATCGATATTAATCGATCTTGATCGATTGAAACCAAACCATGCTCGGCATCGGTATTACGCGATTATTTATCAGCCGGTCGATGGCATATGCGACCACAAAGAAGGGAATCAATCGCCACATAAACAGTGTTCGTCCTAGACTCACAGCCTTATTTACTTTATTCAAATTTCGATCAATATCAATCAATTCGTAAAGCCCTGACGAAATATTGATTACTATTACTGCTATGTCCTATTGCCTGAGGCTGGAAAGGAGTGTCGCATCTAATTCCAAGCATTGGATAGTGATTCGTCGGCGCTCGATCAATATCGATTTGGCATCAGATCCTGCTGAAACTCTTGGCCTTAAATAAAATGAACTGTAGGACCTTTCCTAATCGGGAGGGGACATACCTTGCGTTACTTGGCCACCCGCTCCTCTGAATTCCTCCAAGAGCTCTTCCAGCAGCTGCCCCCTATTTCACCGAGTTTAGGGCAAGTTCATGGAGAGCTGCAGAGCTTCAGAATTGACGCCTTGACCAGAAATTCTGTATCCGCTGGAAGTGCCCAACGTTATGAGCATTTCGAGCTATATTTTTAACACTTTCTCGACTAACAATTGTTAACTCTCAATATGTCGATAAGCAAATTGGGAATTACACGCTCATCAACGTTTGCCAATCGATAGATCGATTAGTATCGACCGCATGTTCTGCTATTGGTCGGCTCGTGTGCAGCAGAGCTCTAGATGCAATACTCAATTTCGAACCTCTTAATTTGCTCAAACGGTGAAAAACAATAAGAATAACTGCAGAAAACCCCCAACTGACTGAGTTTTCCTAACGCAAACAATATCAATCTATTTTCGCAGGTGCCGTGCGTTTCGGAAAGTTATATTCAATTCAAGATTCGATTTTTGCATTCTGGTTTCCAAAATTGGTAACGAGATGAATACTCACGAATAAAAGGATGACTTTTATTGATCGATATTGATTTTTGTCAAAGCATGGTAGAACTAAACCAAAATAAACTTTGATTTCTTGCAGAAAATGGAATTACACGATGCGTCGGACGAAATAGATCAGTTGGATGTAGAGACATCAGAGGACCAGGTTAGTCGAATTTTCAAATTTTTAAAACCAGTCAATGGGGATCATATGGAGGGTTAGTGTAATGACTTTAGTATTGGTTTTCTGGGGCTAAGCTCTACCTCTGTTGCGGTATCTGCTCTTTAGTTGACACCATAAGCTCACGTAGTGAGTGGTACTTATCGGGTTTTTGCCCGACAGGGTGCGGGTGCGGGGGTTAGAGACCAATCGGCGCACTAAGTTGTTCACATGACGTACCAAGCGTCTTCCAGCAGCATTAACCTGCTCCATCTGCTTTATTGCCCTGCTGAAACTTCGGGCTATGACCCATTTTAATTGCCGGTATTTTTCAAAATCCGAATGTTTTCAATGATCTGAAGAATCCGTATTCTTGGCCGTACCAGCCCATGGCTGTGGAATGGCCTGCGATAATTTTTCGATTTTTTTGCGCTTTTTCACCACCGTAGAAGATGGAATTTGAGCTCGCTGTTAATCGATCCCTTTCAGACCACGGATCTAGTCGTGGAGGAGCCAGCAGTGGCCGAGCCACCACTGAGCAACGAGAGCGCCAACTCAACGGCCTCGTCGTCGTCGTCGTCGAAGCGAAAGTCATTCCAGCCTCAGAAGAACATCGAAGACGTTGAGCAGACGGAATACGACGATGAAGACGTGATGACATCGCAGGAGATTCAGACGACCGCCGACGACATGGTGGAGAAGGCCACCGCCGCCGACGTGAAGCCCGACACGGAGAACACGCGGCATTTTGACGGTCTCAGCGCCCTACAATCGCAGCTGAATCAGCCGAATCTGAAGTTCCACGAGATGTTTGAGACGCAGCGTAAGCTCTACAGCAATCTCATCGAACAGCAGAAGAAGTTCTTCCCCACGCCACAGCAGACGATGGAAGCGGTGAGTGTTAAGGTTATAGAGCTCCTGGTACCCGTCTTTTGCCGCATTTGTGACTGTGTTGTGTTCAGACGCCCGACAAAGCCCGGACACGGGACTTCACTCAGTTGGCTCAGACCCTGAAGGCCGAGATAATCGATTCTTTGTCAGGATCGATCGACAAGGTATGGTAATCGATTATTGAGAGGAAGGGGCGGGGTAGCAATGACTCTGTGCGCCCGGCGTAGGAACTGCTTCGAGGCTGTTGGGTATCCTTGTTGACTTGATTTCTGAGTTTTACTTCGTGGGGATGGGTTCATGCGTCCGTGAGTCCGTGCGTGCGTCCGTCCGTGACTTTCCATGTCGCCTATGTTTCTAGCGGATTTCTGAGAAAGCTTTAGTAACTTTAGGCGAGCTCTTTGATGTTTATCTCTGCATATTTTGCAGTTATTTATTATTCAAAATTTAATTCAGGTGCTGAAAGAATGGGCGGCGAATGAGATGGCTCGGCTTCAGCAAGAAGCAGCACGACCAACGGCTATGCCGCCGATGTTTAACGCACTGTTCCCATCGCCGAATCCACTGGCGGCACACTTCGGCATGAATCCTCACAGTAAGTCTTTGACTCATTAATCATCGTCTGTACTTCGATAGTCGCACGGGTGGTAGAGATCGATATTGATTAGACAGCGCGGATGATCGATAACAGCGGGCTTCGCGTTACCGCTGCTGAAGTACGGAAGCTGCTTTTATTGGTGCACCTGCCTGGATCGCCTTGCCTAAACTGGTTCAATTTGGCACGAGAGAATTGTGCAGAAAATAAAGTAGCGTCACGGCGTTTTCAGCAACGCTGAGTTTCTATCGATTTTAAGATGTAATTATGGACAAAACGCATCAAATTTAAATCAGGCACTTCATCGCGGCCTCAAGGGCTTCTACTAAGAACCGCTCACTACTATGTGAGCGGCCATACCCCGCTGCCTCTCTAACCGTTGCTATTCAGTGGCACCAACTGGCATCTTCCCGACGCCATTGAACGCCTTCAACTCGCTAGCCGCTTTGAACCAAATGCGCCGGCCGTTTGAAGACGACGGACCGAAGAAGAAGAGAAGCAAGGTGAGTGGGCGGAGCCCTACACCATGGGCGGTGTTGTCCAGTGCAGTTTTGTAAAGAATGTGTATTGAAGGTCACCGATAGCGTACGAAAACTGAACGGCACACCGATGGTCCGTGAGGGTTCTCCGAGCAGCACGAGAAGCAGCCCTATTGTGAGTTCCACTGCATACCTGATCAATTGTTATTGATTTATTGATTGTTTCAAGCTGTCCCATTCGACGCCCCTCTCCAACTACTTCCCGCCGACGATGGTTGGACATCCGTTGTATGGCGGTGCGACTTTTGGGGAACGCGAAGGCAGCCCAACCAACTCGGATGAGACGAGCGAATGTGGCGGATACGACAGCGGCCAGAGGTGGGTGTGGTCATGTGTAGAGGTCCACCCATTTTTCGTAACTGGTTAGTGAGGTGGGGGTACCTAGGTATGCGTTAGTTTATTAAGAAAAACAGAACTATCCTCTTTCCTTTGCACTTAACCCTCACTCACTTCCTTTATGAAGTAATGCTCATGGGTGGGATAGACCATGTACTCGAATTCTGCTTGTGTCTTCGAACCGTTACACTTACATATAAATGCCTTTAAAGAATTTAAACGAAAAATGCAAGGTCCATGAAGTCAGCAGCGTTCCTTTTGTTTAGATTAATTGTTTGATTTCAGCTCGACACTGACGCCGGTCCATCTGCGAAAAGCGAAGTTGATGTTCTTCTACACGCGCTATCCGAACTCGACACTGTTGAAGTCGTACTTTCCCGATGTTCGGTTTAACAAGAACAACACGGCGCAACTGGTCAAATGGTTCAGCAACTTCAGGTAAAGCTTTCTGGTCGGTTCGGTGTTTTACGAAAAGTACGAAATCTCGCCCTCCCTCCACTACTTCTCCATAGGGTTGAGCCACGCATTCCACTTTTCCACTCAATTTGAGCGTGTACTTTCCAGCTAGTTAGCATATAGAGTAATTTTTACGAGGTCCAGCGTATCATCAGGTCAATGCCTACCCTACGCCAACCCTATAAGGGTAGAAGCTTTTTGACTCAGGTAGTGATTCCACGGCTCGCGTCGTGCAAACACTACAGCGCCTCCGATCAGGCACGACAATGACTTTGTATCTTCTTTAGATTTACCTTAAACTAAGAGTGAAGACATGTTTAGATTAAATAAATAAGTAAATAGATAAATGGATAAATAAATAGTATGATAAAGATATGGCGCGTGTAGCGCAGTCGGAGGAAGCGCCGACTGTCGCCTGCACCCGTTACCAGGTTCCTGGTTCGGATTTCCGGCCCAGGCCGACCAAGCCTTCCATCTTTCCGGGGTCGGTGAATTGGTACCAGACTTGTCTGGGAAGGTTAGCGCTGACTTGTTCATCGGCTGGCCACCGCAAGTCATTGTATGGCCGAATACGCATTCAAATCGCCTCCACGACATCCCGCATAAGCAGATTGCGTGGCGCATCCCAAAATGCATTGCACAACGCCGTCCTTTACGAGGATACAGTGCACCCGACGAGCTTTTATCCTGTCATGGGGTTTTGTATAAAGGAGAGAGATTTCGCCTTCGAAACTAGGCTTTCTACTTTTCTTTTGCCGACGGACCAAAGGCTAACGCCCTAACGGCGTCAGAAGCAGCCACCACCCGCGTGTGTGTGGTTCGGACTAGTTCAAGTTCGCACTCAGGCCATCTATGCCATTCATCCCATAATCTAGACGGTATAATGCGCCGACTGCACCATTATCACCTGGATCATCCTCTTGGCCGTTCAGTTCGCTTTCAAACGAACGCCAGCAACATCTCCTTTCGTCACTGTCGCGTGCCAAGGTGGCTCAACGGGACTGCTCCTCTCGTAGTGCGCGAAATGCGTTCTTATGATACCTTTTGTTCTTGGCTTTCACTAATAAGAACTAGTTTGTGCATTTTTCGACGAAACGCATTACATGGCCGGCCCATCTAATCTTTGACTTTGTGACTGGACCACACATGCCAACTACGCACTGACGAATGACACAGCACGAAGCACGACGTTTCTCAATCTCTTTTGGGATGCGCCATGAATCCTACTTCTATGGGAGGCGGTTTGAATGTCTGTTTGGCCTACATACACAACGACTTCCGGAGGCCAGCCAGCTATGCAAATCAGTGATATACCCTTCCCAAAAGAGTCTGGTACCAGCTCACCGACCACGAACGAATGGAAAGCTTGGTCGGCAGGGCGGAAAATCCGAATCATGAGCCTGGAATCGGATGCACGTAGCAACCGGCGCCTCATCCAACTGCTCCTTCATTACAAAGTGAGCCTCTCCAATACCGTGTCGACGTGAAGGTTCGAACTTAGTTCTAATGTTTCGGGCGCGCGTAGCGCAGTCGGAGAAGGTGCCGGCTGTCGCGTGCACTCGACGCCAGATTCCTAGTTCGGATTTCCTGCCCACGCCAACGAAGCCTTCCATCCCTCCGAGTCGGCAACCTGGTACCAGACTGGTCTGGGTGGATAAAGCTGGCGCTCGCTGACTTGGTCATCGGCTGGCTGCCGAACGTCATTATTGGCCAATTACGCATTTAAATCGCCTCTACGACATCTCGTAGAAGTAGAACGCGTGGCGCACCCCAAAAAGGGACTGAGTAACGCCGTCCTTTATCCTTTGTCTAATGTTTCGCTTTCATTATTGACAGTCAAGGAGGGGATGACGTCTGTCTGTCCGGGCTTCTGGCTAATTAGTTCCGAGATCAATGGAGTGCGAAGGAATCGCTGATGAATTACGTGACTACAACATGCAGAAGCGATTCGGGATGCGATAAGGCGCCAATACCGTCCCGGGTGGTTTTTCGCGGATAATTAGCATGTTCAAATGGCCGTATCGTGCGTCCTCGTCCTCGTCGTCGTCGTTCTTCGCTGCCGAATCGTGGCGCCGTTCGTCGAGAGCTGGCTGCATCCCGCTGAGAGCGATTGACAGCGCGATAAGCGGCGAGAGTTTCTGAGATTTATGAAGACGTGCGTCAGTTGGCGTGTCAGCTCTGTGATGCTTCGTCGATGAAAAGCCAGCTGTATGACGAGGCTGATGAACAGGGAACCTTGTCCGTTTTTTTCGTCGTTCTACATCGTCTAAACCGGCATAATCTTATCGCCGACGCCAGCCAGCGGACCCAACTGGTCCAGCTCGCGGCGAACGCAGCGCATATTTCGCCTTCAATACTGTCGCGACGGCGACGAATCGGGGTCTTAGAGGGAATTCGTCACGCACCTACAGTAATCCCTTTGCAAGACGCGGTGTGCGCGCCGGCGGCACAGCGCCTGCGCCTGCGCCTAGCATGTGATGCGATTAGAATTCGCCGAACTGGCTGAGAGCAACTTGACGGCGACATTGGCTGAATGAACTGCGGGAACTCGCACCTGAAACGGGAATAGGGAATATTCCGTGCAGATCACAGTATGAGTTCCTACAGAATGGACGAGTTTCCCTGTCCACCTTCACGGAAGGAGGGGGAGGTGGGCTGGAATGCAAATGGCACGCCGACCCCAACCTTCTGGACTTCTGGCGTCTGGTAGTATCACTGCAAAGTCTTTGAGATGCTGACATTTTTACCCGCTACTTGACGTGCCAAAGAAAAGAACACTCCTTGTTCACCAGCGCTGACAGCATAAGATGCCCAAATCTGGTTTCGATACTGGTCGTTAATATGGCCTACATAGGGAGGGGGAACGTGGCAAGCCAATCAGCATGGGCCTGCCGCCCAAATAGGGTGCATGCGCTCCGATTGGTTCTCGTTGACCGCTGCGTCCCGCCTCCGCACGTAGGCCACATTACCGTCTCGTATCGAATCATCCTTAGCTTTTTGTGTAGAGGCAACGTGTTTTGCGTTACAACCAAAAGATATCGACCATAACGAATAGATTATACTTCTACAGTCCTTTGAACCGGCCATCGATCACCTTTGCGATCTAATCGATACCAATGGTTCTCGCTCTAAAGTAGAAACACTGCCTAACGACCGCTGACCACTCTTACTACCGTAGAATAGTGCGTCCACCAACCAGTAATGAGAGCTATTGGAGCCCTGCATGTAGTCGCATGTTCGGTGCTCTGATTGTTCTGATTGGCTGGAGTGTACCTACCTCCCCTATGTAGGCCACATTAATAACTAGTACTCTGATTTCTTAAAGAACGAAAGCTAAATGGAAGAAATTCTAAGCATAAATGAATGTTTTACATTTTCTCACTTTCTCCAAACTTCTTTAATCAACTGAATAGGAATCGGGACACATACAGCCGTGCCGCCAATATGCATCTCATACGGGGTCCCACCCATCCTGTTGTATATAAAAGGGTTAGTCCGCCTGTTGGGCGCGTGGTAGCGCAATCGGACAAGACGCCAGCTGTCGCGTGCACCCGATTCATATTCTCGATTCGGCTCCCACTTAGGCCAACCAAGCCTTCCATTCCTCTGTCGGGCTCGTACCGGAAGCATAAAATACTGGGTTTTCTGTCGGCTGGCTACTTCAAGTCATTGTGTGGGCCAAATACGATTTTAAGCTGTCTCCATTACATCCCATAGAAGTAGAATGCGTGGCGTATCCTGTATAGGGATTGACTGATGCCATCCGCATACTCTACCCTTCCATTCGCAAGTCGCTTGACGGCCTTCACTTCTTCATAGAAACTCCCGGTTAAAAGTCTCAAGTGGGATTCACGTGAAGAATGTCTGGATATGATGTTTGCAGTAAGCAGACGGCATCGATTGGTCACCCCTTATCGATCGAAAATATCGATCGATTTCTACCGCAGTTGAGCGTATGAGATGAAACCACTTTAAGCACGTTGGTCTGTGGCTTGAGCCCTAGAACAAGTAAGCAGCATCGACACATTGCCTGCTGGCCAGGCATTATCGATCGAAATAATCGATTTTACCTGAGTTGCAATTATTCAAGAAGGAACCAGTTGAGTTTGCTGACCAACAGGGGCCAGAGTTCTCAACCGCTTACCGCCTTCTAACGGTGAGAATACCACCAAACTCCTGATATGATATTCATCAGCATCGGTATTAGGCGGTATTTTCACCGTTATGGGGCGGTAAGAGGTTGATGAATATGGGTTTTACGGCAAGTATCCAAGAAAAACGGCAGCACAACAAAGTCAGATAACGATGAATAAGATTTGTCCTACAAAATACCAATGTGATTTGGACACCACGATTTTGAGCGAACCGTGAAATTCTCAACTCAGATGATCACCAAGAATTCCTGGGAAAGTGCTATGCTGTACCCTTCCGCAAAGGGATTCACTAATGCAAACGATCTTTAGCTTTTCCTTCTTTTCTTGCACCTTGCAAGACACGCATTAGTGCGCAAATGCTAAAAAATGTCAGCTCTCCTGCAAAAATGCGAAAAGAATCTCGCGCTCGCCCTTCTCAAACGAATTTAACCACTGATCCATACATGGCTTCTTGTTCACTCCAGAAAGGTCCTTTTCGTCCGGACATTTATAACGTGATCAACTGGAAGCTTTTCTGCAAGAATTGCTGTCTTAAAATTCGAAAAAATTCTACTATTTGTCCTCATCTACATAAATGCAGAGGTTTCTTTCTCATGCATGTGGTGTCAGCGTTGTCCTAACAGTTCACCCTCTGCAACTGCACACGAACTCGGCGATACCGTCCGTGTAAACCCAGCGTAGGACGAGTTCCTTCGAGATTTGTGTGAGGTAATCGGTCGTGAAACGATGTCGACGCACGGCGGCGTACGGTAGAGCCTGCCTGATAAGCGGATCAACTAGCGGGGCTTAGAGTATTGTCTATAGGCCTCACCACCCGTCGTCGCAGAACCGGCCACGACACGAGTAGTCGCCAGGTCGCCGACTGAACTGGCACAAGGGAACGCGTGGGGCATTTCCACCTGATGCCGACCTCCAGACCCGGCGGGGAGAAGCTGCAGCTCGGATTTCTGAAAGCCGATCGCTCGCCGATGATGATCAGACCGAGAGCGCGAGGCGAGGAGGCGAATTCGACGCTCGGCCATCTAATCAAACAATTCGTACTCAAGGACGGGCCTTTGCGAGAAGGCGACCGAGCTGTGCCGACGCGGATTCGATTACATGCACACCTGTATGGGCGCACATAACCAGCGATCAGCGGCCTCACCACCGTCGTCGCTGGAACTGCCGCCACGGCCATCTGAGCGCTCCGAAGAGCAGGTGGTTCGCTCTTTCGGTGCCGTTTGAACGTCGTCGCCGATCGTGGACATCGAGCTAATTCATCGCATGCAAGCACGGTACATGTTGGACTCTTGCCCAACGTGCTAGGAGCTCAAAGTACTGGCTACACACCTGCCCACTTCACCTACCGCTGGATGTCTAGTAGCATTAAAGCATTCGGCATACTCCTTGATTCCTACCCTGCTGGATCTCTTTCTGTGACCCATCTGAGTGGCGCAAAGACCCGACAAGTGTCAAAAATTGTAAATACGGTCATTTTTGAATCACTTGGGAACGCACTGTCCTAAGTATGTCCGACAAAGCTGGTACATAGTGTAGCGTTTGCGGGAAAGCAGTGAATTTCAGCCGAAATTCGTGTGGTATCGCACCTCCTTTCCTTCGTGAACAAGACCGTATATTCTAAGCATGAAGTCGCTCACAGCGAGCGTTGTCTAACAGGGTCACTAGAAAGTACATCTTTCCAAGATCAGACCGTCAAAATTGCTCCTCCATCGCTAATATTCCGGAGATCGTTAGAATACACGCATAGAAAGAATACCCATAGAGGCCATCGAAAACATGAAAGCTGGTGGTATCGATCGGACCGCTTGAGGGATCGATATTAGTGAAATTGGGCTGCGCGATAGGTGAGGTATAAAAACCCGCCACGACGCCAGCTCAACCAGGCATTTCACTCTTCAGACGCTTTTACTCAGTCAGAAGGCCTATCGGTACGCCGGCCGATTGATAGCGCAAACGGAGGGGCGCCTGCTGTACCCCCGATTCCAGGTTCCTGGCTCGTGCTTCCCACCTAGGCGAACCAAGCCTTTCACACTCCAGTCTTGATGAACTGGTGGCAGACTGACTTAGGAAGGATTCAGCAGTGACTTGTCCATCGGCTGGTCACTATAATGCATTGCATAGATCAAGTGCTTTGTACGATCGGCAGTCCAATGGATAATTGCCACGCGGATTCGATCGATATTACCTCAAACTTGGGTAATTGAACATTTATTCAAGTGAAGTAAGGCAGTAATAAGGATTTGTCCATCGGCTGGTCACTGTAAGGCATTGTATAGGTCAAGTACCTACTCAAATTGCCCCACAACATCCCGTAGAAATAGACCTCGTGGCGCATTCCAAATGGGGTTCATTAACGCCGTCATCTATTCTTATGGAATGATAATTAGTACCAATATGAATCGCTGTACATTCAAAGCACTTATTTAAATTCCATTATAATATCATTTAAACGTTGAATTCATGGCGTATTCCTACAGCTTTCAAGTTCTCTATAATGTTGGGGTAGGACGCGTGGCGCACCGCGAAGGGTTGCTACCAACCTTTTCCGTCAGCGATCTTGCATAGTCTCCAAACCCTTCCTGGGTTACACATTGGAATTTTGAGGAGCGCAGTCGGAGGAGGTTTGGCTGTGGCATGCATCTCATATTGATACATGGTGTGGATCTCGCCTAGGGCAACCTGGCTCTGCATACCTCTACGGTCGATGATTTGTACCAGACTCGCCCGGGGGAACTGAGACACAGACTTGCCCTTTGGCTGCCGTAGGCAGGTCACTCTGAGGCTCAAACTCGTATTCGAATTCCCTAACAATATCCTGCAGAAATGGAGTGCGTGGCGTATCCCGAACCCCAACCTTTAGCCTTCATGACGGTTCCGAAAATTTCTACCCGTTCTCTTCGTTAAAATGCTCGGTTCCAGAGAGTTCTATTACATCCAAATGGACAAGTTCGCCCGGCAAGCACTCGCCGAAGGCATCACGTCACGCGATGACATCGTCGTCACCATGGACTCGGAGATATTCCGCACGTTGAATCAGCACTACAATCGAAACAACCATGTCCAGGTATGTGTCCTAAAGGACTGTGTAGCCCATGGCCCCTTAGGTGGAGCAAGTACTATAGCAGTGCCTTATTTCAGCCGCCTGAGAATCTGGTGAACGTCGTGCAAGAGTCGTTACGTGAGTTCTTCGACGCTATTCGCCTTGGAAAGGACGCCGAGCCGTCGTGGAAGAAGCAGATCTACAAGGTGAGCACTTCTTGTCTGAACAGTTGCAGTAGGGGTTGTGGAATCGGAGAACTAGCTATATTTATAACCTGGTGAGTGTCCGTAACCACGGTTTCTCGCGCCGCCGCGGAGCGCCTCGCGCGTACTGGTATCGATTGACTATCGATCGGTTTGCCCTCATTTCGCCGGGAATTTCTGAACGGCGATATTCATGATCTTATTAATAGTTGCCTCATAGACTGCCACTGAGTCTTGAGCAATCGTGACAGACTTCTGATGAGTCCGCGCCAATGCAGGCAAAACCAGAAGGACCTGAATGTATTATACTAGCAATGCTCAGCGATGACAGGCGACAGCATCAGAATAACCCATGCAGCAGTGACCATAGGCGAGTGTGAGTGAGTGCGGTTAACAACGAAAGATACAGTCAGAGCGTGAGCGACAACAGACGAACATGAGCGGGTTTGAGCGACAGCTGGCCAGTCTGTTCGACAGTGAACGACTAAACGCGAGTATGAATGGGCATGAGATGGAGGAGGATATTAATGTGAGTCAATGTTGTGTAAGAATCTTGACTCCGCGCAATTTAAGCTTCGGTAGCTGGGTTTCTGAGGCGGAAGCGAAAGCTTTTAAGGCAGGCGACAATAAGCGGCAGTGGGCGACGGTAGGCGACGTTAAGCGACAGTCGACGACAGATTGCGCTAAAGACGAGCTTGTTAGAGTAGAATTAGAAAGCCGTAAATAACTTTGGAAAAACTGGGAGGGTTGATATTGAACGGTATATATTTAACGAAAAGATGAGCTTAGTGCCAGCAATAGGAGATGAAGCGACTCCTAACGACGCGACGCTACTAGATATCACTTCTGTAGACCGCTGAATAGAACGGACAGCTGTGAACGACAACAGTCCGTCTTCTAGCAATGATCTACAGTAGCTTCAGGAATTGCGACGGTAGAGAGTGAATACGATATTAATACACATGTATGCGATAGCTGGCGGTAGTGAGCGACTTTTGGCGATATTTACTACGTGTAAGGGCTTGTTCATACTTCGGACGAAAGAGCGACAAGAGGGGCAAGAGCGGATGGAGCAACTGGAGCGACGTACAGAGTGTGGAGTACGTAATTATGAAGCAATTCCTGCAAGGGAAGTCCCCTTCTTCGAGACACCTACCATCTATTATCTCTATGAATCCTAGAGAGAAGGAGCGATAGCAGGCGATTAGAGTAACGATAGTGTCGATAGTGTTGAAATGTTCAACAAACAAGATAAATCGGCGACGAAAGCGACGACAACAACACGGAAGAGTGCGGCTATAGAAGGCATAAGGAAAATATGATTGTGCGCTAGAGGAGCGAGCTGAAAAGGAGCAGTCGAGCACGATAGAGAGCCTGAGATCGTGCCGAACAGCTGCGAGGCTAACCATGTCAGTATACAGTTTCATGGACGACATCGAGCGACACCGAGCGACTGTAAACGACAAATCCATCTGAATGCCTTTGGGTGGGAATGAGCGACAAGCCAACTCATTCTGTCGACATTTGGGCGCTGTAAAGCGCATTGCACAGCAGACCGAACCAAGCGACATTCAGCGACATCGGGCGACTAACCAGGTCGACGGATTCGATTTTGCTCGACACTTGGCGATAGAGCACGAGAAGCGGCACTGCGCGACCATGAGCGATATCATTAAGTTATGCTTGGAGCTCCTTTCCGGCGCGACGCGACGTAATAACATACTTCCATATCGATTAATCACGCTGCCCAATCGATAATTGCGTCACGACGCGATGGAGCTCGATGGAGCTAAACATCTCCTTAAGGCCTCTGCACACTTTTGCGGCAAAGCTATCCTTAACCATAGGGCAGGGACGCAGAGTTGCCGCCGGCGGCGAGCGGTGCCGTGCCGCTGACGCTTTAGCGGTAATATGCTGGGCGACGCCGCCGCAAGTTCGGCAGCGGCGATAATGATTCGAAACATTATTGCCGTCGCAGCCGATTTTCCGCCGCAGCCTTCTGTCTGCGTTCTAGCTGTCCGCGGCAGGGATCGGCTAGAGCGCAGGCAGAAGGCGGGAAAGCGAATAGCAGCCCTCTGGCGAATAGCAGCAGTAGGTCCCGACTAGAAAGAGTACAGTACCTCGTCGCTTGCCCACGCCGCTTGCAGCAAAAGTGTGCGAAGGCCTTCAAAGTGGTAAATATATAACATCACATAGTATATTCCTCCATAGCAGCGAGCGATTAAACGCGACTATGAGCGACAAACTCACCCATTCTTTCACTCTATGGGCCATCACATGCCACACTGCTGGAGCGCGAGCGACAAACTGCACTAGGCGCCATTGCGCGACAGTGAGCGACAAATCCATAAATCTAATCTATAAAGAGGCATCTGTGCGACAGTGACCGATGAACCATCCTTTTTTGGGCGACACCGCGCGGCAACTGGCGACACCTCGACTCAATTACTCGTTTCCAGGTGATTAATCGGCTGGACGACCAAATACCCGAGTACTTCAAGGACCCGAACTTCCTGGAACGACTCGAATAATCCGAGCGCGAGTGAGCGCCGTGA
This sequence comes from Heligmosomoides polygyrus polygyrus, assembly GCA_947396885.1. NCBI lineage: Eukaryota > Metazoa > Nematoda > Chromadorea > Rhabditida > Heligmosomidae > Heligmosomoides > Heligmosomoides polygyrus. The sequence continues at coordinate 95,330,993 of OX377203.1, read as the reverse complement.
ACACGCCGTTATCTCCTATACTCAAAGATGTGTATTACATGCACATCGATCGCTGTGATGATCCACATTGTCGCTTCCTCCTCGTCTCCTCGTTTCATTCCTTACGTCTTCTTTGTTGTCCTATGTTTCCTATTGTTTCGTTTCAATCAATAGCTTTATGTGTGAACTGTCTAGTGTCTATATATCGCCGAGCTCTAAGTCACTCGTTGTGCAATCGACGCAGGAATCGATAATTCTGTCAGATAATCAATAATTAGTACTGTTATTGACAGTGTACTTTTTGTATTCGTCGTTCATTGGTAAATGTATGAGATTATTCAATCACCGTTGTGCCTAATATCGATCTTTTTCTCTTTCGCACGTATTGGTCGTACAACATTTTAAATGTCCGCCCCTTTCTATATCGTGTTTAATACATGCTTTATGTTGCTCGATTTTACTTCCTTAACATTCCTCTGTACAGCACTAGAAGCCGTTTCTCACCGTAAGTTTGTGTTTTTTTTTTTCATATCCTGTCACGGCAGAGATGCAGAGCAGCCTCTGCGTCCCTGACAGGAAAAATCAATAGATGTTCTGCGTCCTTCCACTATAGTCGTTGCGTTTTTGAGAGATGTTGTTATTTTCACAGTAGCACCACAACCCACACAAGTATTCCAGTGTTACTATGCGAGTTTGATGTGTAATCGATGAATAAATTTGAGTGAAAATCCGTCTCTTCGGAGCCACGCCTATCGACCGCGCCGCGACCGCACGCGTGTCTGTCACACGGCCCACTAGCGAATTCAGACGTGATCTTTGGCTTTGGGTCTATTTGGACATATAGCAATCTCTCCGAATTCGTGTGCCTGATGTGAAGGAATTTTTGAGTTATTGAGTACCGTCTGTGCATCACTCACCTCCATTTAGGGTCCTTCCACAGCTCCACAGCAGCATCGCGGAGTAACGCGACGACATGATAAGTATCCATATCAATCGGGCAGCGTGAGTAATCGGTATGGGAGATTATCATTACGTCGCATCGCGTCGCGATGTTGCTCTGAACGGTGTCTTAGTAAACCCCCTAGAAATTGGATATCTCTCGCAGTGTGCATACCAAACGATGAGAATCCTTTGCTTATGCTAAAATGATAATGTAGTAATAGGCCTTGTTGAGAGTGACTTCAATCAGGCGAAGTAAGCACTGCCACGCGGAATAGGTAGGTGGATGCGACCGAACGCGATGAAGATCACCTCGAACTTGGGTAATTAAACCTTTATTTCAATAAACATAAATAAACACGCGCGACTAACAAAGCAAGGTATTAAAGCAGCGATATACTGAGATAGGACAATAACATGAATAAATGCGAGGATAAACATCGAATAACATGGACAAAACTACGCGAAACATGAATAGAGGTCAGCATGATAGCAATATGAACAGCACGATATCAATAGGGCCCTGAAAAAACTAAGTGACATTATAAAGACACAACACTATGGCAAGACTACCCTAATATGAAGATATGGCACGGCATAAACAATATAGAGATAACATATGTGCGGATAGAGTAATTTATCAACAAGATAGTACATGAGGGTAACGAGGCAAGATAACAATACGAAACCGAACACAACACTAAAAATATGAAGGAACACACAAGAGGATTAACAATGAAACAAACAATGAAACAACACAATAAGAACAAAATAAGAACAACAAGGCACGCGCTAAATAGTCAGAACGGAGAGACCACGACACAAATACGCGCAGAATTGTAATTGTTTATTACACAGGTCAGTGCCTATGTCGTAGAGATGATTTAAAAAAAAAAAACTAGAATTGATAACCGCTTAACGTAAAAGGACACAACACAACACGAATAAGGGAAAGTGAATCAGGATGTCAGAAACTTATTTAAATTTTTTTTAAATGGAAAACCCCCCTCATATCAACCACCCCGGACGCGCACGGCCGCTACACTGCCTGTAAGCCCAAGAACTGGGCTGCACGCGCTGCATAGGAAGAAATCCCTGAAAATCAGGAGACGCCGAGAAATAGCCCGAGGGACAAGGAGAGCCCAGAGATGCGTGCGGCTGTCGAAATGCGGCGCGAAATCCTTCGATGGGTCGCTTTTAACTCCTTGGCAGGACTCCGCTCCCATTTGGTGTCGATCGAGGTTGAAACGTATGTGGTTTTTACCGACTCTACTGATAATCGAGGGTATCTGCATTCATTTGTAGTTGTGAGACGCTTTAGGGCTTGTTCATACTTCGGGACGAGAGCGATTCGTCGACCATGCAAAACATACTAGTAAATTAAATTCGAGCTATCCCCCCCCCCCCCCAAAAAAATCTCTTCTTACTTGAGCGCTGGCGCTGTCGCTCCCGTCACTCTTGTCACCTGTTCATACTTTGCGTTGGCGACGGAAGCGACTGGGGCGACATGCGGAGTGTGGAGTACGTAATTACACCACAGCGCACTAGTGATCGAAGGAACATATCAATTCTTTATCTTTATCTTTATCTATAGGCATCCACTCAAAGATGAACGCATATAATTTAACTACTCTAACACAAGTAGTAACCGAAAAAAAGGATAAGAAAACGAAACAACCAGCACTACGATGAATAGAAGGGGGACAAGGAGGGACAGCTCGATTGAAGAACTTAAAAGATCAAAAATCAAAACTCAAAGACTCAGGCCCACCAAAGTACGAGCACCGTTGGACAAGAAGAAGAAAGAAAGTGAAATGTGAAAAATTGAGTCTTACCGAGGTACAACCAGTTTCTTGAGGAAATTTTTGAAAGTTCTGAGTTTGATACCTAGACAGCCTTGAGCGATTAAGGAGTTAAAGGCGGAGACCACTCTTACTGAGAAGAAGTCTAACCTGACATTCGTACGAGAAGGCCGGAGTTTGAGTGCGCCCCCTCTAGTTCAGGAGGAGGTCACACTTATCACGTCTGCATTTGAGGCTGGGTAAGTCCAGCCGTTGACGCCTCTAAATCCCGTTAGGGATGTTACTATAAGGCAGGCCGCTGCAGCGAAGAACTAGCTTTCTAGTAAAATTGTTTTGGACATTTTCTAACCGCGCAATATCCTTTTTAAGGTAAGGATTGAATACCGCGGTGCCATTTTCGACTACAGGCTGGACATATGTTTTGTACGCTTTGACGAGCACATGAGGGTCTTTAGTCCTAAGAGCTTTAAATAAATTGTAGATACGAGCGTGGGCTTTGGTAGCTATGGAACTGCAGTGATTCGAGAAATTGAGTTTGTCATTGATAATGAAACCCAGGTCCCGGATTTCGTTGACCTGATTAGGGACCTGGCCATTAATCATGTACCTGGAGTCCAATTGACCAGAGCCCAACCACAGAACCGCGGTTTTTTGCACAGCTAGTGGAAGGCCGTGAGCGTACGACCACGCCACCACGCCATCAACAGCGGATTGCAAGACCTCTTTATCGAGACCGGAGTTAACCACCTCGTATATTTTCAGATCATCAGCATACATGACACAGGAGACGGAGGAAGGAATTGAAGCGGGGAGGTCGGAAGTGAACACAGAAAATAGGACGGGGTAGAGAAGACTGCCCTGAGGAACGCCACAAGGGATACCATAGACTGCTGAGGTATCTTTGCCTACACGTACCTGGAATGTACGATCTGTAAGGAAATCCTGAATCCATTGAACAAAACGGGGGTGAATTCCGACAGAGATGAGCTTGCGTAATAGTAGATCGTGGGCGACCTTGTCGAAAGCTTTAGCAAAGACAAAGTATATGATATGAACCTGATGTCTGACGTCCAAGGCTTCGGTCCAATCGTTGACGGAAGAAAGAAGAGCAGTTTCAGTAGATTTGCCTTGGCTAAAACCGTGCTGGCAACCAGGAACGATGTGGTTATCATCCAAGTACTGAAGTAACTGCTTCGTGAGAATTTTTTCAAAGATCCTTGCGAAAATGGAGGTAATGCTGATTGGTCGAAAGTTTTGAAGCAGATTAAAGGGAGGTTTCTTAGGGACCGCAACAATGAAAGAGTGCTTCCACCGCTTGGGAACCTCACCTCTACAGTAAGAGAGCTTAAACAGCAACTCCAGGGGAATAGAACCCTTTTAAGGAAGAATAAAGGGATCATGTCCGGAGTTTCAGTAAACGAATTGGGGCAAGCGGAGAGCAATTTAATAATATCCTCTTTGTAGAACCAAACTCCGTTTGACATAATCGATTGGGCCGGACCGAAAGAGCTCTTATGGTTAGGCAAGTCCTGAGGGCTATGGCCGAAGTTTTTACTGAATTCACGGGCAAGTGCTTCAGCTTTATCACCATCCGCGTGCGCAAACCTATGATCTCCGACGGCTAGGCTAGGTATTTTAGGCCTTGCTTTTTTTAGGCCTTAGATCTAATCAACCTATGGAATTTAGAAATGGAATTATAAGCTAAAGTCTTACGTTCAACGTATTCATAGTATTTGGCCAGCTTCTTATTGACAAGGTTGTTGAACTTATTAAAATCAGCGGTCGTTGTACTCCCTGTTGGAGAGTAGCAAGCCACATTCTGTCTCGCCTTAAAAGCATTTTTTGCAAGTATCTCGGCAGTTTGGAGGGACGCGCATCAACATTGACGACAGGTACATTCATTTCTATAACGTGATTTAAAGTGGCGATGAACATTTCATACATATCATCCACGGATTTAAGGGGGGGGGGGAGGGTGAATGACCCAAGCCAATCGATGGAATCCAGATACTCACGTATAACACGGAAGTCCGCTGAGGGAAAGTCTTTCTTGGTAGCAAAATTGGGACGCGATTTAGTTAAGTTAAGTTGAAACACCACCCTAGCGTGGTCTGAGTTACCTAAGGGGCTACCAACTACCAAATTCCTGACCAAATTGGGAACGTTGTAAAACAATAGGTCAAGGAACGATTTTTGCCGAGTAGGTTTAGGAACCAATTGAAGCAGATCGTGAGCTCCTAGGAAGCTAACAAAGTCCATGGAGACCGATGTGAAAGCTGAGGGGGAATGGATATCACTCCAGTCGATGTCACTGAGGTTGAGGTCACCCAGGACGACGACGGGAGCGTCGCAAGTGCAATGATCACTTATTGCTTTTAAAAGTCGGTGTGATGAAATCATGGGACAGCTAGGAGTACGATAGACCAGGATGAACCTGGTTGTTCTTAGGCCAAGGAAAACATCCATAACAAGAATCTCGTAGGAATCCGGAACGGATTCCTCAAAGATTGAGGTGGCATTGATGTAGTTCCTGTAAAGCATTAGAACACCACCAACCTTTTTACAATACCTGTCTCATCTCAGTCCAGAGTAGAGTGTCCCAGGTGACCAATTATGGATGAGAGTTCAACTGAGCTTCGCAACCAGGTTTCAGTCAGGAATACCAGGTCAAAGTCGTCTAGTGCTAGAGCGCAAGCAAGTACGCTTTTGACCAAAGAGCGAACATTAAGAAGAAGACAGTTGATGATGGGAAAACGGGTGGAATGGTGCGAAACTGGTAATCCTAAGTAAGACTCACCAAAATTTTGTGAGGGGCTTGGGCTAGTGATGGACGTGAGATTTACTGGAACAAAGTTTTCATTGCATTGCGATGTAAACAAATGACCAAAACATGAAGAAGAGAATTCATACTCTGGGCAATCATAACCATGAACACGACGAATCCGCAGAGCGTCTAGACGTTTCCCTGCGGTTGGGACAGCGAGACGGAGGCATTGATAGAAGGAGCACAGAGGTTGGAGGTAGTAGCAGCATACGAAGTCGGGGAGGGATGCGATACAGAGGCTTGAACAACATGGACATTGCTATTGGCATTGAGATTGAGATTGGAGGCGGTATCATTATTTGAATGCAGCGCTTGCTTTTTAGTTAGGCGCTCATCACGTCTGCGCTCCCTTTCTTCTATCGTAAGGGAGGGGTGTAGGTAGACTCCCTTGTGAAAGAAGGAGCGCAGACGTGGGGCGCGCCTAACAGCTACCTCCTAGAATTTGGATGAAGGCAAAAGGACCTTGATGAGGCGAGTACGATTAAAATCAGGACGTCCCATTCTATAAACAGAGCACGGAATGCATTCGATATTCAGAAAATCCAAGACAGAATGGACCAGCTTGATATCATGAGATGCTCTTTCGATAGATGACGAGGCAGAAGATTCAGGAACACCAGACAATACAATGGAGCGCCTCCTTTCGAGATCATTTTCAAGCATAAGCGATGGAGCAATACATTGAGTGGCAGGATGAGAGGGAGATTGAGAGAGGGAATGAGGAGCCGAGCTAGGAGGTACACTGGCTTGAATCAAAAGCTGGCGTAAATGGGCATTCTCTGCTCTCAGACTGGAGTTCTCATCGACAATCTTGGAGCATAAGTCTTTCAGGGTTTTCAGTTGATCCCTGGCGTCGATTAGGGACTCAAGGATGAGCTTCACATAAGGAGAGAAATCACTGGTGGGACAATCGATGAACAAGTTAGCGAGTATTTGATCCCTGTCAGGTGTCCCAGGATAGAACAACATCGGTCTTTTGTGTTTCTTCGAAGGCGGAGCGGATAACAAACGCGAAGTCTCCATAAGCGAGGCGCACAGATGAGATTCCGAAGCTGGTTGTAGATAAGGCGGTGGGCAAAGATTGATATGAAATAAAACCTTGAAGTCGACAAATCACGTTGCAAAGAAGTGCAAAACCGAGGCGAAGAGTATGACCTTTGATGGTGGCAGTAAATGAATGAATGCGATCCACGCCACCCTGGATCTAGTGTAGGAGCCAGTAGCTGCGACTGGAGGTCCGAGCCGAGAATGGTCGAGGGTGGTCGTGAACTAGACCAACGAGGCGTCGAAGAATACTGAACAGTCGAAGAGAGTACAAATAGCAGAGGTAGATGCACAGTAAGTCGAAGCACAGTAAGTCGAGTCGAGTTGAGCTGAGTCGAGCTGGTCAGGCGTGCCGTCGAGAACTTTCCAGCGGCCGGTCGATACGGGAAGCGGCCGGTCGACACGGGAAGCCATTCTTTCTGGTGCAATTACGTATACCACACTGCGTCCGTCGCTCCAGTCTCTCTTGTTGCTCTTGTAGCGAGGTATGAACAGGCCCTTAGAAAAAGTCAAGTGAAGCATCCTATACTTATGCAAGACTCCGCCCATCACTCCCGCCGCTACGACAGGCGTGAACCTTCACCCATTTCTCGCCGAACTTGCACAATATTTAGGCAACTGGAAGGTAGAGATACTACTAGCTGTCACTTTAGCCACAAAGGCTACGAAAGTTGTATGCCCTCTCCCCTCTGCACCTTGTCGGGACTCCGCCCACTTGCTATGTGTTGCGGACCCAACACGAATGCACTGCCTTATTGATTTGGAGCGTAAGAATTGAAGCCATACAATACATACATACATTAGATACAGCATGTACAGCTCCGACTCCTTAAACCTGTCTCTGTCAGTCGAGCAAAGCAGGCTTTCTTTCAGGACTCCGCCCCTCGATCGGACTTTTCGCTCAGAATTTACTTCGCTTTCTGTTGCGAACCTCGATTAAACCTCTGGAAGCCTCCGACCGTGGGTTGCGTGATAATGTTGCTGCATTATCACTCCGACGAAGAATTGAAAAAATTCGCCTGGTTTTGCTAGAACTCCCCCACGTCCGAAAGCGAGTGTCTTCAGGACTCCGCTCATTGGCATCATTAACTGCACCGCGACATCTAACCTGATATCTTTTGAAAGCGGCTTTTGACTTTTGATTTAACGACAACTCAAACGAATTTCTTGCATGAAGTCATACACTTAAACTGCTTTATTGTAATTTACACAATAGTTAGTATTGACTGTGACTTCTGTATTGTAAAAAGCTTCACATTGGAAGAGCTGTGGCGTTCCGTCCTATACCTGGCTTCACAATATCCAACGACTTCGGCTCGCCTTCGTCCATTTTGTAGCGAACCACCGATGCCTGTCGGTAATTAAAGTTAAATGGGAAGGAAAGTCACAAAATTTTTGCTATACCAACACAACTGTCTTGAGAGATATTGGAGATGGATACAAAGTCAATTCCACAAGAGATCCAAAACAAGCAAAGGAGCCATAGTCGCAGCATTAAATCTGTCCCGCGACTTACCACGGGAGGGTCTCAGGCGTAGGTCTGAACGGGGAAAATGGATAGCGCTGCGAGAATCTCCACCCTTCATATAGTAGAAAAACATGTTTCGTTTTTGCTGAGTCCTTGAACCAAAAGAGCTACGGGCCCTCGAAGGGGGGGGGGTAGAGTACAGTTGCGCACCGTCAGCACATGACCACGTGCATGCGTGCACGCGAGCTGTTGCATGGGATGCGGCGAAAGGCTTTGCGGCGAGCGAATCGGTGGTTCAGCAGGGTGCGGGGCTACTTCGCAGGTGTCGGATGCTCGACCCCCGTGCTGTGCAATAATTTCAAATTTTTTCATGATTGCCAATTTGCTTCCTACACATTTATTTCACTCCTACATATTTATTTCACTCTAAATTGTCAAGTAAGGATCAAATTCAACGCGAAGATTGGGCAAAAACGGTGACCATGGCCATACCATTAATCAGCTTCACCTACTGTAATTCAACATACTCCGGGGTAATACGGAAAACGGATGTCAGATTCGTGATCACCATCCCAGATAACCACCCTGGGTGAAGTTTGGCCAAGATCGCTGATTATGACTCCAACGGCCCTAGCCACCCGGATCTACCGTGACCTATCGTAATCGGCCGAAAATTGAAAAACGTATGTCAGCCTTGTGATCAGCACCCCCAAATAACCTCCCTGGACAAGGTTTGGGCAAATTCGGTGATTATAAGTTAAAGTTGGTTGGAATTCATCCCGTAATTGTGACATGGATTGCTAATTTTCTCTCAAATAGGACATATCAAGTCCGCGTTCGCAATAAGTTTTCTTCGGTATATCGGGCACGAAGCGGACTGCCTCAGGGCGGAGTCCTATCCCCAATCCTTTTTCTCATTTACACGTTCGAGCTACCTGAAAGCATCGGTCTCCTGGATGTAACATGCAAAATGTACGCTGATGACATAAAAATTTATAAAGTTATCGACAGTCCGGCGGATGAAGCCAAATTACAGTCCGCTATAGACTACATCAGAGAATGGTCTGTGAAGTGGGAGCTTCCCATTGCAGCCGAGAAAACCTTTGTTTTGTCTATAGGGAGTCTTTCCTCTGCTTCAGTCAACTACACATTGGGTGGTAGCGTTTTAAATAAAGTCGATGAACTGCGGGACCTAGGGTTTCTGATCAACTCTAACAGGTTTCTTGTCAATAAGGCTACGACTCGAACGTTTAACATTTTCAAAACTCTTAGGTCTACAAACCCAAATATTTGGATCAAAGCCTACAAAATATACATTCGCTCCATCCTTGAACACGGCACTACAGTTTTCAATCCGTCAAAACAAAAGGACATCACTTTATTAGAAAGCGTACAGAACAATTTCACCCGCAAAATTTTTATTAGATGCTTTGGTCTTGACTAAGCCGCAACTCCTAATGGAGCATCTAGGGCTAAGCAGCTAGGTGTGTCCTCCATCAAGTAAGGAAGAATCAAAAATAACCTGGTCATGATGTTAAGATCCTTAAGGGTATTGTCAATGTTCAGTTGCACCAGTTCCTCGTTTTCACGTCCAGTCGGACTAGAAATAGTGGCCTTAGACTTGCGGGGCTGGTTGCAAAAAGTAAAGCTAGGATCAGCTTCTTTTCTAACAGAACTACTCGACCCTTCCTCTCCTTCTAAAAGAGAGCGCTCTTCAAATGTATCTTAAAGGTTTTAAAAGCTTTCTTGACCGTCGACTCAAAGGCGATCAATCATTTTTTTTCATGAAATTCATCATTTAGTTTTACTTTCTGCAGGAGCGACTACATTACTGTCGTTTTCATTTGTTTCAACTTGTTTTAATCTGATTGCTCACACTTTTCACCTCTTTTTTAAAATGGTGCGCTCTCAAGGTTCTATTTGCATTTTGCTGGTCTTTTAATGTAAGGTTTACGTGACATTATCACGTCTCCAATAAATAAATAAATAACCTCGACATCTCTAGTCGTCCGTACCTGCTGTAACCCATACCTATTGTAAGGTCATTGTTTAACATTCGCTGAAAAACAGAAAAGATTGTATAATTTAGAAGCTGGGAAAAGTGAGTGAAGCACAGCTCACAGAAACCTTTATTTGACAATTTAAAGTAAAGTAAATGTGCAGGAGATGTGCAGGAAGTAAGCTGATTTAGACTGCCATAAGGCGCGACTTTCACGACACTATTTTCAAGGCTCCAGAGGTCGAGGAGAGGTCGCAAAAAAGTTTACGCCCAAGCCTCGCCCAGGGGGGTTATTTTGGGTGCTGATCACGAATCTGACATCCGTTTTTCAAATTTCGGCCGATTATGGTAGGTTATGGTGGGTATGGGTACGGTGCAATACTGTACCCCCAATTTCGAGGGCCCGTACATAGCTCTTTGGGTTCGAGGACTCAGCAAAAACGAAACATGTTTTTCTACGTATAACCTCGCCACCCATACTTACTGTATCCCGAACAACGAAGGGTGGAGATTCTCGCAGTACTATCCATTTCCCCCATTCCCTACGCCGGACACCCTTCCCTGGTGAGGAAACCATGACACAGGCGGCAGCTACAATTGATGATGAGAAGTTATTACCACGGTGAAGCCGTGAAGAAGCCGGCCGTCAGTGCGGTCGAGAGGCCTGGTTTTTCAATAAAAGCTCATGGTATCCTGTAGTGATAATCTATCCTGTTCAGGAGTTTCATAGATTTTCGCTGATAAAGAACACGACGGTAACGTTACTGAACCTTGGGCGGATTCTTTGGTTAATGGTAGATGAACCAGGGGTGGATCTCTAATTTATAATTCATAATATCACCGGATGTGCACCATTTGTATCGTTTTCCAGCTGCAGTCCAGGCATTGGACTGGATTATTTTGGCAGTAGCGCAGCTGGGCCAATACTAGCAGAATCTTTGTTTTCATAGCTTAAGTGAAAACCACAGTAAGCTTACATTCATTCCCTGAACAGTAATAGCGGCAGCGTAGTTCCTGAAGTTGTCCAGATAAGCGACGGCCGATACAATCGTCAGAACTTCTTTAGGGTAGTTCAGAAATCCTTCGTCAACCTGAGTCGAATGTCTCTATCACGGATCATTGAATAAATTAGTATTTCTCTTAAATTATTTGTACTATTAGAGTGGTGCAGAAAAATGACCGTTTTGAAGCAGGTACTTTCAGTTAGTTTGAAATAGTATAACTCGCTCCAAAGCAAAGCTTTTGGAATCGAAATAACTACTAAAGGAATCGCCACACTTCTGCTAACGAGAAACTTGTATAGACATTCCAGTAGCGTAAAACTGGACTTTTGAAGGCGACAAAATCGTCTAATAGCTTTTTTTTTTCATTCCCTTGACATCGAAAAAGGTTTCGGTCGAGATTCTTGCAAAGTGAATGTCTGTAGAAGAAAGATCTGGCGAATATGGATGATGGTCTATGGTTTCATGTTCAATTCAACCAGCTTTTTTGTTGACGTCAAAGAAACTTGCGGTCGGAGGATGATATGGAGTAGGATTAACCTTTTCTGTTTATCAAAGCCGAGTCAGTTTGATGGATGTTACAGGATGTTTTGTTGCCATCAAAACACGTCACGTTACGTACGGTCAGACAGCGCCGGTGGTGTAAGGCGAACATCGCTGCCCGGAAAGCAGAAGATGCGGGTTCGAGTCCCGCCTGACGCAAGATTTTTGATCGCAACAAAACATCCTGTAACAGTATATAGCCTCTCTACCAGCCGCTCCAAAATTAAGCAAATGTGTTAAAGCAATTTGATGTAATTTTGGTGCATTTTGTCCACTTCCTCATAGTGCTTCTCCGCTATGATAGTTTCGCTCGGAACCAGGAAGCTGTGGTGGATCAAACCAGTTGCTGACCATCAAACAGTCACCGTTATTTTCTTTGTTTATTACCGGCATTGGGAAGAGGTTCGGAGCTTCGCCGTGATCGAACGATTGACCCAAACCCCTCGTCTGTTGTCATACAGAATCTATTAGGATGGTGAAAAAGTCTTGCAGCAAAAATTGTGAAAATTTTTCAAGATTTTACAGGAACTTCCAAGGACTGTTTGGTGTCACGTTGTTGTAGTACAAACATTCTGGAATATTTCGCATACATGGCAATTTGCTTTTGAGGACATATAAATACTACGACTGTAGTGAAGTGTGACTGACTCCGTGACTCGGACAAGGATTCGCGACTGAATATCGCTCAGTCTCTCCTTGTTCGTTTTCGTAATAAGGACTTTCTCGAGAATGTCGTCACGGGAGATAAATCCTGAGTCTTCCTCGTTAACCATACTCGGAAGGCCCAGCGGCTCCCTCTCGGAGAACCACCACCTCAAGGCGGACATCCACTAGAGGAAGGTAATGCTGTGTTGTTGATGGGATTCTCGAGGAACGCTCTATCGTAAGCTTCCTGACGATCAGTAACAGCAAACATCTACGCTACACAACTGCAGTAGCTGAGCAAGTCCATGTCGCGGAAACGGTGGGGCCGGAGGGATGTTTACCTTTTTCAAGACAATGCTTCCCCCACATTGCAAGGTCGTCTCGCCAGAAGTTGCAGGAGCTCAGGTGGAAGGCGCTGCGCCACCCACCGTATTCGCCAGATCTTGCGCCATCGGGCTACCACCTCTCTCGGGCTCTCCTGCAACACCTAAGGGATAGCTGCTTCAACGACCAAACCGAACTGGAATGCGAGTTGGAGCACTTCTTCGAGTCACAGCTGATTTCATTCTGGACGAAAACGTTTTGAGACCTCCCCATCAGATGGCAGAAGGTTGCAGATGTAACGGTAGTTACCTTGTAGATTAAAGTTGCTTACAGAAGAAGCAATAAAATTTTAAAGAAAATACGCTTTGGTGCAAGACTTTTTCACCAACTCAATATTTTTCGTCACACCCCTGAATATTCTCCAGAGAAGGATCGTTGTTACACGAAAGGAGAGGCGAACGCATTTCAAGATGTCGACATTACTGATGTTCGGTCAAGTCCTGCGGCACCCACTTTTCGAGTTTTCTACCCTTTCAATGTTCTCTAAATACCGTGCTTTGGCTGCGTGAACAACGTTCAGCCTCTCAGCAGTCTCTGGTGGATGTTCTTGTGTTGGCATCTACCACTGCCCTCAATTCGCTCCACAGCCGATCGCGTCCCTCTCGAACTTCGAAACTGAAATCTCCAGTCCGAAATCTCTCGAACCATCTAGCGTGGTGCATTCAGATGATGTCTAACTGCTTCTGCAGTCCTATGGCTAAGTTTGAACTCTTGAAGCAAAGCGAAGCGCATCTTCCATTTCGACAACAGCTTCTCAAGCGATTTGAAATCACCGATGAAATGGCGGTAATGATTCAATACGATACCGCGAAAATGTTCTTTCTAACGAGATATTCCACAACTGCATTTGTTCACGATTTGGTTCAACTATCAATGCTGAAGGGCACGTGTAGCGCAGTCGCAGGAAATGCCGGCTGTTGCGTGCATCCGATACCAGGTTCCTCGTTCGGATTTCCCGCCCAGGCCAACCAAGCCGTTCATCTCTCCGCGATCGGAGAATTGGTACCAGACTGTCTGGGAAGGATAGAGCGCTGACTTGTTCATTGGCTGGCCACCGCAAGTCATTGTATGGCCAAATACGCATTCAACTCGTCTCCACGACATTCCGTAGAATTAGAATGCGTGGTGTATCCCAAAAGGGATTGACTAACGCCGTCTTTTATCCCTTATCCTTATCAATACTGAAACGTAGCAAGTACGAAAACGGCCATTATTTTTGCTCCAACGAAATACTTCGTTTGTGCGAGTATTGGTGGCGATAGTGCATGTAGGAGTTACTCCAACTAACTAATACGTCGCATGTGCCTGTGTCAGGTAAGGGTTTCCGCACCCTTTTATAACACGTGTTTAGCATCAAAGGCAACAGGCAGAGAACCCGATCTGGAACTAATGTAGGGTAACAGACGAGAAAGGTCTCGGATGGCCATTTTTGGAACCGATTTGTCCAGGGTTTTCGCTTTCGGTTGAATGACGGGTTAGTTGCTTCTCTCCTTGATACGAACCTGCATCGTTCGCACTGCATCGTTCGCCGACCTATCATTATGCTCGTTGTTCCTTTTCGCCGAAATATAGTTCCCCTAATGAATTCTTCGTGTTTCTCTTGCTCTTTCTGTTCTTTCCCTAGACCGCTAACCAAAGTGAGCTTGTCCGAACGTGGGCTACTACCGAAACTATTCTGGGGCGAGATTCACCAACGACTTACAGCAGTTTAACAGAGAAAATTACAGCCGAAATCCCTGATAGCGCTGCTTATCAAGCGACATGGTGAGCGATAAGGCGCATTATCTAAGTTTTGCGCTGCGAATTCTCTGTTAAAATTATCTTCGAGATTCTTAGCCTATTCGTTCGGTCGTTATATATATGGTGGCTAAACCACTGCCATCCCCTCAGCCTGTCTGTTGTGAACATTAATATTTTACGTCCTCCTGTATGAATTCTCAGCTGATAGTTGATCACTTACAAGTTGTCTTCCACGTATTATGAGAACGAGTCCGTTCGCTTTGCAGAATGCGGTGCACTCCGATTCAGTGAACGTGGGTATGCCATCTTCGCTTATCACCGGATTCGCCTCCAATTTCATTACTGCCCACGCAGCTTCCTGCAAGAGTGTTGGCTTGCTCTATCGGGCGTCGAATGCCAGATCCTAAGGTCGTGTGACATATTTTCAGTGTACTTGCTACTAACAGTAAGTTGCTGGAGCAATATAGTCCGGAGGGTGATAAAAAATAAAATATCGAACACATCATGCAGAAATATATTGGGGAGGGGCAAAAGTAATGAAACCCCCATGTCCATATATCTCGTGGCTGGAGTCTGGTTTCGTGCTTGTCGTATTTGTATGTTGTTTGCTACTTACTGAAGACCACCAGAGAAGTGACCACTTTCGCCCTTTCCAGAAGTATGCCAAAACCCCAGTCTGTCTTATGCCGAAACCCGGCCGACGAGTCGACCTGTGTCGCGCAAATCTCGCCCAATTCCCAACTCCAAGCAGCCCGGATTCAATAGTTACGCAAGATGAGAAGTACGTCTTCTACATTAACCCTCTCAAGCAGCGAGTCCGGGTGAGGCCTCGTGACCTGTTACTAACCTTCGTTCGGCGGGATATTCATGGCGAGAAGCATCTTCTGAGCTTTTGGGTATGCGCCCATAGACCGGTATACTGGAAGCTGTTTTCCAAAAGCACGACGATGGACTCCAAGGCCATGGTGAACGAAATAGAAGAGATGGGCCCGCGACTCGCACTTGTTCGGTCTCAGCGCTTCAAGAAGGTCCTCCTCTTCGACAACGCCGCACCCCATCGGGAACAAGTGAGCACGGATAAGCTTGCCCAGCTAGGCTACGTTCACATGCTTCACCCACCGTACCGTACCGGACATCTCTCCATGCGACTGCCACCACTTCTTTGGCCTACGGAACTTCCTGATCGGAAGGGACACAAGGACCTAAACAGACCTTGACAACCATAACGAACTGTGGACTAGCGCCAGGCCTAAGCAGTTCTGGAAGGATGCGATCAGGAAGTTGGCTGATCGATAGCAGCAAGGTCATTGACTTTAATGGCGAATACATTCCTCAGCACCGTTGAGCTGTAATTAAGTTACAAAGAGATAAAGAAATTTGTTGAATTTGTCTCATTACTTTTGGCCCACCCTAATAATTGAACGACTGTACTCCTTCGCTCACGTCTGCTTTCTTTCAATAACTATGCTCAGCTAATGCTGGCCTGCCAGGCCTTCCTTTGCTTTTAAGCCAGACTAGTCTTCCAAGAATCGACGAAATCTAGCAGTAAAAAGTTCCTTCCTTCTCAGCTTCCCCACACTTTGCTACAGTCGGACTTGGATCCCTTGACTTTTAACTACTTATGATTCGTGAAGTTTAGATCTGCAAAAAAGTACTCAGTACGTTTGCTTCGAAAAAACAAGTTGTAGCAACCCAGAGAGGTTGGCGATTTTTCGGGAACAGACAGAGTTCGTACAGTTTTTTGGATGCACCGTATGTCGTGCGTTCCGTCACGACTCTTCCTAAGGACACGCCGTCTACGCAGGCACTGGGTCCTAACACGAGCGCCCGCGCGCCTGAGTATCAGTGTGCAGCGAAGTCTGCACCGCGCATCACAGCTGTCGGTCTCGTCTCCGTTGTCATCAGTAGCCGGATTCAAGAAGGGGCGGGAGCGGGAGATATGCACGATCATCTCTCGCCCCTCTCTCCCGCTTCGCTCTCTCACCTGGTTGCTTCCCGTGGGAAGCCGGGAACGTTCCCGGGAACGTTCATGAATCCGGCTACAGAATCGGTCGTCTTCGCTCCCGGCACCGCCCGCCGGTCGAGCCTTCGCTCTCTAGATCGTCGTTGCCGACCTGCCTAATGTGCGACGCAGCTACGACGACTCTATCCAACGCAGAGCCGCATGAAGGATCGCGCAGGAACGTGCCAGTATGGATCTGGCCACAGGTGATCTCGAGAACAAGCATTGTTCCCTCTCCATCGTGGGCGCAGGTCTCAGACATGAAACAGCTATTTCCCACGGAGAGTAATATGTCTCTTAGCTACTCGTAGCGGAGAGAGGTTCATGACTCACGTACGAATCTCTAATTCCTTTATCGATCGTGGTGTGTTATAGTAATGTAGTATAGTAACCTCTACATGTTTGTATATGTGTCATGTTGTGTGGCAAGAGGGTCATGAGTAAGACCTCAAGAAGGAAAGGGATATACACCTATGTGTCGGTATTGGGATTGGCTGGCTATGCCTCAGGCAGTATGTAGTATGGGCGCAGTGTGTAAGGTGATGGAAGCAAGTTATGTAACGAGCTCAAGGGGACTAAAATCCATCTGCAGATACGACCAACCGTTGTGTAGTTGAGGCTGTAGGGCCACATTTCCCATATACTTCTAATCCCGTTTAGTGGCAAGCATACGGTCATAAGGTTGCGCGGGTCAGTCCAGTCACTTAATGGGCCTGCGGAAATAAACCCCACTGCCAGTGAACCACCGACGCCATGCAAAGTTTGTAAGGCTAAAGCGGCTTTCACACTTCCGTTGCTGCTGTTGCGCAACCGATGCTGCAGTGATGATACATACCGCAGAGACGCAGAGAAACAACAGCAGCAACGAGGGGCTTTCACACCGCTGTTGCCGCAACCCCGCATCAGCAACACCGGCATCGGCTGCGCAACTGTTGCGCGGCCTCAGCAACAGGCGATGATCGCCATCATTTCCTGTTGCTTTGCTCGTCAGCGGAGTCATATCACAGGTCTTATCTCAATATCTGGTCTCCCTGCGTTGCGGCTGCAAAAAGCATCGAACTCCGCCTCTTTTTCGTTGCTCGTTGCCGCAGCAGCAGCAACGGCAGTGTGAAAGCCGCTTTAAGCGGCTAGAGAAGCAACAACAGTAACGATGGGGCTATCACGCTGCTGTTGCCGCAACCCCGGATCCACAACATCGGCATCGGTTGCGCAACTGTTGCGCGGCCTCAGCAACAGGCGATGATCGTCATCATTTCCTGTTGTTGTTGCTCGTCAGCGGAGTCACATCACAGGTCTTATCTCAATATCTGGTCTCCCTGCGTTGCGGCTGCAAAAAGCATCAAACTCCGCCTCTTTTTCGTTGCTCGTTGCCGCAACAGCAGCAACGGCAGTGTGAAAGCCGCTTTAACTCGGACACTGGGTCACCACGGGCCGCCCAACCAGTTGCTATTGGGGTGAAAACCTGTTGCTACGTATATACATATATATACATATATATACATATGTATTTATATGTAAATACGTAGTATATACCTACTTATATACGTATGCACATATATATGTAGGTACGAGCTGGACATACGTGGATATATGGCTTCACAAGAATCGGGGGCGCGAAGGCGACTATCCTGCAACACTCTAGCAACAGGAGCCGACCCTTTAACCCACCCACAGGAGTGTCAACGGAGTGCAGGTAATCGCACCGGGCCCCCTCACCTGGCCAATCGGCGCAGCCCGCCACTCCCACTGCAACAGGTTTCCACCCCAATAGCAAGTGGTTGTTCGGCCCGGGTTCAGCGAGTGCCAGAGAAGCGGCTAGAGGAGCAACAACAGTAACGATGGGGCTATCACGCTGCTGTTGCCGCAACCCCGGATCCACAACATCGGCATCGGTTGCGCAACGGTTGCGCGGCCTCAGCAACAAGGAATGATCGCCATCATTTCTTGTTGCTGATGCTCGTCAACGGAGGCATATCAAAGGTCTTATCTCAATATCTTATTTCATGCGTTGCGGCTGCAGAACCATCGAATTCCGCCCCTTTTTCATTGCTTGTTTCTGCAACAGCAGCAACGGAGGGGTCAAAACATCATATCTGGCAATTGTGGTGCCGCACCGCGTGGCAGCGCAAGTGTAAACTAGGGCCAACAGAGGCAAATCACAGGTATTATCTCATTATCTTATCTCACCTCGTTGCGGCTGCAAAAAGCACGGAACTCCGCACCTTTTTCGTGCTCGTTGCTGCAACAGCAGCAATGGCAGTGCGAAAGCTTAATTGAATGCATGGTGCATCCTAATGTGTTTGATTATCAGAGATCTTTATCCTTGCGGAGCGTCTGCAGGCCACTACCATCAGGACAAGGGCACTATGGGTCTATTCTATCTCTTACCATGCATATCGACCTGTCCTGCTGGCTCATCGACATCCTCGAGCATGCTTTCAGCGCTGCCAAGCCATTCTCGCGAATGACAGGACCCGGTCCTCCTGGCATGCAAAGGATCTTCGTGCCGATCATCGCGGCTATTGGCATCATGGCGACTGTACGCTGAAATAGGTGTTCAGCCACCGCCTGAAAAAGATCATCATGAAGTAGACGCTGCTTACCATGACGGTGTCGGAGACTTTTGCCACCGAATCGGGTGGGATTCTTCTTCGAAGCAGCCAGTCGTCTAGTCCCAGGTTCTGCAACTTTCCACCTCTCAAACCCGTCCTCCTTGCAGATCACTCCTGAGGAGCTTACCTTTATAGAAGCCGCCTCTTCGAGATGACCTTTTAGTAGGTAAATTTTCGTGGGGTACAAGCATTTTAAACAGAACAGCAGCATTAAGCTCTCCAGAGGCGCTAAAGCGGAAGAAAAACGTCATTGGAGTGGTTATGTTGGTAGTCTGAGGTCTTACCGAAGCCTAGGCCAAAATAACATCCAAGAAAGATGTACATCTTCTGGGGTGGCATGCCCACTAGCGAGAGTAAAGTGATGAGCGAGTCGCCTTCGCCGTAAATTGGCCCCATCACCGTAACCTCGCCCTGAAATTATGAGCTGGATGGCGGCGTTAATCGAGCGTTTCGAGTAATACATCCGCATCAACAAGACATCACAGAGTCAACGTGCGTGTTTGACTATGGACCTGGTAGCGCAGTCGGATGAGGTCTCGGCCGTTGCGTGCACCTTAAACCTGGGCACTTGGTTTAGGTTCCGATCAGGCCAATCCAACATTCCGTCCATGGATTGGCACAACACTTATCAAGGAACGACACTCACCGGCTTCTTCTCGAATCACTACCACAAGTCCTTTTAAAGCCCAAATAAGGATGCAGGGTAGAGGGCCGCTATTGCAGTGTAGGATGCATCACATATCCAAAAAATGCTTTTGCGGAATAATAAGGAGGCATTTTGAATGCATACTTGGCCTGGACAATGGTTCAACATTTACGGCCAATGAACAATAGTGTTCTACCTCTCCTATACATCTCTGATAAAAAATCGTTGCCACTTGAAGGGTGAAAGGCTTGGTTAACTTGGGCTGCACCTGAACTAATAACTTCGATCCGAGTTGCATGCAACAGCCCGCGCTCTTCGAGCTGCGCTACCTCGCCCCCATGGACAGAACATGCTAAGCTAATTTGTGGATTTCTGTTAATGGTAGCTCGTCTATATGGCATTGTGGCCATTAGAATTTTTGACTTTTACCCCAAAAAGGGCGGGTGTAGTGCAGTCGAAAAAGGTACCAGCTGTTGCGGCACCCGATAGCAGCTCTTGGTTCGGATTTTCCCATACCTCCTCCCCCCATACCAACCGAGCCTTTCATCCCTCCTAGATAGATGAATGGGTACCAGACCTGTCTGGGTAGGATAAAACGCTGAATTCTTCATCGGCTGACCACCGCGAGTTACTGTATGGCCAAATACGCATTCACGTCACCTCCACGACATATCGTAGAAGTAGAATTCGTGGAGCATCCCAAAAGGGATTGAGTAACACTGTTCTTTAGACTTTTATCCTTCACTCCCAAGAAGGCCAGACGATATTATAACGAAGTGTACAAAAGCAAATAAATCTTCTGTCTCTGCTGCAAATGAGCACAGTGCGTTTACATTCCGTTTAAGCAAAAGCAGAAATCGCATGGCAACTGCTCCTGATGCGCGGCATTGGGCCGATACTAGGTGACCGTGGGACCTTGAGATGACACGTATGTCACTGGATGCGGCTTCGAACGCTGATTCCAAATATGTGTTCCGTTTCTGCTGTTCATATCTCTGAACGGAGTTATGGGCCGTTTTCAGCATGGCTCCCAGCTCAGGTAGCCTGAAAACCGCGCTGCTGGCCGAGGAGTAGCGACGTGAAACGGGGTGGTCTATGGTTCGACTCCCTTGTGTGCAGGATCCCTGCACTTCCTGAAAAAGACCTGCCACGATCAACCAAAGCTCTATGTCAAATTGCTACGGCAAAGGTCACCAGAAGGGACTCGTCTTCATACTGAAACTTCATATGCACTGGCGCAAACAAAACATGACGGGAGGACAAGCTGTGCGTTACACTAGCAGCTGTGAAGTAACACTACGAAATGTTCATAACATAACAGCTGTTGGCGATGACCGCAGAAGTATTGGAAGGACCGAACTCCTCCAAAAGGCACGCCAACACAACAGCTGATGAGAACATAGTTTGGAAGATAAGTCGGCAGTATTGTTCTAACTGACCACGCGTGTCGAAAAAGAATTCGCCCAAGGGGATTATTTAGGGCACTGATCACCCACTTGTAGGTATGGGTGGTGGGATCATGGTAATCGACCACACTTCGCCATTTGACATAGAGAGCTCTTGTCGATCGTGGCAAATCTTTTTTAGGAAGGGCAAAAACCCGTCACCACAGTCCATAACTCCGATCACAGACGCGCACAGCAGAAGCGGAACACATGTTTGGAATCAGCGTTAGAAACCGCAGCCAGTGATATACGTCTCATCTCAAAGTCCCATGGTCACCCAGAATCCTTCCCTTGTCAGTGGCGACAAGGGTAAAAGTGCAGTATACAGTCTCGTTTCGACAACAATCATTCACCGCCGCTTCTCGTCCGTAACTGCTTATCTCCTCGGCAGTTCTCACTTCAGTGTGACCTGAGGCCTATAGTAGTGCTCTCCCTCAAAAATTTCGAATAACCGAACGTATTCGACCAGGACGATTTTCGGATATTCGAATATGTCCGAAAAACGCGACTGTTCGAGCATTCAAATTTATTTATTTATTTATTTATTTATTTATTTATTTCATGCACCCATAAAAGTGCGCTCAAGAATTATAGGGAAAAAACAACAGATGTAAAAAAACCATTCGATGACAGGCACAAAAAAATAGAATAGCGTAAACGGTTCCTGGAAGCTAGGGGTCAAAGCTAGCTTTTAAGATGATACATCCAAAAGATTTTATCGCAAAACTATCGTGCTGTAACCTAACCACGTCTGCAGCGTAGACCAGCGAGTACCCCACCAGTTGGCAATGGTGCCTCTTTATTTCGGCAAAGCATAGGAACCTGTAGGAGCTTCGGCACACGGGCATACCAAGGTCCCACGTGGAACCTACAGGTTGGGTAAAGATGGTTGGTAGCATACAAACGTGGAGTATTAGTGACAGCACTAGATAGTGTCGTTTGGAAAGCTAAACGATTTGAAACGAGCTGTAGCGCTTACGACCACCTACTTCCTCAGGAACAAATGCATTGAACGGGAGGTGTTAATTAACAAACAAACAAACAGACGTCTAAAAGAGGCCAAACATGGACAATGAGGAGATAAAGAGCTACGAGAGGGAGTGGTCTTCGACATAGCATGGAAAATTAAGCAATATTAAATCCGAAAAAAAATTCGAATACATTCGAAAATCGCGTTTTTTCGAGCCTTCGAATTGAATGTTCGAATATTCATTCGAGCACAACTGTGCTGCGGCCACAGCACTCTCTACTACATATCTCGTAGCACCATGATTTTCAACTTCTTTTATTGTGGTTATCGTGGAAGGAGACTACGACGCAACCTATTTCACCCATATCACCTGTAGCCCTGTTGATCGTCTGTTTTGCATGAGCAGGACTGACTCCCTCGAGGAGAATCCGCTGGACCACTCTGGCACGCGACGGTAATGTATGGATGCCTTGCTCATGAAGAGCGTCATATCGTTCGTTCAGGGCTTTCACGAAGAACTAAAAACTACCACGCGAAGGACCATCCTGTCGTCCTAACATCCTACAGATCTCAGTCATTTACTGCTGTCCAGGGGCCGGATTCATCAACGACTTACAGCAATTTAACAAAGAAAATACAGCCGAAATCCCTGATAGCGCGGCTTATCAAGCGATATGGTGAGCGATAAGCCGCGTTATCTGAGTTTTCGCTGTGAGTTCTCTGCTAAGGTTATGTAAGTCGTTGATGAATCCGACCCCAGGAGACCACAGCGAAATGCACTGCATGAACGTCCCACACAATTCTTAGCATTCATACTACACCTTGTCAGACTCATCACAATAGAATACAAGAAACATCTTCGAATGGTTTGAACCAGAAGACTTCTTTTCTGTACAGTGGAACAGTGAGGGCAACCGGGTTTTAGCTGTGCAAAGTCAATCTCAAGAAAGCCCATATACATTTACCTATGCAGGGCCTCCCTTGGCTCCCGTTCGCAGTAGTATCTTGGCCAGCCTCACCGTGATTAAATATTTCCGGATGCCTCTTCTACCCACTGCTTCCTTTTTACTGGTGCATTCCTGCTAGCATTCTCTTTCATTTCCCTCGTGATCGAGGAGAAATCCTGACCTGTTCAGCACTTTGAGTTCTCCTTCATTCCTTCCCTGATTTCAGTTTATTTCGTTCCCATTCATTGTCGATTCTGTTCTCTATGTTTTTATATGCTCTTGATTGGATTTTCAAGTAACAAGAAATCGCCCGATCGCCGTTGCCGTCCCTTTCCCTGCAAACGCCTCTTCTACCCACTACCTATTTGTTAATGATCCACTCCTGCTAGCCTTTTCTTATTTTTTCTTTTCATTCATTATCAAGAAGGATTCCTGGCCTTTTCAGCACTTTCAGCAATTTGAGCCATTTCTCAAATTTCTAAGTTCATTAGGTCCAATCTCTGTTATTGTTGATTCTGTTCCACATGTTTTTCTAAGCTCTGGTTGGATTAGTTTCAATAAATAAATAAAGCCGTGTAGTTTTTATCTGCGTGGGATTCCATTCAAACCAGGAATCATGCTGGACGATTTAACAAGGGGGACTTACCGTAACTTACGGTTTGGTTTTGTGAAGTTAAGGATAGAGGATAAAGGACGGCGTTATTCAATCCGTTTTGGGATACGCCACGCATTCTCTTTCTACGGGATGTCGTGGAGGCGAGTTGAATGCGTATTTGGCCATACAATAACTTGCGGTGGCCAGCCGATGAACAAGTTAACGCTCTATCCCTCCCAGGTAAGTGGTAACAATTCACCAACCTCGGAGGGATGAAAGGCTTGGTTGGCCTGGGCGGGAAATCCGAACCAGGAACCTGGTATCGGGTGCAGGCTACAGCCGGCGCCTCCTCCGTCTGCGCTCCACGCGCAAGGCCTACATGGTCTTATAGGACATCTAACAAGGAGCACAATGATGGAGTTCGTTTTTACTGCGAGCCACTGGATAGTCCAAAAATGGAAAAAATGGCTGGCGCCCTCTCTTTTGACCTGCACCTGCTCGTGAGGAATGAAGACCACCAAGTTGACCGTTGTGCTAAAGAAATTCTGGCCCACATTTGGGTTAGAATTGAAAGGCCTACACGAATTCGGTTTAAAGTGAGCGCGGCAGAATGACCAGAGGCCGGATTCATCAACGATTAACCCGCGGGTATAGGCGGTAGAGATACCCACGATGAAGCCTGCGTCTCTGACTCTTACCTTATTTCTACCTGACTCTTATCTTATCTCTACCCTTACACCCCGCATACCCACGGATTTAATTGCTGATGAATCCGGCCCCAGCACTACTTGCATGGGGAGGATACGTGCCCCGGTTCTCCGTCCTTGAGTTACTAGGCGCCTTTTTTAGTAATTTTTGAACCATCCAGAAGCCCTCAGCAAAACGAACTCCCCCCCCCCCCTGCTCCTTGTTAGATGCCCTGCAGGATCATATATAATAGGTCTAGCTGAGAATCGTTGGGCTAAGTTCACAGACGTCCCTTTTAAGTACACAGAACCACCGCACGGCACATTCCCCATGTATAGCATTCTCGAGAAGAAACACGGTCTTTCGGCACCCGGTACGGGGACGCGCTACGTCATACGCGCTTGGTGGAGTCCTCCCCCATTCCCATGTACTCCGCCCACGCAGCGTGTTTCGTAATCTACGAGCGCGCCCTTGATGTCATTCAGAAGGCTGCTCACCCGAGGTTCAGTCGCTGCAAAGTGCTGAACGGTGTCGGTCCGTTCATGTTGCTCAACACCTTCATACACTTGCTTCCTTATTCACTCAGACCTTGCGCTGCTCAGCATCGCCTTCCAGTCTTGCTCACCAAGGCTATCGGTCGCTATATTAAATCGGCATTGGCATTGACTCGGGTCGCTTAGTGCTGCGCCCACTCTGGGTGTAGTAGTATTTTGGAGGACCAGATGCTGTTCTGCCTTATTATCTCTTCTCTGATTTTGCTCGTATTTCAAAGGAGGTACGTTCGGGGTAAGAGGACGAAACTGTCGCCAAAACGGGTTTGTTTCCGGACTGCAGGCCTATCTGAGCCATCCAGAGGGTCTCTTTCTTTTTCGTTCCGTACCCCTTTTTTCGATTTTTATAAAGCAAATTAAGGATGGCGCAGTACGGGTTTGGGGGGGGGGGGGTGCACCATTATGACGATGAACTTTTCTTGCTTTCTTATTACTAAAACGCACTATTCTAGCACAATTCTAGTGTGGAGGTGGGCCTTCACTAGGAAAGCCAAGCGAAGCATTTTATCCTGCCACTGCCGTATATTGAAAATTTCCAAGCCTGCAAGTCACACCCTCCGTCCACCTCATACCCGTATTGCACCATCCTTCAGCTTAAGCTATGCTGCAGGCGAGGTGCCTGTTAGATGGAAACATGCATTCGTGATCGATCACTTCTCTCAATCGCCACCGTTGACGAACCACTGGTCCCCCAACGTATTCGTGTTATTCAGAAGAGTTCACCGTCGTTTCTCCTTCTCTTTGGCAAAATTACGCGGCACCTACATTATCAGAAGAATTCATCGTCGAGATTAAACTTGCGGGGTTCGCCATTTGTATTCTTCAAGCTCTTCGTCGTCCTTGACCTCACCTTGCCCATATACCAGGCTGTCCAACAATTCTTGTCCGAAAATTTCACCATTTTTAATTTTTTTCAACTTTATTGAAAAACAAGTCTAATCAACAATATAATCACCACAGTTATCCACAACCGTGGCCCATCGATTGGGCATGCCGCCGATGCCCTTCGCCCAGAACTCCGGGGCTGCGACTCGAAGAAGTCCGCGATGTCGGATTTGAGGTTGTCGTAGTTGGTGAATTCTCTTCCGGCCAAATGGTGCTTCAGCGGACGGAACAAGTGGTAGTCGGAGGGCCGAGGTCCGGGGAATACGGTGGATGGGCAACCGTCACCCAGCCGAGCGTCGCCAACTTCTGCTGGGTCTCCTTCGCCACGTGGGGGTGCGCGTTGTCGTGCAGCAGGTGGACCGAGGCCCGTCGGGGACGCTTTTCTCGGATGGCTGCGGCTAGTTTCTCGAGCTGATCGGCGTAGATGGAGGCGGTGACCGTCCTGCCTTGCGGGAGCAGCTCGAAGTACAGCATGCCCTTGGCGTTCCACCAGCAGCAGAGCATGATCTTCAGCGGGTGTTCCCTGTCCTCGAGGCTCGTGTCGTCGCTCTCGAAACGATTGAACCAGCGCCTGACTGTGCGTTGGGACACTGCATCCTCCTTGCACGCTCTGCAGATGTTGGCGACCGCGGTGCCCGTGTCGTTGCCCAGTAGCCACTCGTAGTACACGAACGTACGAATTCCACCTTGGTCCGTTGTAGCTTGTACTGGTAGCTAGACGCGGCGACTGCGTCTTATATACCCCTAGCGTGGAACTCTGGAGACCCTTCTAGAAGGTTTTTACATTTGCCTGATATTATAAGGAAAATCTCTTCGAGCTCTTCGAGCGCAGAACCAGGCTAGGGAAGGGTCTCCAGGATGTAGTGCAAAAATTCTGCACCGAAGGGGAACCGAACCCGGCCTTTCTCGCATGCAGCACGCCACTATCCACTGCCCCACGATCTGCTTGCCGTGAGTGCCAACGCGGGCATATAGGACATCGACGGCTAAATCCGTTTGGACACCAACTTCCAAACTGGAGACTTTTCTGGCGTGTTGCATCGTCTTCCAACACGCGTCTTTACGCGTAAACCCCACCACGTCAGCGGTGCTGCATTGGTGTAACACGTCACGTCCTCTACACGTCTTGTAGGTCGGTTAGCTTCAAAACTAGTGGTCGTGACCTGCTCAGAAGTGGACTTCACAAAGTTGGCTGAGCTCGTTTCTATACCAGAAGGAACGGGAAAGGGCAGAATCCCCAATGCGGTGCAAAAAATGCCGCGAAATCCAGCAATTTATATTGTGCTGTGGAGCACTCTTGAGCTGAATAATACTGAAACAGTCCTAGTGTAGAAGGGCATTCAGTTTTCTCCTCATTTAGGTGGACATAGATCAACCTACAAGCTCCGTCGGTGCAATCGACATTGTGTTTTGAAAATTCTTGTCAGGAAGCCGGAAACCGTGGATGTGCTAAATCCCATTTTCTACTCCCATCTTCTGGGCTACATACTTGATATTCTTAATGTCTTCTTCACCGTGCTGTTAGGCAAGAAGTTCGTTAGAATGGAAGCGCCTTCGATAGATTGTATATACAATACGTTCGCCGTCGGATACAAAAGCTATCACAACCAGGCGATTCACTTCTAGTTTTTTTTTTCGCTCCACTCACTCAGCAGTGCGTTTGTGCACTGTTCTGTGATGACTTTGCAGATCCTTAAATCGCAGTCCCCTCTTAGAGTTCTGTCAGCTCCGACTTCCAGGCATTGCCAAAACTGTCTGTCAAAAACGCCTCATACTTCTTATCTGCGAGAGCACTCGTGTGGAAATTTTTTTAAAGAAGTGAGCGAAATCTCCAGCGTGTATGAGTTCCGAAGGTGGGAGCAAGTCTATAGCAGCGGTTCACATTCATGCTCCTTCACAACATCCAGGGGCCAGATTCATCAGTGACTGCGACTTTAGATTGCTGTAAGTCGCTGACGAATCTGACTCCAGATTGCCTAAGAAATTGCTAACTTTGCTTGTTTGGAGTAAAGCTGTCAAAAATAGAGAGGAACAGGTTGGACCCCCCTCTCTAGGTTTGCAACCGAAAATGAAAGTGCACCATCTATCGGACCTGTAGAGGCCTGTTGAGATGGGTTTCACAAGTGCAGCGTCAGTGACATAATGGATCTTGCGCTTGAAAACGTGTGTTGGACGTGGATCCAACACGCTAGAAAAGTCTCCAGTTTGGAAGTTGGTGTCCAAACGGATTAAGCCGACATCGACACGATCCGCGACGCAGTGGCAAGCCACACGCTACAGTATCGCGGGTTGATGAGCAAACCTGCACATCAACCCCGACTCTATGGAGTGCATCAGCAGAATTTGGTTAGGTCTAACGATAAGTACCACCATCATCGGTGTGGGGCATATAGTGATTTGCGTCTATAATCTCTTACTTGAGCTTCTTGGACAGCCTCAGCTGCTGTCCCATTATGCGAGTGCTTGTATTCAAATTCAGGAGATGTGGCTGTGTAGTATAGGATGGCGAACGCAACTGACACGTTGCGGCTGCCCCTCCGACTAGGATAGGTCCGAATTATCCGTTATCCATTAACCGAACTTCAAGATTTTGGGTGCAATCCCATTAAGGGGGGGGGGGGTATACACACACTTGAACAAGAGTTGAAATGGAAGCACATGCAACATAATGTACAACCTAAGGCAGCCATTAGACTCGAGGAGGCCAGGGGGTTGGGGTAGACGCCGAGAGGACGAAGGGTAGAACGCATGTCCCGTCATAAGGTGAATAAGGTGAACCCCCTCATTGGGATTGCACCCAGATTTTGTTATTCGCTACCACTTACGCTGAGTTCGACGACGGTCGGTTCCTTTTCTAGTATTGCTGCAGTGCGAGTCATCAGACCGAGAAAAACGTCCATTTTCAGGTACGGCTTTGGTCCATCCGGATAGAAGTTCATGATGTACCCCCATATGTTCTTCGCGAACGTTTCTGAACGGGTCAGACGTAGATCCGCTCAAACTCTCATTGCCAGATTGATGTGATTGCCCTCTGGGAAACTAACCAAACGAGATGTTGTTGGCGGATAGTCCACCGGTTAATTCGATTGAGGTTAGCTGAAAACGAGTTTATAGTTCTCGAGATGGCTCGACTATCGGTGGTTTCCAGGAGAAGATCAAGGAGTGATGCCAGGAAGCCCACCTCCTGTTCACCAGCGGACATTGTAATGTGAAGGTGAGTGGCGAAATGAACCTCACCGCTTCTTCAGAACAGCTTTCAGCTGGGTTATGCGAAAACAGTCACTATGGGTGAAAACAACCGCCCTTCCTTTACCCTTACACAGAATCGGTGTTTATTCGGTGAGGCAGTGAGGGCTGTTCTAGTAAGGAGAATCATACATATAGCGCAGTGACAAATACGGTTTCCTTTATTCTTGCGGTAAGGTGAACCGTCTGTCTTCTTCCTGTGCAGCTTTCGTCCCATCGAATAGCTGATCAGTGTAGGGGATTTCCCCAAATCAATCGGGAAACCGCTAGATCTTCTTACATGCGAATGCAGACGAACAGAACACAGTGAGGGGCATTTTTATACAACAATCACACCAACAAAATGAAAGCACAAGTGCAGGAAACGAGATGGCGGTTGAATTCGGGCCCAGCGCATAGTCGCTCGTATCCGTCGTCTATATAAGGGTGGCTGAAAAGTTCTGGCAATTTTCCAAAGTATTTCAGCCATACGAGAAGACTACAGAAACGAAACAGATTTACAAACAAAGATAATCACCTGTACCACCTGTCGTCCCGTTGATCATCGAATTGCTCGAGCGGGTGCCAGCAGCGTCTCCATTCGTCCCTGTCGCGTGCCAGAGTGGTCCAATGGATCCTCCTCGCTCGAGGGACACGAAGAGCGTCATAACGGTCGTTCAGGGCTTTAACGAAGAAGTCCGACCAACGCGTTGGTGGGCGTCCTGGTGTTCTCTTGACATCCCGCGGAATCCAGTCGGTGATGGCTCTCGTCCAGCGGGTGTCTGCGAATCGCATTACGTGGCCGGCCCACCTAATTTTCGACAACTTGGCCCACGCGACAGCGTCTCTGATCTTCGAACGTCGGCGAAGCTCGGAACTCCGGAGGCCTTCTCTCACTTGCGTGAGTCGTGTCACTCCGAGCATCGCCCTCTCGATTCCACGCTGCGCGACGCTGATCGCGTGTTCATCCTGCTTTCGTATAGCCCAGGTCTCTGAGGCGTATGTTAGGGCAGGAAGAACAGTGGAGTCGAATAGGTGGGCACGGAGTCGGACGTTCTTCGTCTTCTTCGCGACTTCTTCGACGCTCTTGAAAGCTCCCCAAGCCGCTCTTTTCCTCCTGCTCAGCTCTGGTGCTAGGTCGTTGGCCATGTTGACTTCGCGACCCGATTCACGTAGCTGGAGCATTCGGAGATGTTCGTTCCGTTGAGCGAGAATGGGGCATCAGAAACCCATCCGTTCCTCATGAGCATCGTCTTCGTAAGATTCAGCTGCAGTCCAACGTTCCCACATACACGATCGAAGTCGGCCAGCATTCGCTCCGCCTGGCTGATGCTCGGTGTTATGAGCACGATGTCGTCAGCGAAGCGAAGATGATGTAGTTGCCGGCCGTCGACCTTCACTCCCATGTCTTCCCGTTCTAGTTCGCGCATGACGTTTTCGAGAGTGACGCTGAAGAGCTTCGGGGATATGGTATCCCCTTGCCGAACCCCTCTTTTCACGTCGACGACGACGTCGTTGTAGAATGGTGAGATCTTGGTCGTGAATCCACTGTACAGCTCTCGAAGGACTCTGATGTACTGAGTAGGAAAGCCCTGAGTGAGCAGGACTTCGATGACCGTATCAATTTCGACAGAGTCGAATGCCTTCTTCAGG
This sequence comes from Heligmosomoides polygyrus polygyrus, assembly GCA_947396885.1. NCBI lineage: Eukaryota > Metazoa > Nematoda > Chromadorea > Rhabditida > Heligmosomidae > Heligmosomoides > Heligmosomoides polygyrus. Next base: position 95,300,407 of record OX377203.1, on the reverse strand, counting down.
TCGATGAACGTAAGGCACAGCGGCAGCTTGTACTCTCGCGACACTTCGATGAGCTTCGTAATGGTGTGTATGTGGTCGATCGTGCTGAATCCTCTCCGAAATCCTGCTTGTTCGCGTGGCTGTCCTTCGTCCAGCGTTCGGCCGATCCTATTCAGGATAATTCGAGTGAGCAGCTTGTAGACTACGGGCAGCAGGCAGATCGGGCGATAGTTGCCAATGTCGTGCACGTCTCCCTTCTTGTACAGCAAGACGGTTCTGCTGGTCTTCCACTGAGATGGAACCTTGCACTCCGACAGGTAACGTGTGAAGAGCTGCGCCAGGGTGTTGATGAGCGCTGGCGGGAGGTTCTAAACAAAAATAATAGCAACTTCATTACATCAATAACAACAGAATAAAACGGAAAAATTCACAACAAGGGCTCAAACTTGCCTCCCTTGGCTTCAATACATTTTCGCAGTCGCTGACGATGGTTGCATCCCGATCCGCTGTAATCTCGTCCCAGGATCGCATCAACGCCGCTTTCAGCTGCTCCACAGTGGCGTATATTGTAGCAGAGATATCTTCGTATCTTCTGCTCCATGGCTGACCACACCGAATATCCATCGTGTTGAGATCAGGCGAGTTGGATGGCCAGATGTCCTTGCTCCAAAAGCCTGGGAAGAGCTCCTCAAAAACGGCGATCGTGGATTTGGCGGAATGCGCAGATGCCCAGTCCTGCTGAAGAGAAAATCCGGTTTCGCCAAAATGGCACGTCGCCCACGGCTGTACGTCGCGGACGACATATTGCTGGTAGCTGGCGGAGTTGATTTTGACGTTGTGCTCCATGAAGGCCAGTGGCGTTTTGCGGTAGCGCATATCCCAGCTCAAACCATCACCGAGGCTGGGAAATGACTGCGGCTGATGGTGCTTGCGGTCGCCGTCTTCTGCTGCCCATTCTTGAGCAGTTGACGGCGATTCCGGCCGTTGTGAACCGGCTGGACCGTGCAAGTCTTCTCGTCGGTGAACTGCACCCTCGACAAGCAACCACCTCTGACCAGTCGACGCTTTCGCCTGAATTTTCTCAACCCTTCAGCTTTCATCGCGTCGTTGAGGAACTGAACACGAGCAACTTTGTAGCTGCGTAATCCCAGCTTCCTCCTGGCCATATGTTTGACTCGTTCTCTACTGATCCGTAGCCATCTTGTTCATGGATACTTCAGAATTGCGACGAATGCGACAACGAACATTGTTGATGCTCTCCGGTGTTGTCACTGTGGTGGGACGGCTGCTGCAGTGACGGTCCGAGCTTCCGCCAGTCTCCTTGTAGCCATTTACAATCTTGTAGACGGTCCTTTGTTTGGCGCCGGTTGTCGGTCTTCATTCCCGTCTTGTACAACTCGACGACGGTGATACGTTGACTTTCACGAGACATAACGCAAACGCATCTGAGAACAGGAAAACTGGAGCAACACATTCTAGATCAAAATTGTGCGCGGAGTACAACAAAAAACCTCAATTTCAAGGTCATGTGTGGTGCAGAAAAAATTGCCAGAACTTTTCAGCCACCTTGCACATAACCAGATGTTCAGGCTACCTGTCCCCAAACATCTTGTTGGGGGCTCCGAAGCTCCGAAATTAATACGCTTTGAAAAGTAGATAAAACCAATCCATATTGATCTATATTTCTTACTGTCCGGCGGCAATCATATTCGACTGATTCCGGTAGTAAAAATTTTGTCTTGCACCCCACCCCTTCTCCCACCACCATACCCTTTTTTCTATGTACCTAAGTAGACATTCATATATTATACATTTAAAAACTTTAAAATAAATAATATACAACACTTCAAAATATGCCTTAAACCTTGCTTTTGCCTAAAAATTAAAACATTATAAAATTTCGAACACAATGTTCTTTTTTAGGGTAGGTGAGTCCAAAAAATTTCATGGAAAATCGTACTAAAGTTTTCTTGCAGAAAAAATATTCTGTCGTTTTTGGAGAATTCCTAGCCTAACGTAGAAGACGCTGAATCTCGCGGCCTTCTCTCCTTGACGTTGAGAGATATTCAGTATGGTTTCAAAACCGTCAAACTTCCTTAAAGGGATTTTCTGACTTGAGCCAGGGTTTGAAGTGGAGTGGACTAGCAAGGTGAAAGACTGACCGATGTCTCCGTTGTCCCCAAGTTCTACATGGGATCGGACCACCGCCTTCTTCACGCGAGGTTACGCTTTTCGCGTCAAGTAGAGAAGGCCGCGAAATTCAAGAAGTCCCGGAACCACCATCAACTGGAACCTTTACACCACTCTTGCCGGCCTTTGGGAAGATACCGTCATGTACAACGTCGATGAGGAACACGACCGCTTCGTGCACCATCTCGGCGATAGTGCTAAAGGAGCCGAGAGCTTGAAGACCACCAAGAGACGTCTGTCTCCGAAAACTCTCGAGCTGATACGCCAGCGTGGAGCAGCACGAGCGTCAGGCAACTACCAGCTGACGTCCGAGCTTGCGAAGCTATGCAGAGCGGCGATAAAGGAGGATCTGAAGGAGAGAAGGGCGGAAGTGTTGGCTGAAGCTGCAGAGGCAGGGTTGAGCATACGCAATGCCCTCCGGAACTTCGCCAACTTCAAGACCAAGATGACCGCTCTCCGACGTCCCGACGGAACCGTCACCTCTTCCAGAAGGACCATGGAGAAGGTCATCCACGACTTCTACTCCGATCTCTTTGAGAGCCACGTCCACCTCCCCATGCACATTCGCATGATGGATACGTCGTCCCCTCTATTCTCCCTCCCGAGATCGGACACGCCATCTCGTCGGTGAAGAAGCGTAGCACCCGGTCCCGAAAGGATCAGGCCCGAACACCTGAAGAACCTTCCGCCAACGCTCATCAACACCATGGCGCGGCTCTCCACGCACTACCTGTCGGAGTGCAAGGTTCCATCCCAGTGGAAGACCAGCAAGACCGTCTTGCTGTACAAGAGGGAGACGTGCACGACATTGGTAACTATCGCTCGATCTGTCTGCTGTCCGTAGTCTACAAGCTGTTCACTCGAGTGATTCTGAATAGGATTAGCAGAACGCTGGACGAAGGACAGCCATGCGAGCAAGCAGGATTTCGGAGAGGATTCAGCACGATCGACCACATACACACCATTACGAAGCTCATCGAAGTGTCGCGAGAGTACAAGCTGCCGCCTTACGTTCATCGACCTGAAGAAGGCATTCGACTCCGTCGAAACTGAAGCGGTCGTCCTGCTCACTCAGGGCACTCCTACTCAGTACATCAAACTTCTTCGGCAGCCGTACAATTGATTCACGAAAAATTTCACCATTCTCGACATCGTCATGGACGTGAAGAGGGGGGTTCGGCAGGGGGATACCATACCCCCGAAGCTCTTCAACGCCACCCTCGAACATGTCATGCGAGAACCACAATAGAATGGGAGTGAGGGTCGACGGCTGGCAACTGGACCATCTTCGCTTCGCTGACGACATCGTGCTCATAACACAGAGCATCAACCAGGCGGAGCAAAAGCTGGCCGACTTCGATCGTGCATGTGGAAACGTTGTACTGCAGCTGAATCTTACGAAGACGATGTTCATGAGGAACGCACGAGTTTCTGACACCCAATTCTGGCTCGCGAAGTGAACATGGCCAACGAGCTACATAGCGCCAGAGCTGAGCAGGAGAGAACGAGCTGCTTGGGGAGCTTTCAAGAGCGTCGAAGAAGTCGCGAAGAAGACGACGAACGTCCGACTCCGTGCCCACCTATTCGACTCCACTGTTCTTTCTGCCGTAACATACGCCTCAGAGACATGGGCTATAAGAAAGCAGGATGAATACGCGACCAGCGCGCAATCGAGAGGACGATGCTCGGAGTGACACGACTCACGCAAGTGGGAGAAGGCCTCCGGAGTTCCGAGCTTCGCCGACGTTCGAAGATCAGAGACGCTGTCGCATGTCCGAAGTCGTCGAAAATTGGGTGGGCCTGTCACGTAATGCGTTTCGCAAACACCAGCTGGACGAGAGCCGTCACCGACTGAATTCTGCAAAACGTCAAAAGGACACTAGGACGGCCATCTACGATTTGGTCGGACTTCATCGTGAAAGGCCTGAGTGGAAGTTTTGACGGCCTTTCTGTATTTTATTAAAGGATTTGACCATTCTGGCACGCGACAGGGACGGATGGAGGCGTTGCTGGCGTCCGCTGCAGCAACTGGATGATGAATGGAACAAAAACTTGTGCCGGTGATCCCAGCAGGGTTTGAAATGTGTCTAACATGACGTGAAAATGGTACAGAAGTGCATGAAGACGGAAGATTTGCCAGAACGGGACCTTCGAAGCGGAAGAAATCTGCTAGTTGTACCTGACATTTTTCTCTTTTTAAAGGAGAGAATTCTTGAGCCGCTGAGGAATTCGCTATCGTTCAAGAGTCCTGGAACTCATAACCTACAAAAGGGGAAGAAACTTACGAGTCTGAAGACCTAAGCACTCCAGCCTCTCGAAGCCCTTTCCGTATACTTAATCGAAAGAGATTGTTCTACTAACAGAACGATCAAATAGGCAGAGGGCCTTCCCTTGCCTGAGAGGTACAGCCACACTCTCATAGGCTGTCTTAGTGTGTTGAGGGCTGAGAAACTGTTTCATATTGTATGCTCTGCTGCCCAAAATAAACTTTTATGTCTCAATTGTCCAATGTACCACTATTATGGATTGTGCGGAAACACTTTTGATGCTGTGGATGGATATTCATTTCCATTCTGAAGAAGGTGTATAATCACTGAATACATGATATCTCTGGAGCTGCTTAGCACTAGGTGGGCACTAGATAAAGTTCCGACTCCACAGACAGGACTTCGGAAAAATTGTTTGCTGAAACTTCGTCTAGGGGGTTATTTGGGGTGCTGATCACGAATCTGACATCCGTTTTTCACAACTCGGTCGGAGACCACCCATACCGTTAGCAAGGGTGGTCCAGCCAGGGTCGTCGATTTCGCTGAAACTTCGTCTAGGAGGGTTATTTAGGGTGCTGATCACGAATCTGACATCCGTTTTTCATGATTCGGCTGCATAATATAGATACAGGAAGGCAGTGATTACATTATTAAAGTTTCTGCCGATGACGGCCAGTAGAGGTTGGTATGGGTAAGTGGTCGGTTCATCCAGTTACTAAATCCGCGGTATTGGCGAGAAAAAAGAAAAGGAGTGACTGCTGTTTATAATCGTTCATTGAATACGCTACAACCATCGCACTCCAAGCTCTGTGAATCAAGAATGGTTGAGAAGTTTGGATGTCGGATGTCAGATTCGTGATCAGCACCCCAAATAACCCCTAGACAAAATTTCAGCGAGATCTGTGACCCTGCATGGACCACCCTTGTTAACGGTATGGGTGGTCTTCGACCGAATCGTGAAAAACGGATGTCAGATTCATGATCAGCACCCCAAATAACCCCCTTAGACAAAGTTTCAGCGAAAAAAGTTTTTTCGACCGAAGTCGTGTCGGTGGAGTCGGAACTTTTAACTAGTGTCCACTATGTGTTCTCTTCGTTCTCTTTAACGGTGATCACTTCCATCGTCACCCCATCGAACAGATACAGGGGAGTATCACGCTCCTACCAGGGCCAGCCCTTTTCTATTAACTAACGTACTGTACCCGTGACAGTGTGTGCAGAAAAAACACCACCTGCGCGTGACAGTACACCAAATCCCTTATCTTATCACGCGTGGGCGGTGCAGTAATTACTACTGTTAATTCCAGCGTTGCGGGGTGTTTCTTTTTGCTCGACGGTCAATTTTTAATGCGCAGATGGCTGGCTATGTTTCGGGTGGTGTGAAGTGCTTTGAGGTCTTAGCAACATTTTGTAAGCACTCATCCTTCATTCAAGAAATCACTCAAACTCAGAGGTATTCCCAAAGACGTGAATACCAGTACATAGTGGAGGCAGGGCTTCCTTATTTCGAAGATCGGCTCGGCTTAGATTTGGTTCCTTACGGTATCTGTAGGGTTTGAGGATCTCCGACAATTTCGGTATGGATTTTGTGTCTGTCAAGCGAGCAAACGTGGACCGGCTCCAAACATATTCCTGGCTCGTTGTCTATTGCCTCGTAATTTTCTTAGAAATTGTTGGATTGTTGGCTTCTCTTCGGCCAACATTGGCACAAGTCCTCCATTCAGGCCTTCGTTTTGGCGCCGTCTAACCCTTCCAGAAGACGAAATCGCGTTGCCTTTTCATCACTTCGACGGATTCCTGTAGATGGAGCGTCATTTAACACGTTCGCGGCAATGTGTTTTTTTCGCTTGCCTATCATGCCCGTAAATGTTTTTCGGGAAATTTCGTGGTCAACAAAACCAAAGCAAAAAACTACACCTTCAAATAATTGGTCAACGTATAGTGTAAAAACAGGAAGGAACTGCTTAAGGAAAAATCATGCTTTTGTTTGACATTTCTTGAGTTGCCCGATGCCTCAAATCCGTCGGACAGCATTCTTCCACATTGACGCGAAGGGGTTAAAGCCTATGTTATATCGTTACTCACCCCCCAGCGAAGCCTAATGATAAGCTCCCATATCGATTCATCTCGTCGCACGATCGATATGGGAGCTCATCATTAGACTTCGCTCGGCCGAGCGATGGTACATCATAGGCCCAAGAGGTGGGAGAGCGGTGGTTTTTCAATTGTTAACTCGACTATACCAGGCTTTAGGTAAGTTGACTACAACGAGGTGTAGACTAGAGTAAAACTTTGTGCCAGCCCAAGCTCTAAGGAACGTCCCAAACAAGCATTTCTGTGAGAATCATTGATAAGTGAATGATGAACACGATCACCTGAGAAATCACTCTCTGTTGCTTGTTACGCTTCAACTGAACCTGGTCTCTCAAAAAGCTGCTTTCATTTGTTCACACAGCGCTTTTTGACACACCTTCTTAACAAAGAACTAAGTGCATCGTTGGCTTCCTCCTTCAGCTTTCAAGGACGCGAGCCTCGGAAGCGTTCATAGTCAGATATCAGACTTCCTCGCCCATATGACCATTTGAAGAAGTCGGCTTCTGGTGGACGAGGATGTCTAATAACACATTTCCTCAATGTTATGTCAATAACAAACGCTTTTCATTCACGCCTTGAATTAGACGAATCATTTTCAGTTTTACCAAATATGGCTTCCCATGTGGAGGAGTAAAAATCTGTTTACCTTTGGCGCTGAGGAGTGTAGTGTGTGGGGAAGAAGTCTCATAATTTATAGGAAGGGCTTTATAATTTATAAGATGAATAAGGCTGATTGGATCCACCGTTTCACACTTCACGGGGGGGGGGGGGGAGGGCGTGGCCAATGTTGCAGCGGTGGTCCTGCGGTGATTCCCTAGACGTTAATCAGTGCGCCAGTTTTCGTATTGTGCTTAATTGATGACGCAACGTTATTATCTTCCTGGTGGTTTTGTTTTTTATAGTTTTGTACATCGATTGTGTACTGTAGGTATTCTATTGTTTTGTACATCGATTGTGTACTGTAAGTATTTTATTGTTTTGTACATCGGTTGTGTAATGTTTATGACAGTTTTAACAAACTAGATGGGAATACACGTTAGTCTCTAGGAGATAGCCTTCGTGTCAAATTTTTTCACATGTATTCACATCATCATTTCACTTGCGAAGACTAAATCAATTACAAAAATTAAAAGAAAGAAGGCTCATAGTAGACTATCATAGTATGAACACTTTCGTGTCTATTATACCAGTTAGACCTAGCACTGAATCTGGACTGCCTTCTATAGAGCCCACGGCCAAGAATATCGTCATCTTAGCGATGTGCTCAATGAAAGCCACATATCTGGGTAGACATAAAAGATACATACGCTACTCAAATATTGAATAGCGTTACATGTGCGGTAACCGAGATCTGAAAGCATTCATGCCATGCAGCGCTAGTGTCAGGGTATCACAGGATTTTATAGTCAATCACCCGTTTCTCAGAAGTGTACTGAGGGCTCTAGTGGCCTCATGGTACGAGAGTTCAAGGCTAAATTCTAAGGTGGGAGGAAAATATCCAATCTGCCCATCTGATCTGCCTCAGTGAAAGTTTAGAGCTGCTGTGCCACTCCTTGTTTTTCACCAACAGGCACTGATTTGCAGTACATTCCATGTTCGACTCGCGATGAACCTTGCATCTTTGGTGTTGCAATAGACGAGTAGTTTGTTCAGCGTAGCCAAGATTGGTACGAACTCTTTATTGTGGCTTACGTTTCGGCGTCGTCGCCTTCTTCAGAGCCTGGAAGGGTCGAAGTCATCTGAGAAACTACTCTCCCAAATGCCATTTCATTCAGCAAGAACCCATGCAAAAGGCTAAGAGACTACGAAAACGATGCCGTGAGAGCTCGAGAAAAGGCTAACCTTAGATGTGGACAGAAGAGTCCACCGACGGTTTCGTAGTCTCTTAGACTTTTGGATTTTGGATGGGTTTCTGCTGAATGAAGTGACCTTTTGGAGGGTAGTTTCTCGGATGACTTCGACTTTTGCAGGCTCTGAAGAAGGCGACGACGCCGAAACGCAAGCCGCACTAAAGAGTTCGTACCAATCTTGGCTACGCACTACTCGTCTATTGCAACTTACTGATTTGGTTAAAAAAAACTTTTAAAACGAAAGATTTCAGCGTAGTTGCTCACCGATCATAAAGGCACTGGATGGCCCCTTTACTAGATCTGCACCTTGGTATCCATAGACTAGGATTGCACAGCAGCCTCAGAAGGTGTGATTGTGATACTGCCCGTGTCCCACTAATGCACGTGGACGTAGAATTCTTCAAAATACCTGACATCACTTTCACTGATGGCGAGATCAACAACGGAGAACCGCCGCTACTCCACCCATCTGGAAATTGTGGCGGGTCGCAACGGGGAAATTAATTAAATGGGAAATGGAAGTGGCGTAACCAAGCTGATACCAAGGTTTTTTGTTGGTGTTTGTAGATACTGTTGCTTGCTTCTTTGCCTACAACAGACGATTTAGATAAAATTGCTATCTCACGGTGTAGTGATCGCTCTTTCGCTGCATTCTCATTCTGAATATGTAGACAGACGGCTTTTGTAGGTATTATTGTTTTTGTATTCTTCCACTGTTCAGCATCACGCGATCCAGCGATCTCTGCCTGCATTCTGCGACTGTTTTCTCCAGTTCTTCATCGTGGATCTACAGGTATGCTTTCTCTTGAGCTGCTTTTCGCTTTTTTCCTTTTCTTTTCTTTTCTTCTTGTTATGTGCCGTTCAACCTTCTCGTATTTATTCATGGAGCACGTTCGCGATGGTATCAATGACATTTGCTCTGTATTCAATAAGTATACAATGACCGTAGGCTCATCCTATTCATAAAGGTCGATTACGATATGTATGAAGAGGACCACTTACGAGTTACTGTGGAGTTTTAAATAGCAAGCGGAATCCATCACATGCGAGTACGAAAGACGTATGGCCAACTTACTCTAAGCCTACATAAAACAACCACAATGCGATGAAGGTCGGTGGGAAGTGGCTAAACTCATTCTTCAACACTATTCCACTCTTCCATCACCATTATTCGATGTTAATAACAGAAGACCGTCCAGCGCTCATTCTCAAGACGTTTTAATGTCCTGCTGTTAAAAATATGATTTTTTTGAGCGTGGGTGGAGATTCACTAGACTTGAACATTAAAATTTTGCTTCTTATTCCGATTGGGAGGCCTATATTTACTTCTGAAATATTGTCGCCACCGTTCTCTTTTGAGCTCGCCCCGATGCCGCTTGCTTAGCACACTCAAGGTCAACAACTAAGGGCGTGTTCATACTTCGCGATCGCAGCGACAAGAGCGACGAGAGCGCAGCGCGCGGCAGTATGAACAGGCGACAGCAGCGACTAGAGCGACAAAAGCGACTGGAGCGATAGCGCGGGCGCTCGAGTATGAACACTTTTCGACGTCGCGCGATCGATTTGCATGTTTTGCACGGGGGACAAGTCGCTCTTGTCGCGAATTAAGAACACACCCTAAAGCCGCATGCACACTCGGCAGCGGCGGCAGCGGCAGCCGTGATTAAGCATAGGGGCATCGATTTGGCGGGAATCGATGCCCCTATGCTTAATCACGGCTGCCGCTGCCGAGTGTGCATGCGGCTTAAGGGTTCTACTCTGAAGTTTCTCGAAAATTTTCCGTCTGTTGCTCTTGCATGACGCCTGAGTCGAAGCTACCTAGCTACAATAACTTAGCGGCTCTTATTCCCTAGGTGCACACGACGTTACACCATTCGGCAGTATTTGAGAGGACTTTTTGTATGAAAACGTCGCCGTCTCCGATGGTTCCTCGTTTATAGAGCACACGCTAGCGAACCAAAAAAAAATGCTCTAATGGTGATAATGTGCCGCAGTATTGCTGAAGCTGACCGAAACATCGCGTGAGAGGTTCAAGTCAGCCTGTAGTTTCACCCCATTCCCAGCAGTGGTTTACTGAAGGGTCATTCATTTCGGAATCTAGATGCAGGCAGTATTTCGTTTATTTAATAGGTGAGCTCTCCTTCCTCCGATTTACTAAGACGACTTCATCTAATTCATGCGCGGAGGCGCCGGCAGTCGCGTGTACCTACCTCAGAATCTTGATTCTGACTTCCCCTCTCTTTGCACTCGACTCGCTTCGCCCGTCATTATACCCGAAATGTGCTCAAGAGTGCGCCCGAAGTAACGCTGGGTCGTCTCATTCAGGTTCGCGCCCAACCGGAGAGCCATCGCTCCGGAGTATATGAACTGGCATCATATGCCCTGGAGCGCATGAACCACTGATTGCTTCGCCAGCTGACCGTTGCACGTCGTTACTGGGAAACTGATATGAGCACTTGGCAACATTTTTCACGAACCGTACTATTGGTCCGATTCTTTGGACAACCAACGCACAGTTGCACCCAGGTGCTGGTAATGTACCAGCATTAATTTTGCAAGTTCCTTCAGATCAACAGCCATAAAGCCAGAGAAATCTGGCCTACTGACGCAAAAGACATTGCTACCGCAGCGGTATCTCATAAAGGAATACATCTCCATATCCAATTGAACGTCGCAAAATGCGATGAATTTCGGCGGAAGTAGACATTATGATCTTTTCACTGCAGTTCACCTGTCTCATTGACGCGCGTTCTTAGACAGATCATCTTCTTAATCAGGTGATTATCAGGGTCACGTCTGCAACAAGACATTAGATATGAAGAAACACTGTCAGAGAGCACGACCCTTTCGCATACTATAGTGAACAGTCGCAGATGACACCTTCGACGAGTTACTGTGACACCAGGAGGATTCTTTTCTCGAAAGCGAACTTATAATTTGGTTTTCTAAGCGTCTAGCGTTCCTTTCGACCAAGGACGGACTATTGCTTGGTGTACTACGGACCGAATCGAATAATTTCGAACGAATATTCGAATAAATTCGATTATTCGAATATTCATTATTCGGATATTCAATGAGGCTCAAAATTCGAATGTATTCGTTATTCGAATATTCGGTTTTTCATGAAACTGAATATATTCGATTATTCACTTATTCGAAAAATTTTTGGAAGGACACAAGTGTAATCCCTAGGTCACTATTATACTTCGGATATTCGAATTTATTCGAATATTCATTATTCTAATATTCGATGAGGCCCAGAATTCGAATATATTCATTATTCGAATATTCGGCATTTCATGAAGCCGAATATATTCGATTATTCGTTTATTCGAAAAAATTTCAGATGACACAACTATAGTGCTTGGTCATTGGTTGGCCAACACTGCACGTCTGAGTTATCTCTCCAGTCAGCATTTCTGATTTCTAATGTTATGAGCCGCAGTCGAATCTTCAGAAGAAGATTTTACGACTCGGTTCAACTCTTGTCATGGAGCAACAGTGCATTATGGACGCTCATCTAGGCCTGTATCTATCATACTCATTCTATACGAAGTGTTCAAACAGGGTCGATATTCCTAAGGAACGGGCAGGCCACATTTCGTACAGTTTGGCGAGAATTTGTACCCTTATAATGTTACTATTACATCCGTTATAGCCAGAATACTGGCACGTGCGCAGATATCACTTTCGGCACGTAGTAAGTGACGCCGGCCTTTGATCCAATTATGGGGCATTAGCGCCTGGCTCTCCGTCTTATAGCGTCAGGAACTCCACGTCGCTACGCACGTTTTTACCTGCAGATGTTCGCAATGCCCCTCTGAACATCCATACTATAGCACCCTCTCAGCATGTATTGCGCAATGGTGGGTTTATAGTTGGACCACTACTCATAACGTCAAAGTTTTAAAATCACGTGGTCTCAGAGGCGCATCGGATCCATGATAAAGGGCTGATATTCGCCTCTATTAGTCTACTGACGCTATCCAAATTCTAGTCCCCTAAGCTGGATTCATTGTACATGTAAGGATGGCAGAAACTTGGAACATCGGGCGTTGAAAAAAAGATCCACCTAAAAATTACGTCTGATAGAGCACGTACTATTACAAGCCCACAACGTTGAGTTTTCGACAAAAGGGGAAACCTTTAAGTGTGTTAAATCGGTGTGACTAATAAGAAATATGTTGTTAAATGTGAAGTACCTGAAAATCACAGGATTCACACTAACTAAAAAACTACAGCCTCTGGAGCAGCACCGAATGTGATTCTCAATTTACCAAGCTTTCAAAAGCCCTTAAATGTACTCAACCGCCGACTATCGACACAATTGGCTTCTTGTTTTGAGTTCAGTTTTGCCTTCTATATGCGCTGTCTTGCTATATCTGCAACAATTTGGCAATTTTGAAGGATTCTTCTCCATGAAAACTCGACATTGTGAGCTTTTTAATAGATTTAGGACATTTTTATTCAATTGCCGGTCAAACTGAACTTGTTCTTGCGCGTTCGGTGCAGGGACCAAGGTGACTGTTAGTATCTTTGCGCCCCAAGAAACACTGTAACGATTCATCTGACATTGTTTCCCAGCTGGAAGAATTTCTCTACAAAGAGGATAAGGATAAAGGACGGCGCTACACAATCCCTTTTGGGATGCGCCACGCATTCTACTTCCACGGGATGTCGTGGAGGCGACTTGAATGCGTATTCTCGGCCATACAATGACTTGCGGTGACCAGCCGATTAACAAGTCAGCGCTTTATCCTTCTCAGACACGTCTGGTACCAATTTAGCGACCCCGGAGGGATGGAAGGCTTGGTTAGCCTGGGCGGGGATCCGAACCAGGAACCTGGTATCGGGTGCACGCCACAGTCGGTGCCTCCTCCGACTGTGCTACACGCGCCCTCCTTTACTTATGCCATTATATAAGAGTAGATCGACCTCGGCGAAATCAGTAAGGCGTTTTGTCAACGCAGGCTGAATTCATGTAGCTTGTTTAAACGTTGTTTAAACGGGTTTAAATTCTTCCATCAATAGTATGCTTATCAAAGGTTACTAAACCTCAGTTTTAAGGAATCACGAAGGGCTCGCTCTCCGTTCTTAGACTGCGCGCAACAGTCTAATCGACTCGTTCGGGCTAGCATATCTTGAAAGTTATCTGCCTCTGCTGACCGTTGGTACTTTTTAGCTATAAAATTAGTTGACCGAATAAGGATAAAAATTCCAAAATCGTCGCTGTACCAAGTTTTAGTTTTCGATTTCATAATGCTGGCTTCATTATAATTCTTTCCGTCTCACTTCCTTTGATAGTGACCACAGATGAATAAAAGTCAGAAGTACGTTGCTTTTAAGAAATGCTAGCCTAAATAATCGCTTCAAGCGTTTGCTTGTCGGCTAGAGAACAGGCCTTTCGCGATCCTTCAACCTCCGTTGTTCAGCAATAGCCCTGCTCAAGAGAAAACTGCAACCTTTGATTCATAGGTAAGGTCATTTCGTAGTTGTAGTTTCTTCGCGAAATCCGAAATTTTCAAGCTCGAGATCCTCGCTGCTTCGTAGACGGCTGGAAAATCGTTCGTAGGCTTCATAGCTCTGGTATGGTGTGATTTCGACGTAAGAGACGTCTGATGTCTGAACTTAAGTAGTAGAATTTCCAGAAGAGGTGTGATCTGCTGGTGTTTACAGCCTTGTAATGAACAAAGGGCTGAATAAGGAAGGACTCAGAGTTTACTGCTTTTCCTTCAGATTGTGGAAGTATTTCTAGCAAAGAGCGACGGCTCTATGACAAGTGTAGGATACCAGTTTTCTGAAACATCAAGTTTTCGCTGAATATCCTGGATGGTATTCTCGTACAGTTTGTTAGAGTACGGCTTGAAGACTTTATTGAGCTTACATTCCGGCAGACGTGAACAAATACGATAGCAGTGCTGCAGTTGGTAGTCTTGTGCTTTGCTTTGTTCTGGGTTCTCATGAGTTTATTCATAAATTTCTCGTTAGGTCGTTCAGTTTCAGAAGACCCACATATACGATACTATAGCTCCAGTTCGTTTTTTCTTATTTAAGTTCTAACCAAAAAATGCCTTCCGCCATGTACTTCAAATATTGGCATATAGCTTATCCTAGAGCATAAAATGCTGATTACAAGCATGAAAGTCAAACTTACCAGACGCGTCTCCAGCGCAAGCTAGTTCAACTTGTCGGTCGCCGGGTGGAGTTGAAGCAGCGTATCGTAATCAGTTCAGCTAAACCGGCCACACAGAGATCAGCGGTGGTGCAGTGGTAGTGTTCTTCACAGAAGTGAGGTTGAGGGTTCGACTCCCTTTCGCATTGGTTTTTCTCGCTAGATGTGTTGATAAGGCCCTTTCCTGTCCAACAATTGCATGATTATAAGCCTCATTTTTTGTCCGGTCCTTGAAACGGAAAGGAAGCAAATTTTGTCCCCATCGTACAGAAGAGAAGAAATGGATGTCAAGTTTGCGATCACAATCCCAAATAAGCCCGTACAAAAATATCGGGTGAGATTCGTACTTACCTCTCCATCCTCACTTATCCATGCCTATCAGAGCCCGCCGTAATTGGCTGAAGTTGAGAAACATGTGTCAGACTCATGGCCAACACTACAAATAATGCCATTAGCTGAAGTTTGAGCGAAATTTTCCGTTCGACCTCGGGAGTTGTACGGTATATTGGTGGTGCACATGCACTTTGGTCTTTGAACAGCTGACCTGTTATGTGATAAAAGGGTACCGTAGGTAGTAAACCTTGAAGGGAGTCGGAAACCTACTTTATAAGCATTCTTTTTTGTTCAACTTACAGGAGAACGCAGCGCAAAAAAAAAATGTGTAGAGCAAATGGCCTGCTCATAGGCCGAGCACTTATGCTTCCTCTTTATTGACAGTGACAAAAGAAAATCGAACGCCCAACACATTCAAGTGATTCGATCTGAAGCGATCCCCTTGATACTTGTGAACCTCGCCGCGAATGCCTATCGCGAGCTTGATATCGATCTCGAAAATGAATCAGCCCATCCTATTGGTGGTCTTTCCACTTGCCTCTTCTTGTTCCTTGGAACTCATTCGGTAACTCGTACACTGCATTAGTTGAATTTTCCTCGAAGTAGGTGAGCAATCCAATGATGTTTCCATCTCCTCACGCACCGCATCAAGACCACCAGACCCGACATCCTCTTACTATTACGTATGAGCTTCGTGACCGAAGCTATCATTGGCGCAGGATCGTCTTAAGAGGACATCTGTTCAACGCACGATGAGTGAACCGCATCGAAGAAGCTATTGTCTTTTTGACAGGATGGTCAGGATCTCTTGTAGAGTACGATTCGAACTGAGAGCTACCCATGCTGTGCGTTTCGTGCGAGGTATCTCAAAAGCCAGAACGTTCATTATGTTTAGCTGTCTTTGAAGGTAGACGTAGAAATCCACTAGCTTCGAAAGGTTCCTAATGACTTTACTGTTCCTGTTCCTCACTTAGGAAGACCTGGTACCGATTCAGCTCCTTCGACGTAAGACTCAGTTGGACGTCGGGGCGTAGTCCGAATTCTTTTAGGATGATAACGTACCGATGTATAGGAAGTATAGTAGTCGAGCAGCACCGACTCTTGCATGGCCGTCACATTCCGATTGCTTAATCTGCCGTTGAATAGCTTCACGACCTGAGATGTGTTCCCAGCTTCAAGATATTGTTCAGGCGTGGTGAATCATATGCCTTTGTGTAGACACGATTAACTACCCAAAAACGACCACTTCTTCAGAATATACTGCTCAGGCATACTATACCATGTACCTTTGTGTAGACATCATGAACTACTCAAGAAAAAACAATTTCTTTGATTTTCTTCGAGTTTCGGTGTACAGTTATGTTACTTAGTTTCTGCCAAAGCCTTAATTGGTTCCAAAATGTGTATAATGCATTCGAAATAAGTGAATGGATCTTAAATCGCTGTGAAAAGCGCAATCTCTCCACGTAGATTAGCGACTTTTCTGATCCCTTGAGGTCGTCAGCGTCTGCATCCGTAATCTTCTTCTTCTTCTTCAGCGTTTGTCCCGCTTCGTCGCGGGGTCCGCTCTTCTGGTGTCATGACGCCACCTTTCTCGGTCATGCGCTTGATCAGGGTGGACGCCAGTTACTTTCATGTCCGTGTGTAACGTATCCGACCAACGCTGCTTCGGGCGTCCTCTAGGCCGCTTTCCTAACACTTCCAACTCAAGGCCTATCTTGCGGACGCTGTCTTCCTTTCCACGCAGAACGTGGCCGTACCATCGTAAGCGAGCTTCGCGCATCTTGGCCGCTATCGGCGCGACACCGAACTTCTGCCGAATAGCATCATTTCTGATGCGGTCCATGCGGGTGACTCCAGCCGTCCAGCGCAGCATCTTCGTCTCCATGACGCTGAGGCGCGTTTCAACTTCCTTAGTCGCAGGCCAACACTCAGCGCCGTACATCGCTACTGGCCGGATGACTGTTCTGTAGATCTTTGACTTTAGGTGTCTGGTATCTCGTCTGCATCCGTAATCACATAAAAATATTGTAGTCAAAGAGTTTATTCTAATCAAGGATGAGCTAAATTCTAAATGTGTAGCGCCAATCACCAATTGTTGTTCTTGACTTAGGACGTGATTTACTATATTTTGCGCTGTACGACGAAAACCGCCTAAGGCACTGTGGCTGAATCCACTAGCATCGGATGCTGTTTTTGGAAGATAACTTACCATAGCATGGTTGTTCACCAGATCAAACCAGACGTGAAGCTTGGTATACTCATTTGCCCAAGTTGCGTAGCTGAATCTGAACAGGAACGTCCTATGGAGCAGAATAATCCTGCTTATTTAGGTCAGAATCCATCACGACTAAAAGCATTCACCACTTAATTCACTGTTATTTGCTTGAATCTCGCTGACCAGAAAATTGAAGCCAAGAAATGGAATGTCTGGCCCATTTTAGACCAGTAGACCTTATTTCACGTGGTTTGAGGCTCCGACTGTCGCGTGCGTCATTGATCGAAGTTATCGGTTCAGGTTCCGTGTAGGTCAGCCAAGCCTTGCAATCCCCTTGGGTCGACCACATGGCACCAGAATTAACTGGAAAGGATAAAACTTGTTCAGTGGCTGGATACTGTAGGTCACTGTATAGGCCAAATACGCATTCAAACTCCCTTCACAACAACCAGCATAAGTCAAATGTGTTGTGCAAACGCGAAAGGATTGACTAGCGCCGATCGTCGCCCTTTATACTTTATGCAGCCTTAGGGGTGTATTACTCTAGATCACGTAGAAAATGCTGGGGACAAGAAACAGTGCACAGAAATAACTCGAACCGAATTAACGCGTTGAATGTGTGATGCACAAATCAGTCTCCATTGTGTTAGCTTAGGTGCAGGTCATCCCTCAAACATCTAATACGACTTCAGGCTTGGATTAATAATATGTGCCCCTGTTTGTGTTCTACCTCCATACAAGTGCAAAAGGGGTCGAACAGGTTTTCAGGTATAGATAGATTTGAGTATCTAAAACATACAATATAATAAAAGGATAAAGGACAGCGTTACTCAATCCGTTTTGGGATGCGCCACGCATTCTACTTCTACGGGATGTCGTGGAGGCGAGTTGATATTGGCGTATTTGGCCCTACAATGACTTGCGGTGGCCAGCCAATGAACAAGTCAGCGCCTTATCCTCCCCAGAGAAGTCTGGTACCAATTCACCGACCCCGGAGGGATGAAGGGCTTGGTTGGCCTGGACGGGAAATCCGAACAAGGAACGTGGTATCGGGTGCAGGCGACAGCCGGCGCCTCCTCCGTCTGCGCTCCACGCGCAAGACCTACATGGTCTTATAGGACATCTAACAAGGAGCACAGTGATGAACAATTCAGCGCTTTACCATTCCCAGAACAATATAATGCGATACAATACAATATTGTCTTATGGTTTCTGTAAAGGCTATCCTTGTTCGTGTTTTATCCCGCATCGACATCATTCATGGCCCAGTATAGGCATTAGGCATTAGCATAGAAAGCATAGAGCTTAACACACAGCGGTAGGAATGGATGCCGTCAAACTATAACTCCATTGCGTTCGATCAAACGGCGCCGGTGGTGTAATGGCGTAGAGCATTCCCGCCCGGTTAGAGGGAGGTGCGGGTTCGAGTCCCGCCTGGCGCTAGAAGTTTTGATCGCAACAAAACATCGTTATGACAGCTCACAACCTCGATACCAGCCACTTGCGGATTAACGAAACTGATTTGAATCGTTTATAACTCCATTGTTGATATTGGGGATAGGTTCGTCTCTTAATCGCGACTGAGTGACCTTAAATTGAAGTGCTATCCTCGTGCATGTATGAGATCTCATTGTGCCTTATCGATAATCACGTCCCAAGGAATTAATTACGATTATACATTCGATCCGATTGAAAATCTTTGGGTAATTGGATAATTCGAATAACGCTATTTTGGCGGACCCCGGAATTTTGGATGATTCGGATAACGACGATTTCGGGGAACCGGATTTTTGATCGGATACGGGCAATTTCGCAGACCTCGGATTTTTGGATGATTCGGATCGGATTACCCGAATCAGATGTCCGAAAATGATTCAATCGGATCCAATGAATAATTACGAGGATGCTCCACCATGGCAGAAGTGTGGCACACCGATCCAACGTCTTCTTAATATTGTCACGGTATAGTGGCGACCGCCTCTGTAAGCCACGCCCCTACATGGGTTGGAAGGTCGGAGTCTCCCTAACTGCATTCTTGCTAGATGGTTGTTGTATATGATATAGACTAATAACAAAGGTTTGTAAAAAAACCATGTCATGCTCCTGCCTTGGAGTGAGGATTTACAAACCTTTATTATTAGTCTATATCATATACAACAACCATCTAGCAAGAATGCAGTTAGGGAGACTCCGACCTTCCAACCCATGTAGGGGCGTGGCTTACAGAGGCGGTCGCCACTATACCGTGACAATATATATATAGCGGCATAATGTTAGTGCTCCTAAAGTTCTTCATAGAAAGTTTCCTGCGGAATCTCAGATTTCAGTAGTCGAAATCAAAATTACGGAAACAACATCTGTCTATGTTATGTGTCCTTGTGTGTTTTTAGAATGTCTTCGAAGGCGTGGAGAAGACTTTGATGATAGGTCGCGGAAACATGGTTAACAGAACCGCACTAGCTCACTGCACCCATGTTTATCCAAATTGAGTTTTTAGCTGAGTTTATGTTTGGTTCAGTTTTATGGGAGCGGACATGTATTTCTTATATGGATTGCTTTGAAATTTTATTACCGGGACAGGAGCCATGAATTCAACCTAAAACTTTTCCACGCCCTATTGGATTGGCCCAGGCAAGTGTTGTTGCTATGGTATACTCACCGTACAGATTGATTCTATCAAGACCTACAGCTTCACCGGTTCCATGCTGATATCAGCGGCCGGCATCCCGATATACGGGTGAGAGCTAATGGGTCCCACGAGGTGTGGATGTTGCGTTTGATCAAACGGCGCCGGTGGTGTAAAGGCCTAGAGCTTTCCCGCCCGGTCAGAGGGAGGTATGGGTTCGAGTCCCGCCTGGCGCTAGAAGTTTTGATCGCAACAAAACATCGATGTAATCACCGTGCAGAGTTATTAGTGTCCTTGATGGGATACTGCTCCATGCGTGTACAAAGAACTCAGAGATGTGTGGCCCATCTAAAGCGCCTGTGTCTAAATTAGCCGTTTTCTTGCTTTGTCTGGCACAGAACCCAACCCAAGAACTTCTCGCACATGCACGGGTCAACATGCTATCATCTAGTGAACGAGTTGAAAAAGCACCGTCAACACTACATGAAGATCTATCAGGGTTCTTTGATGGGTATAACTTTTATAGTGGTAAAGGATCTGCTGTTGGTAGAGTACTATTCCTTGTTGCAATTGCAAAAAACGTTCTCTATGATCTCTCGAAGATCATGGACACTTATTACACAGGTTGGAATGATGTCTTTTACTCAGTTTTACTTGCTAGAAGGTCCTTCAACACCATTCATTCTAGAAGACTAGTTTCGATGAGAGATTGAGGTGCTAGTCTCGAATATGTAATCTTTCATTGATTTGGCCTTCTTTCAGTACAGTTCCAGAATCTGCAACATGCATACCCACACACATAACTAGTAGTTTACTCCTATAGGTAACTGCTAGTTTATTATGCCTAAAATTGAAGCCCTTCTCAGCTGCTTGATCACTATTTCCATTCGGTTTGCATTTGCACTTCCTCTCACACTACCATTTCTTGTGCCATATGTTTGATTCGCTGTGAGCGTTCCCCCTCAGTCACAGATCACAGTATTATGTCAGCGAGAATGGATCAGAAGCGGTCGGATCAGAGGCTTCTAAGCAGCTATTGTGAAGCTAAGGTATGCGGTGCACATCACATAATGCTAACGGACGCCAGGCTGCTTTAGTTCACCATTCTGATAGGGCAGCCCTTCCGGAGCTGGAAATAGTAAAGTTTTCGCCGAAAATATTGCCTCTTCTACGGACACGAGTCGAAGACAAGGCGCAGACCTAGGTGTTGACTACCGTTCCTATTTACCAGCTTGTCCTAGTCCTTCATTCGTGTCACAACTATGGAAACGCTAAAAAAGGTATAAGACGCAGAGTGAATTAGCTGCGAATACCTCCATTTGAGGAAGACTTGCTCACAGCTAATAACATTTTAATTCAGTGTTGCTTTTTCGCTTTTGTAGTCTTCAATGGTAATATGAACTATAGAGGATAAATGGTGAAAGTCCACTTTAGTCAACCCTTTGCCGGATGCGCCACGCATTTGACTTTTACTGGATATTGTGAGTTGGGAAGCAAGGCCTGTATAATTGCATTGCATTTGCAGTGACGAGTCAATGGATAGGTTAGTATTTCTTCCTTCCGAGACAGATCTGGTCCCAAATCTTGACCCACTCCGTTGGTTGCCCTGGCCCTGGGTAGTATCCGAACTGTTGATCGACCGCACAGCACACAAGCTCAAGCCTCTTACCTATTGCATTACCTCTCCGAAGCGGAACAGTAACCACAACAAACTAATCGATGATATAAAGCCGGTGAATGGGAACTTGCCGACTCGTCTCCTGTGTGGGTTTCGCTTGCCTAGGACTGTATTATGTTGCAGTGTACGTAACGTCATTTTAAAAGGCGAAGAGTGTATTCAAAATCTAAGACATACCTCTAGGGATCCGTTATCGTCGACGTGCTTCCACTGAACCACGTTTCTGTTCCTGAATATCTTTCGCCTGCATCGCTACACTGATGTTTCCGAGCTTACATCTGTGACTTCTGGTAGTCGAAAGCTCTGAAAAACACATGTTGAGTTTGCTAGTGTTTGTAAAGTGCAGCCCCTGTAAAGGAGTGATGGATGGTGATCCTATAGCCTTTTTGTTGCCGCTACAAGCCGCACAGTCATGTCTAACTCAAGGGCCCGGTTCAACTACGTCTACTAGAATCTTCACACCGGGTATAGATCAAGGTTTGGGTAAATGCTTTTGGTTTGTTTGAATTCCTTAAGTGATGTGGAGGTTAGCCTGTACGCGACTTACAAGTGCTGTTGCAGTAACCAGGCTCCAAAGGACAAAGTATTGATGAAGGTAAAAAAGGATAAAGAACGGCGTTACTCGTTCCCTTTTGGGATGCGTCACGCATTCTGCTTTTACGAGATGTCGCGATTTGAACGCGTATTTGGACTATACAGTAACTTGCGGTGGCCTTCAGATCGACAAGACAGCTTTTTATTCTTCACGGAGAAGTCTGAAACCAATTCAGCTATCCAGGAGGCATGGAGGACTTAATTGGCCTGGGCGTGGTATCTGAACCAGGAACGTGAAATCAGGTGCACGTAACAGTCGATACCTCATTTGACTGCGCTACCATATACCTAAGGTGTTAATCAATAAATCTGTCTGATGAGCCGCGTATTCTATTCTACGAGATGTCGTGAAAGCAATTTGAACATGTTCTATGCTTCCCAGATAAGTATGGCACCAACCTACTTGAAAAGATGAATGGTTTAGTTGGCCTGCGTAGGAATCGGACTCTGAGTTGACTCGAGATATGCGCGAGATTCGGATTCTCCCGTTGCTCTAGTGGTATCCAGACTTCAAAAAGCTTTTACAGAAATACAGAATGGACGACGTAGATGTTGTTGAACAGTTTCGGGCTATAGTATACTGTGGGGAATTCAGTATCAGTGCAGAACACCATGTAGAGGCGTAAATCCTATAGAGATTCGAGAACTTGTTGGCGAAGAAAGCATTACTGGCATTCATTGGATTGGAGGAAAAGCATCGAGCTAATCTTCACGAAGAGGTACCAGATCATACAGTAACAGTGATGACGATAAAGAGATTCCAAATCGATGTCATATGAACTTCTGGACTTGATGGACATTACTGTGCTGATTGGTTGAGGATCAGAAGACTGTCAACTTTCTGATGACAGTAAACCGAACTACACAACTGAAGTAAGTCCCAGGTGAATGCAGGACGTGGAGAGCTCAGTCGTCGAAAACTGCTCACGATAGTAGTCGAGGATAACTGTACGCTGTAGGCTGCAGACCTGACGCCATGCGCCTGACTGAAGAGCGGGTCGTCAAACTCATGTGCCGACCATGGACGGTATCAGACGATGTGGTGGTAGCAGTTGTGGTAGCTCATCGTGGTGAGCGTGAGCGGCTAGCAGCGCGCATCGTGCTGATGGTGCGGGCATCTGCACGCTCCGCCCCCACCGGCGCGTTATTACAATCTTGAGGACACGCTGAGCCGGCCGTGCTGATGTTTCTCACCATGAGCATCGTCGTCGACACGCACGGCACCACAGAGTTCAACGTGGCCATCATGGAGCACCGAAGTCGCGTTCATAAATCAGTTGTGTCGCACGTTCCGAGTTCTTTGCGGTGACATGCCGTACGCTCGCGCGTGATCAGTCGTGCATCGTTAGGCTTTATGTACTTTCTCACGTCGGCGTACGCAGTTTCTTTTTCGTCATCGTCGCATTTGGACTGGTTGCGGCTACCTCTGTAGTAATCGAGGTATTTTTCCCGATTTTCTGTGAATTTTTCCCTCCGGCGGGTCAAAATTTTCTCGGAGGTATTTCCCAAAATTTTCTCTAAAATTCGCAATTTTTTCCAGCGGAATTGTTACGCTATTCTGTCTTCTCGTTCACTGCATTCAGAAACTCCGCCCACTCCATGATCTACGTGACTTTTGTTGCATTCCATCCCCTTGAGTGCAAAGGGCAAGCGCACGCCTTAAGGAGCATGAAGAACGACAATTTTCAACCAACCTCCTTATCATGGCCACATCTTCAACCTCACGTCTCTACTTCCTCAACTTCTGACCCCATGATCTACTTCCTTGTGTTCAGGTGTTTTTTCTGATGCGGTACTGGTTTACCCCGAGAGCGTGGCGGTCGTGCGTCGCGCTATTGCCGTGACAATGTACCGTACCCAATGAGAAGGCGGAGCTGTGCTTCCTATAGCACGAGCTCGGCAGCCATGCTGACTCCGTTGCAATGACCACCGCGGCGGCGTTTCGCCGACAGATGCGTCTATGCTCTCCGTGATTCATATGCTATCTACGCGTGAATGCTGTCTGCGTTTCGTGCATCGAAACAATGACTAGGTGTTCCTCTCGGCCCTACTAGAAAGGTTCGGCATGCTTTTCTTAGCGTTCGGATCAACTTGGTGGTCACTATATTGGTCAGTTTTGATCTTTGGAACGTCGACATGATCTCAAGTCGAACTTTCACGACAAGGTCTGTTTCGTCAAAGTTAGCTATTTTCATCGTGGTTTTCTATAAATAATGCGGTGCGCGTGCCGGGAAAGGCCGAACACGCGTGTTATTGTTTCTTCAGTTTGCTGCATGCTTCTTCTTCGTCGTACTTATGAAGTGCCCAGTTCCGATGTTGACAGTTCAGCTTCTTTGTGAACGCAAAGTTTTTTCATTTTAATCGATTTTTATTTTATTTTTCTTCTTCATTTGTTCACTATCATTTGGCTAATTATGAAAGGTCTTAACCTTTCTGTTTCTCTCTGGGAATGGGTTAGTTACGTAGAGGTGAGGTTGTTTTCAACAATTCAAGATTTTTTCATGTTATTTTTCGGCTCTAACACGATCACGAAGGTGCATACTAAACCATTGTGTTCGTCGGGAACACTACGTTTTTTATGCGCCAACAGGATTTGTGGAGTCAAGGCTTTGTTATCTTGTACAACTTTTCGTTTCAACGACTCAGTTTGCTGTACTTCGTGTATCCGGTGGATGATCTCTTTCACTGTTTGTTGTTATTGTCATTAAAGGGTATCATAACACACTCGGAAAGAGACTCGAAAGGCCTGTTTCTTAGAGCTCTCCGAAGTTCAATTGAAATGAATACTTCTTCCCTCCACGTATCGATTTTGTGGTTTTTCCTCCTGTTGATGCATACATGGTTCGTGCCGTCTTCGCCTCACTTTGATGTTGTTTTGTGTTTCAGCGCATCGCGTAGAAGATAAGAAAGTAGCATAAGGCGGACGGTCAAGCTGCATGACAGCATTGCGCGTCTCGTCTTGAGTGATTCTGCTACGACAGCAAACGTTGAATAGTTAACCGACCCAAGTAGCTGCGGAAGCACTCGGGAAGCGTGCGCACGCCCGCCAATCCACGGCTCACTCGACGCCATGGACGAGCCAGCGTGCAAGAAATTAAAAGTCGATTCCGGTGAGGTTTAGTTCGTTTGGAATTCATTTCTCGAGTGAGCTCAATTCAACTCGGAATTGCAGTGCCTTGCTCAGATTTCGAGTCTGGCGATGGCCTGGATGGACTTAGTGAACTTGAGAAGCTAGAACCATTACCCCAACCAGGCCATATTGGTGGCGATATTCCAGTGAGTTGTTCGTGTCCCTTTGATTCTTGTTCATTTTGAGTGGCTTTGGGAGGTGTTTTGACGTTTTTTACCATATGGTTTTTCTTATCCTTGGATGGTGAAAAAACAGGTATGACACGTGGTTTTCATGGTTTACAAGACAGTTTTATGCTGCATATAGGTTCTTGATAATTTTTGCGAACAAAAATCATTCAGTTTCCTTTTGCCTTTGTCCTGAAGTTAACAGAAATTCGATTTCGGCCACTCTTTCGGGATTTTCCGTCAGTCAAGTAGTTCTTGGGTGCAAACCGTTTGTTTGGCCGTTTTTGCTGCTTGCTTATACGTTGATATTGCCTTCTTCTCTATTCCTTTCTCTTTAGACGACATCTCAGTCGTCTATGCCTGCACCTATGGCTCCGGCCGGATATGGTCAGGCCGGCGGACAAGGACAAGGTGGACAACAATCACAGGGCGGCGGTCAACAGCAATCTGTTTTGCAAGTAAGTGTTGCTTCCCAAGTTGAACTTTTTCGTTTTGCTTTACTCGGATATTGGATTAACTATAGCCAGGAATTGAGTTCGCTGGCAAAAGAGCGTTTAGGAAAGAGTGCTCTTTCAGGGGTCGCCTCTACGTTACTTCCTTGTGGCTTTGGTGGAAAGCGCATTGGCCCTGGTTTCGAAGGTGGCCAAAGGATGAGTAAATGACCCCTTTGGTAGCCATGTGGAGTGTTGCTTAGGGAGGAACATGTCTTGAGGTTCATTGTACCGTGACGTTTGAGTCGTGCTGGGCATTAGCTGTTCTTTGATTGAGGGAAATGGCTGCCATCTTTTTTTTGAAAGCCTTCTGCTACTGTTCGGTGCCAAGCTTGATAAGGTGAGCCCGTCTAAACAGGAGGTCCCCGTATGGCTCAGAACGTTAGAAGAGCTCTTTCGGACAGAAATGTGTCTAGAATTTCTCTTGCAAGAGCTTGACGCATTTCACGAAAGTGTTAAATCGTGAAGGAGCCTATTAAACATTTCTAGGTGAACAGCTTTTCAGTGCATTTTGGCACCTGATCAGAATTCTCCAGGAAAAAGTTTTATGTTAAACTCTACGCGACCTTTAAATTTAATGCACTTGCATTTAATTCCACCATTCACTAAGAAACTGGTAGTGTTCATAAATCTTCACTATTTGCGCAAGGATGATGTATCCAACACGCATATCCTGTATTCGTGGTGAGGTATCTGATTCATTCGTCTCATTTTCAGGAGCTTTTGATGACCCAAACGCAAGGTCCAGCGGCGAACAACTCGCCAAGGCCTGCGTTCAATGCGGCACCTACCGCGAACAACTTCAATACGAGGTACATTTCTGTTGAGGTCCTCACCATAGCACTCACTCCGAAGTAAAGTTTTTCAAGGAGTCCTATGACCGGGGCGACGATGATGTCGCCTCCAAACGCCAATATGGCGGCAGCGGGGCGAGGGGCGGGCGGCCCCGGACCCTCACCTGGAGGACCACCAGGTGGCCCGCCTGGAGGTCCGATGCGAGCACCAGGTATTGTAGCGTCCTTTTGAAACCATTCTAAGGCACTGTTCACCGTTTAATGGTCGATCTGTTTCTGCAGGACAAGGGCCTCCTGTGATGTACGACGGTATGCAAATGCCACAACAACCACCACAATATGGCCAGCAAATGATGACGGGTGGACCTCAGGGCCAGATGCGTGGTTATCCTGGACAGTACGCACCTCAAGGGGCGCCAAATCAAGTGCGTTCCAGTTTCGTATTAAAATCTTCAGAGTTTTGATTATCTGCGTCATCAGATACCCTACCCTGGACAAGGACGAGGTCAAGCTATGCCTAGAGGAGGTATGATGAATGGAGCACATATGCAGCGGCCACCACAAATGGCACCTCCTGGACGACCTGGTAACATTTTGGGGAATCTTCGAATAGCAGAAGTTTCCGCAGGTTCCTTTTTCGTTGCTTAAATCTGTGAGTATTTAGGTATGCCACAGATGATGCCTGGCATGATGCGACATCCAGGCATGATGGAGCAACCGTTCAACCCAAACGCACCGTTCCAAGGTCAACGGCCTGAGCAGTTCATGGGTGGACCTCCACCGCAGGGCTTCATGAACCGACCCTATCCCGGCATGATGCCAGGACATCCTGGTCCTCCACAAGGACCTCCGGTGAGTAATTCCGCTCCTACTCATTGGAGACTTTGCACTTATCGCTAACGAATCACGAGGCGTTCAGATGATAATGATGGACCCGTCTCAATCGAACGGTCCCCATCAGATGGGCAATCGGCCACCTGGAGGAGCGGGTCCTTCACAACAACCTCAGGTGAGTGCAACACGGGCAGAGAAGCTGCTGTAGAGACATCTGAGGGTTTCCATCTTTGCAGGGCATGATGCAAATGCCGAATGGTGGACCACCGTCTAGTCAACAGCAGTCCCATCCACATTCCATGCAAGGCACGCCAGTGCAGCAACCACCTCAACGAAGTGGAGGCACGCCATTGACGCCGGCTGGAACTCAAGATCCAGAGAAGCGGAAACTTATTCAACAACAGCTTGTTCTGCTACTACATGCGCATAAGTGTCAGCAACGAGAGAGGGTGAGTTTCTCCGCTGAAAATAGACGTTGACTAATCTTGGAATGTCCAGGAAATTTCAAAGAAAGTCGTCTAACCATAAGAGTATCGCGGTTTAATCGGGGTGGGAAGTTGCTACCACTTTTCTTCTGGAACGCTAAGATTGATAAAGAACATGGAAAAAGTGAGGTGGGTAGTCAGAGTAGGATAGGAATCGCTTTTCGAAATTGTAATTTTTTTTTTTAAATTGACTTTCTTGAATTGAAGCATGTAAGCAATATCTACACTATCAATCAAGTAAAAATTGCGACTTGCTTTTCGAGTGCATGGCGCGATCCAGTCTTTTAATGCTCTACTTGATTGCTGCCATGTTGCGCTTCAAAGCAAATTTTAATTTTTTTCTCAAAATAACATTTTTATAAAATTTTTGCACTGTTGGGGCAGCTGAACTATTTCAAAGAAAGTTCTACCAAATTTTTCTTGAACAAAAAATTACTCTAACAATCTTATTGAGTCTGTAGTTTAGCCTGCCTAATGGTCATTTCGATTTAAAAGAGCTGGCTTTTTTCTTGCCTTTGATTTCAAAATTCAGACTAGCTTAGAAGAGTGTCCAATTTGTTTTGAAAAGTGTCCAATTCGACGCGAAAATGGTATATACAGTAAAATTTCCATCAATTCTAACCTTAAGCGAATTCGTAAGGTGTAGCTCTGGTCTAAGGGCTATGTTATACTTCGGCGACAGTGCTGGGCGGGTGCTACGCAGTGCAATTGGCATTTCTATACGAGTGATCAACTTCGGGGAAGTGCATTTTGTACTTCACGATTTGATCGTGATGTTTCAGAATCCTGCCGAAGCTGCAAATGGACGAACACCATGCAATCTCCCACACTGCAGTACGATGAAGGAAGTGCTACAACACATGACTGTATGTCACAACGGACGGCAATGCACTTGTAAGTAACGCCTTCGGATGTTTTTATGCCTCTTTTCTAATGAAATGTTCGCATTCTTCCTTCAGACGCTCACTGCGCATCGTCACGGCAAATCATTGCTCATTGGAAGAACTGTAATCGAGACGATTGCCCGGTGTGCAAACCACTGAAGAGTATCCAGAACCAGCCTTCCGCTGCTGGAAGTGAGCTATGTCAGAGTTTACCCATACACATTGAACTTGGCCATCAGTTTTCTCTGGCTTTGCTACTGGGGAACTTATCCGTTGTCGTTTAGCGCTTCAAGATATGAGCCAGCTTCTTGGACCTGGTTCAGTGGGCGCACCAGGATCAGCCGGAGGAGGAAGTATGGGACCAGGTGGTCCACAGTCGGTAGATCCAATGGCTCAGTTCGGCTCGCCAGCCCCGTCCTCAAACGCCGGTGCAGCAGCGGCGGCCGCAGCCACCTCAGCACCACCCAGTAGTGCCGGTGTTTCCGGTGGACCACCGAGCGGTCCGATGTCGGCCGCTGGATTGTTGAATGACTACAACCCACCGATGAAGTGAGTGATTCAGCTTCTCGCTTGCCGAACTTCTTCGACAGTCATTCTAACACTATATTTCAGTGATCCATTCCGCTCGCCGAATCCACCTAACAAGCATGCTGGTCCAGGATCTGTAGGAGCTGCTCCGGCTGGCCACCATGGTATGATGGCGAGAGCTCCCGGGGATTTTTCGACGATCAACTTCCCTCCGCCTGACGTGCCAAGCAATGCAAAGGTGATTGTTGTGTTACATATTTCTGCGATTTCTAACGAAGCGAATTTTAGCGTCACTTTTACAGGAACTTATAGTAGGCTTTTAAACTCCTGGGAATCGTACGCACCTTTCCGGAGCTCCTCATAAAGACGCGAACATGGTTGGGATAAATAACGATTTTCTCCAGAGTCACTGTGGAAAATATGACTACCATAATGGATCTGGACTTTCCTGCTTTCTACTTATCAAGGAAATGTGTTGCAGAGTAGCAATTCGGGCTTACATCGTGTATCGAACCACACTTAGCCTTCCACCTTATTGCCGATTCACTTGGAACCCATAGGTGGCAGGCCTCTGGTAGAAGACTATCTTTTGTGGAGGAAAGAACAGACTTCTGCAGTTTGCTGAGCTTGTGAGCCGCTATAAGCTCGAAGTCCGCGTCCAAAGTATCTTAGCATGATGCGTAGAGGGGAAAAGATGAATGGTGCAACCCAAAATAGATCAAAAAGTTGTTTATTCTGTAGTCCACATGAGACGTGGAGGTGCCGGCTGCCGCGTGCACCACATACTAGGTTCTTGGTTCCGATTTCCCGCCCAGGCCAGGCAAGCCTTCCATTCCTTTGGGTCGGTGAATTGGCACTAGACCAGTCTGGGAAGGATGAATCGTTCACCTTTTCATCGGCTGCCCACCGTATTTCGTTGTAAAAGCTAATAAAGGATAAATAATAAAGGACGGCGTTACTCAATCCCTTCTGGGATGCACCAGTGCATTCTACTTCTACGGGATGTCGTGGAGGCGACATGAATGCGTATTTGGCCATACATTGACTTGCAGTGGCCAGCCGATGAACAAGTCAGCGCTTTATCCTTCCCAGACGAGTCTGGTACCAATTCACCGACCCCGGAGGGATGGAAGGCTTGGTTGGCTTGGAGGGGGGGAACTGAACCAGGAACCTGGTATCAGGTGCACGCGGCAGTCACGCCTCCGACTGCGCTCATGCGCCCAAAAAGTAAATACACATTCAAATTGATTCTACCACATCCCACAGAAATAGAATGCATGGCCCGTTCAAAACAGTATTAATTAACGCGTTCTTTAACCATTCATATTAGCGGTAGTTGTCATGTGAAAACCTGAGTTTGAGAGAAGTTTTCATGGATCAACGGAATATCAAACTGAATCAATTTTTGACTCATTTTTTGTAAAAAAAATGTCACTTTTCGAAGTGAATGATAAAGACAAGCGACCGCGTTTACCATTCCCTGTTTGGGATGCGCCACGCATATTTTTTCGGAAGATCGAGGCGGCAATTTGAATGCATTGAGTTGCATTGCCAAGCTGATGAGAAAGTTGATGTTTTGTCGTTTCCAAACAGCCTCCATAAGCTCCTTCGTGGCCAGTTCTACATTCAGAGTGCTTCATCGATGTCGCTCTAAGCATGAACTCGTGGCGCATACCAAATAGCTTGTACTGACCCTATTTCCTGTCACCTGTAGCTTGTCTAAGGCCTCACTAGGATTCGCTATATTCTGAATTCTGTTTGAAAATCTATTGATAAGCAGCGGCAGTGTTATGACAAAAATAAGCGCTAAAACATGCATGGAAAGGCTAGACTGAGCAATGCTGGTATAGAAGCGGTTGGGTTTCTTTTTAAAGAAAGTGTTGCAGTAGGAGCTCTTGTGTTAACAGTAGCAATAGTTTCAGGAGTGGCATCAGCACGTCACTCGTGATCTTCGGAATCACCTTGTTGGTAAACTGGTGAAGGCTATATTCCCGTCACCAGATCCGAACGCCATACACGATCAACGAATTCGGGACCTCATCAACTACGCTAGGAAAGTGGAGATGGAGATGTTTGAGTCGGCGAACGATCGGGTAAGCGCTCTATATTCACATTTTTACTGATAAGGTTAGGAGCTTAGTTACACTGACGCTATCAATAATTTGTTTGATTTAGGAAGAGTACTATCACCTTTTGGCGGAAAAGATTTATAAGATCCAAAAAGACCTTCAAGACAAGAAGAATTCGCGACTTCGCGCTGATGGTGGGGTAGCTGCTGGCAGCGGATCACAAGCACCTGGAGGAAATGTGCCTGCTGGTCAGGCTCAACAACAGGCTCCCAACAGCGGGTTTTCCGATTGTAAGCTTCTGAAGTCATCGAGCGTGTATAAGGAGCAGTATCAACGCTCCATCTGTTTCAGCTATTGGCTCAATTCCCGACTTCGACATGGATATGCCGAATCCACCAAACCGAACGGCCGGCTCGACTCCACTGCCGCCTGGTCTCCAGACGGCGCAACAACAAACGCCGCATTCGCAGCAGTCGCATCAGCAACACAATATGGGTTGGACGGGAGCCACCGGTAGCGGTCCGCTGTCGGCACCACCGTCGGCCACCGACTCTCGAGCTCAGCAACAACGATCTCAGGAAAGAATCAGCACGCAACAGACGAGTAGCGCCCATGGATCGGCTGCTGGAACTCCACTGGTAGGTGGATGGATTTTTTATAGCCTTTTTGTAGCGCTGGGGCATAGAATATTTATCTACGGAGATAAGCTTGTTTTTCTAAGAAGGGGAACCTCCAAAGTGGCGGTGAGCTTTTGCGATGCAAATTTTTACAGGATATAGGGTGTCGCGTGGGGAGTCCAAAACCGTAGTTGATTTCTTCGGAGTGCTCTTCTGTGGTCGAAAAAAGGCGTGTGGAAAAGTGAGCGCGAAGTTCATCGCGCCTTGTTGCCACTCGACCCAATGTGGTAGGCTGGCGCAGTGGGAGGGATGTCGCCTCTCGGCCGCACCGAGCGGATTTTACTGCTCGACCCCCAGTGTCGCCATAATTTTTGCACACATCGGGTCGTTATTATTATGTGCTCACGTGACCACGTGAGTCAGTACACGATTATTGCTTTTAGAGTGTTAAGTACTTAGCGGTATCAAGCCAAACCCGTGAAATGTATGTGTTCGTGTGCATTTACGGTATCATTGCTGACATAATACAGTTCAAATACGACTCATTGAAAGGTAATTCAATGAAATGAAAGTAGAAAAGGGCTACATTTACTTACTAAAAGTATTAATCGTGTACAAATTGACTCCTGTGGTCATTTGAGGACATAATAATCACCCGATGTGTGCAAAAACTATGGCTACACCGGGGTTCGAACCGTAAAACCCATCGGTGCGGCCGAAAGGCGACATCGCCATCCACTGCGCCAGCCGACCACATTCGGTTGAGTGGCAACAGGGCGTGATAAACTTCACGTTCACGATTCCACACGCCTTTTTTCGAAAACCGAAGAGCATTCCGAAAAGATTAACTACGGTTTTGGACTTCCCACAAGGGACCCTACATCCTGTAAAATTGCCTCGCAAAAGCACTGCCACTTTGGAGGGTCTCCTTGTAAGGGCAGTTGCAAGGGGTTGCAAATATTTCAGCTGCCATGTATTGTGATTGTACTATAGATGATTTGTTGAAGATTGAAGAGTCCACCAAGGTGTAGAATGGCGTGATGAAGCAAATAGAATACGACAGAATTAGAGACTCACTTGAGTTCATGGCTAGGACTCACCTCGCCACACTTCGTTGTTAAAAAAGCCAAAGGAAGAAAACGTTTACTCGATAAAAACTGACCTGAAGCGTTGTAGCTTTCTCGACAAAACCCAGGAGTTTCTCAGATGTAGAACTGTTTGGGGTCTCTGTTTAACCAGTCGTTGACAGTCCTGGTGCCGCCGTTAGTCCTGAAGAGATTTCTATGTCCAACTCTGTGTTACAAAGTTTAACAGCATCTAAAACAAATCAGTCCCTGTTGGAGATCATGTCAGCATGTATCAATGTCGGAAGTCCATGTATTCCTTTCCGGTTTCTGTGAGTTATTGAACTATTTACGAAATTCAACAGGGGGATGATGAAGCAAAATGTCTTCTGGGGCCGGATTCATCAGCGACTTACAGCAATTTAACAGAGAAAATACAGCCGAAATCGGTGATAGCGCGGCGAAATGTTTCACCATGTCGCTTGATTAGCCGCACTGTCAGCGATTTCAGCTGTATTTTCTCTGTTAAATTGTAAGCCGTTGATGAATCCGGCCCCTGGTTTCTCCAAATTAGGATTGTATCCTATTATTGACTCCGTTTGGCGGGAGGGAGGGGGATCAGCGCCTCCTAGCCCTGAACATTTCGATATAGAACTTGCACCAGGATGAAATATTAGAGACCCTTCCCAGAACTAGCTTATACTACAAGGGAGTGCAAGTCCACTTAACGTTAGGAATTAGGTGCGAGTCTTGATAGGGGCCACCCTGTATTTTTTTCCAAACCTGGCATCTCTACACCACCCAGGTTTAGTTTCTCTACTGAAGTTATAGTGTGTATCTATCCGCACATAACGTTTTTGTTTTGCAGGTTTTCTGGATGTTCTTGGAGGAAATTAAGGTGGACCCCCTTCTAGACATGCATCAGTATCTATCGTTTTGGGGGACGGCAGTATAAATTACCATTATTTTATTACTTAACGAGCTGGTTCACGCATCGAGATTGCATATGCTTGTAGATCTTTTACGGAACACGGTTTCTGCTGAGGCGAAAGAGAACACAGAACTAGGCAAGGAAGGGAACTCCGGAGTGCGGCTGATCTAACTTACCCGTTTTAAGAAGCGTTGTAGGTACCTACTCGCTAAGTACCGCCATTTTCAACCATATAAGCAAAAATGTGGCAGTAAATTAACGGTATTGAAAATGTTGTAGCGACGTAGGCAACACTTTGGTGACTTACCAGGAGACTATCTCAACGATAGGTCGGAACGGCCCAAGTGTTCTATATGGGCCAAATCGCCTCTCTCTGGGAAACAGCAGGATGCAAATATCTCGACCCCAATACAACTCTGTGTAGAATTAGGGACGACGGAAGTTGGACCGTTGGCAGCGTTGCCCTCTGCCTGCACACGGAGGATGGGATGAAGTCGGCTGGAGATAGCGATCATGGAGATTACGCCGTTCCTCTACCCTCTGCGCCACCGCTGCTCTCTCGTCATCGCTGTTTCCAGCCAACTTCAGCCCATCCTCCGCGTGCAGCCAGAGGCTAGCGCCGCTAACGGCCTGACTTCCGTCGTCCCTAACTTTGTGCAAAGTTGTATTCTGATCATGATATTTGCATTTTGTTGTTTCCCAGAGAGAGGCGATTCTGCCCATATAGAACACTTGGAGCATTCCGACCTACCGTTGAGATAGTTTCCTGCTCAGTCAGCAGTACACCGCACTGGTCGCATTACGGGTTAGTGTTTTCACCCTTGTGACGATGGCTTTTTACCTTTTTACTCACTAGAACTCACTATTGAGCACTTACAGCAATTTAACAGAGAAAATACAGCCGAAATCCCTGATAGCACGTGAAATGTTTCACCATATCGCTTGTTGATAAGACACGCTATCAGCGATTTCGGCTGTGTTTTCTCCTGTAAATTGCTGTAAGTTGTTGATGAATCCGGCTCCAGGACAGCCTATATGACGTTTTGAATTGTACGAAATTAAGCATTTCATGCAGCACCGGTGTGCTCTACCACATGGCGAATTGGGCTAGGTCATTTCTGGTGTAACTGTAGCTTGTGCCTTCCTATGAAGACGAATATTCACTGAGCACAGGTGATCCCCTCCGAGCCTGTTCGCACCCACAGTCCTGGTGCGTGGGTGGGCCTCTCCAGCCTGTATTGTGGCTAGAACGGGATGTTCGCTGCAGTACTGTTTGAATGGTGGTGCCCTCTCCGACTAGGATATATCCACCCATTACTCTAACAGTGACCCCATCCTTTATTGCGGCCGGTACTCAGCGGGCTGGTGACCATTGTACACCTACAAAGTATCTTAAAAGGGGTAAGTGAGGTCAGCCACATCCCGGAGTCCCTTCCATTGCCGCGTGAGCGGAGAAGAGTACAAAACTAGGCAATGGAAGGAACTCGGGGTGTGGCTGTTTATTTGAGTGTCCCACGACCGTGATCTTATAATGGAGCGGGCACCAGCCCGTTTAGTACCTTCCTATTATTAGTACCCTATTATTTCTCGGAGATTTAGATCAAAGTGCGGAAAACCACTGTTTTTGATCTTGTTTCTCGATCCTGAAAGCACATTTTGCACGTAATTTTAGGTCTAGGGACATTGATAGTACCAGTTGCCCGTCCGCATGCGATAGACAGTAGGTTTGGCATAAGGAGATGGTTTTGAAGGAATCAGGATAGCGAGCAACATGCTCGCCAGCCTGGATAAGACGTTAGTGGACGGGATTCTGAAGCCTTCCTATCCCGTTGACGAGACAGGTTTAACAGCGTCCAAAACAAGTCAGCTCATGTCAGCACGGGTTCCAGTGTCAGCGCCGGAAGGCCACGCATTCCGCTGCGGGTTGTGTGGAAGATGAGCGCGGTAGGGCGCAACGATGTCACGAACGAAGGAGTCGTTTCAGGTGAAAATGGAGCCGATGGATTCGAGCGAACAGAACGGTCCGATCTCAGCGTCGGGAAGTGTGTCGTCGACGAATGGCCTGCCGCCGACGCTGGTTCGGTCGGACTCGAAGGCGAAGACTGAGGAGGGTTGTTCAGGTACTGGGTTTCTTCTGAAGTCCTTAGGCGACGATTTATCGAATTCAAATAAAGTTCCAACATTAGACCCTGAAGTCGTTTGCTGTTAAGCTGCGTGAGATTCAAACAGTTCATTGGCTGCTGGCCTTTTTTTTACGAAAGAGGTATCATTTTAAGAAGAGGAACACGGGAATTTGGGGGTAAATAGGCAAATGGTTTGGATATCCATAGCACGTTCTACGTCAAGCGAAATTCGACGGTTTTAAAACAGGTCTGATAAGTTGAGATTAGTTCGCTGTTGGTTTGATTGGTGTTGAAGGGATTTTAAATCGGTTAGCGTGACTGGGCGCGTGTAGCGCAGTCGGAGGAGATGCCGACTGTCGCGATACTAGGTTCCTGGTTAGGATTTCCCGGCCTTCCATCCCTTCGGGATCGGTGAATTGGTAGCAGACTTGTCTGGGAAGGATAAAGCGCTGACTTATTCATCGGCTGGGCACCGCAATTCATTGTATGGCCAAATACGCATTCAAATCACCTCGACAACATCTCGTAGAAGTAGAATGCGTGGCGCATCCCAAAAGGGATTGAGTAACGCCGTCCTTTATCCTTTATCCTTTAAACTGCGACTGAGGTGATCTGTCCTAGTCAGAAGGAAGCAAGCAGTTACCTCTAATGTCTTGTGCCTGCTAACTCCTCTACAATCTACCTTAAAAAACCAGTGCCGTAGGCCAACATCACCTAGCTCTCTGACAGATTCATGGGTCCATGCAGCGAAGCGGAAAAAAAGGGCACTATTATACTTCCACGACTCCATAGGCCGATGAGAGGTCGAAATTTTTTTCGCCCAAACCTCGCCCAGAGGATTATTTGGGGCGCTGATCATGAACCTGACACCCGTTCTTCGTTTTACGCTGGAGTACCGTAGGTTGCGGTAGGTGCGGGTGACTAAGGGCCTTTTCATACTTCGCGACAAAAGCGACTGGGGCGACGGACATAGTGTGGTGTACGTAAATAGTTGCGTACTCCACACTCCGTCCGCGACGAATGTAGTGTGAAATGCGTAATTATTTATGTACACCACCCTACATCCGCCGCCCTAGTTGCTTCAGTCGCTTTTGTCGCTCTTGTTGCGAAGTATGAACACCCCTCCCGGCCCCAAGGCTGCCAAGGTCATAGTCGTCGATGTCGCCCAAACCTCGCCCAGGGGGTTATTTGGGTGCTGGAATCTGACATCCGTTTTTCGTTTTACGCTGGAGTACGGTAGGTTACGGTAGGTACGGGTGACTAAGGCTCGCCCAAACTTCGCCTACGGGGGTTATTTGGGGTGCTGATGACGAATTTGACATCCGCTTTGAGGAACAGTGCCTGGAGTGGCCATGAGCTTATATTGCTATCTCTCGATTAAAGCTTCGCCTATCGAAGAGTTTCCCGCAAAAGTTGTTTCCCGTTAGTTTGCGCACTTTCAGGCGATCGCTACGGCACCGCCAGCATGCTATGCTCACCCGTAGCACCACAAATAACCCCTACAGCCGAAGTTTGGGCGAAATCGGTGACCATTAGTATGCTGGCCGTCCGTTCGGCCAGCTTAATTTTTTTTCCTCGAAGGCTCTTTGGCTAAGGGTGACCCCAACATTAGCGGGAGCAGGTGGATCACCGCTCGAGCATCTTCAGACATTGTTGGTGTTGGATTTTAGAAAACCTTTAGCAGACCTCTGATTTCCAGGTGACAGGCAAAGATGAGGGAAGGAGTGTATCGATGCCGTTTAGGTTAATTTGCGGAATCCACAGACCGCGTTTCTCACTTGAACCACCTCCGACGTCACTTCCTGGTCTCTTTTGAAAATCCGAGCAGTATAGCTTTTCCTGAAGGGATTGCCATGTATACAAACAGACTGTGAGGAGCCTGTAGCCTTTATACGTTGCCCGAATTGTACCCAATGGTGCTTCATGCACTTCGTGCCTGTGTATCACTGATGGTGAACATTTCTACATCATCATGTTGAATACCACAGCATTCAGCGGGAAAATTAGACATAAAAACGTCTGAAAATGGTATAGACGTCAGAATCCCCAAATCTCAACCAGTCAGTTGAAATGCAAAAATTGCAGCAGCGCACAAGAACCAAACCACCTACCTTCCTCTCATGAAGCAACCCCACTTCCACTGCGCTCCGAACCGCTTGCCGGTAGAGGCGGGCGTA
Source organism: Heligmosomoides polygyrus polygyrus (assembly GCA_947396885.1). Classification (NCBI taxonomy): domain Eukaryota; kingdom Metazoa; phylum Nematoda; class Chromadorea; order Rhabditida; family Heligmosomidae; genus Heligmosomoides; species Heligmosomoides polygyrus. The sequence continues at coordinate 95,262,112 of OX377203.1, read as the reverse complement.
CAAGACCCCGAAACTCGTGATGTGCCGTATTCCATTGCGACTCAAGGACCCCCTACTCCTTGGGTTTAACGACTTGGCAAAAAGGTTGGTGTGTAAGGATGGGAAAGAGGGTATCAGGTTATGCGATCTCACGCCTCTGATGGAAGTTTGGGATGCCGTTTAAGAATATGAAGTCCGGTTTTGGTAGTACGTTAGAGTACGGTAGATTACGTAGGTAGGGGTGTGTGTCGCGAACATAGGACGTAGCATAGGACGCTTTGGCTATCATCACGCACAGTAGCACCCAAAGCGAACCTTATATTCGTAACCGGCACTCCAAATAGTGCTGCTGTACACAGTTTCGGCCTAAGGCCTATGTTATACTCCCGCGGGAGCATCCGCGGGACGTCCGCGGATGGAAGGTGCACCGCGGACGGTCATCGTCGTCCCGGGGCGGCTAGCGTCGCATTGGAGCGCGTTTCCCGCGCCGAACTCCGCGGGACGACAGCCTTCCGCGGTGCACTGCACCGGGGACGGCCACTCTCCCGCGGGCGGGAAGTATAACACCCCTCTCGTCGTCTGTCGGCGGCGATCCGCGGACGGGAGCGCGGCGATAGGCCGGGTGAGGGATCTCGGCGCGATTCCCGCCCTTCCGCGGATGCTCCCGCGGGAGTATAACAGGGGCCTAAATCTACACTTTCTAGACAAAGTCGGCGAGCCTGACCCACCACTCTCAACCACACCTACGTAAACTCCCATACTCCACTGGAATGCCAAATAGTCACAGGGGCCTCCCGCGGGAGTCACATCGTTGGTCATTGCCTCAACTAGGCGAAGTTTTGGGGAAATCGCCTGTTCTGACCACTTAACTAACACCTACCTACTGTGGACTACCGAAATCGATCGAGATTTTAAAACCGAATGCTAGATTCGTGACCAGCACATCACCAATAACACCACCTCTAACTAGGGTGGGTAAGGTTTGGGCGAATTTTCTCAACCTTCTGTGAGTGCAAAAAAAACTAAAAATTTCAGTGTCTCTTTTTCGTTTGCCTCAAGGATTCGGAAAAAACGAAGCATGTTTTGTCACTATTTGAAGGATTCTTCCCATAGTATTTGCTCTTGCCACTCCAACGTACCGTTGTGATAGTTCCCTTGTTAGACATGAATTATAGCTCGAACGTATTGACAAGTGTGTGAATTGTAGTGCAGTTGAGCTGACAACGGAGATTTTTGCAGAGAATCTTGGATAGTCTTTTTGCTCAGATTGGTGGATAGCGTTAAGAAAAACCGCTACTCTAACGGGCCCCTAGCACGGCGTACAGAATATGGTGAATATAAGCAATGTGGGTTGGTTTAAAGGTGCTAGTTGTTCCGCGTCATGTAATCCATGTATTTGTTGAGATTAATGCTCATAACCTATATCATTGCTAATGTACATCTTTGAGATTGTATCTTCTCAAGAATCAAGGATAGGCAGTGTACTAGCCCTAGATTGGAAACGCTCAACCATTAGACCAGTCACAATAAACTCAAACTCGGTTGCTTAAATTGTTGCGAATTGTCCGCTCAACTAGGCTATTCAGCTGCTCCTGGTCCGTCGACGGGCTCTGTGCCGTCAGCGACAAGCGCTCCACCAAAAGCAGCCCCGATTGTAAAGACAGAAGCGACATCATCACCAAAGAAGGAGATAGTGAAGAGAGAGCCGACACCTCCCCCTGGGGAGGACACGATTTTCGACGCGAATGAGTTGCGGTAAGCAAGCCCCATCTAAATTGTCCCGTTCAGTATGTGAAAGATTCATGTATGTTCCTTTCAGGCACTATTTACGACCTGTCTGGGAGAAGATGGATTGCTCTGAAGATGCAGTGCCGTTCCGAATGCCGGTGGATCCGGACTTACTTCATATACCGGTGAGTTGTCGTTTCGTTGCACCATTTTTCTTGTGAAAGGCTGGCTGGTTAATGCTGGTTGCTTTCAGGATTATAACGAGATTATTAAGCACCCAATGGATTTGTCGACGATTTGTATGAAGTTGGACAGTGGTCGCTACAAGAATCCGTGGGAGTTCTGCGACGATATGTGGCTAATGTTCGACAATGCATGGATGTACAATCGAAAGAACAGCAAGGTGTACAAATACTGCACGAAAGTGAGTGCTTCGGCGTTATTAATCAGATCCAATATCAACGGGAATTCTAGGTGGACGGGTTCGTGATGAATTATAGTTGTTTGAGTTGAGGTACTTGGTTATTAGAAACAATGCCTATGCTGTTCTACCACGACGCGACCGCCTTGAATGCATCCAAGGCTATAGCGGCTGTTTGGTCAGTCCTGGACTCCTGTTCAGCCATATCATTCCAACCCCTATAAATTACCCCTACAATGAGCTCAGCTTAGGGCGCGTGTAGCACAGTCGGAGGAGGCGCCGATTGTCGCGTGCACCCAATACCAAGTTCCTGATTCGGATTTCCCGCCCAGGCCAACCAAGCCTTCCATCCCTCCGGGGTCTGTGAATTGGTACCAGACTTGTCTGGGAAGGATAGAGCACTGACTTGCTTATCGGCTGGTCACCGCAAGTCATTGTATGGCGCATTCAAATCGCCTCCACGATATTCCATATAAGTAGAATGTGTCGTGCATCCGAAAAGGGATTGAATAACGCCATTCTTTATCCTTTATAATGAGCTCCTGACACCTATTCGCAGTTAGCGGGTCGTATCTCAGCAATTTAATTCTTTCATGGTGCTTAGACGTCAGTTATTGGTCTAATGTAAATGGGGGGGGGGGGGGGGGTGGGGTAGAAATTGGCCCAGTTGGAATCATAATCGCATCGGTTATTACAGGACTTCTTCGTTGTTTGAAATCACTATAGCTCTATTAGGACGTGACTTAGCGGGCTGGTGCCCGCTCCGAGATTGTACATGATCCTAGAACACTCACATAAATGGCGCAAAGCGGCTTGGAGGGGTCACCTTGCATTAATTGGTTACCCACCTTCGTGTAGAGGCACATGAATGCTAAGTTACAACGGAAGTAGCCGAGCTCAGTTCACCACAAGGATAGACCACACCAGTGCTGTGTGAGTCTTCTAATTTAGCGCAACACGAAATGTTTAGTAGAACAGCCTCACATGGTGACCCACTCCGAGCCGCTTTGCGCCACATAAACAGTTGGATCAGCCAGACCCCGGAGATCCTTCCCTTGCCTAGTTCTGCGTTGCCGAGAGCACAGAACTAGGCAAGGGAAGGAGCTCCAGGGTCGCTGATCCACCTTACCCGTTTTGAGATACCTAGTCGGTGTTCAGCGGGCACCAGCTCGTTTAGTACCGGAGAAAGATTCTGTTCTTGAATCTGCGGAAAGTCTGTGGACTTTTCATTTTGAGGTTTTTCAATAGCTGAATCCATAAAACCGAGTGAACGTTTTCAAAACGGTATGAACCAGACGAATTCTTTATTTTCGTGTAAAACGATAAATTTCTTTGCGTTTGTAGGACAACAGATTGTTTATAGCCAAATGGATTTCCTTCGTTTTTTGGATTTTGAGCTGCATTGTTTTAACTACGCTGTAATGTGATCTATAAAGCACAATATTCGTCTTCAATTTTTTCTAAGATGTGTTATGCCTAGCCAGGCTCACGCGTTTCTTGCTAAATGTTTAGAGGCGCAAAAATATTTGCAGCGTATCTAGTGCCGTGAGAGTTAGGGGGGGGGGGGGGAGAGAATGCTTTACAAGGCCTACATGTTGTGGTAGATTTTCTTCATTTCTTCACCCACCCCTTGAAAACCAACCATTGCCGCTTTGGGCAGAAATATTCGATTCAGGAAATCAAGGGCTAGTCTGAGTTCAGTTCAGAATGTTCAGTTTTGGCTCTACTTTTTCGCGTTTGTTGGCGGTGAACTGGTACTATGTTGAAAATTCAGAATTTTTCACCTGCTCTCCAAAATGTAGGTCGTTCTAAGCGATTAAGGACGAGCATAAATAGTTTCGCTTTCAGTTGAGTGAGATGTTCGTCACGGAAATGGATCAGGTCATGCAACAAATGGGTTACTGCTGTTCGCGAAAGTTGTCGTTTACGCCGCTGGCGCTGTTCTGTTACGGCGCATCGATGTGCACGATAGCTCGAGAACAGCCATACTATGTGTAAGTTCCTTGTCACATAAAGAAATTTATGAGCAGAATGAAGCAGGGCTGGCACCGCCAGGTTGACACGTATTTCGTTGATTTAGATACGAGCAAACATCTTCACAATACGGAGTCACTGTATCAGAGCGGTACACGTACTGTCTGAAGTGCTTCGATGCTCTGCCACCGGAAGGCATCTCGCTGTCAGAGAACCCCAACGATCAGTCGAACATGGCGCCGAAGGACAAGTTCGTGCAGATGAAGAACAACGTGATCGACTACGAGCCGTTTGAAGTGTGCAAGTACTGCCACCGCAAGTGGCATAGGATTTGCGCACTCTACGACAAAAAGGTGAGTGTTAGATTCAGCACCACGGTGGTGTTGTGGTGCTTCTCTTCAGTGTCGTTGCTACGTGTCCTTAGCGAGCTGGGGAGCTCTAAAAGGCTGGTTTATAGCAGAGAATAGCAGCTCCAACTGAGTTTTACCTGGTTCAGTACGTTGTCGTTCAGGTGTTTCCCGAAGGCTTCATCTGCGATACATGTCGCAAAGAGAAGAGCTATCCAAAGCCAGAGAATCGCTTCATGGCGAAGCGATTACCGCATAATAAACTCTCGCAGTTTCTGGAGGACCGCGTAAGTTGTGGAGCATTCGAATGGCATTGCTTGTTAATTGACGAACGTCGCTGTGTTCAGGTGAATACCTTCTTGAAAAAGGCAATGTCAAGCAACCCGGAGCAGTACGAGGTGATCATCCGAACGCTCTGTGTTCAGGACAAGGAGGTCGAGGTGAAGCCGATGATGAAATCGAAGTGAGTAGTTCTTAGCATATTTAAAAGATATCTTTGAATGGCTAAGGTTGAACTGAGCCACGTTTCTTAGAAAGACACTGAGCTACATTGATGGGTCTCTAGTCTACAAAAGAATTGAGTTATTGTCGTTAGAAGTTTTGTTTACTGTTGTTGCGGGCTCCAAGGGCAGGCGGTTTTTCTTACGCGCCAAAAAAGCGAAAAACAGTTAAAAAGTGACCTTTTGAAGAAAAACAATGATCAAAAGATCCTGGACGTTTCATTTAAAGCATCTTTAAACAACTTTCAGACGGCTTATACTTGGTAGGAGATGAAATGTTTGTGGAGTGAAGCAGTATTGCAATGTTGAGTGAATGAGGAAATGTTTCTGTATTTGGATTTCTAAAATACCGCAAAAACCGGAGAACTGGGACTGTGATCGTAGCACATGTTTTGTTTAAATGATGTCCGCAGCGAAACCGTTTGGCGAAATAATGTTCAAAAATGACGTCGGTGTTACACGCTAAAAATAACCGTGGCTCGACGTGAGCTGATGAGATACTATTACTGTAATAAAAGAGTTAGTCCGTCTGGATAGTCATTAGACCTAACAGATTGCTGCCGTGGCAATATGCCAGCGCCTACTACAGTATTCCGAGCCGTTGTCATTAGAGCTCGTTTTCGTCGGTCAGGAGAGTCCACAGATGGGTTCTGCGCTTTTCGATCCCAGAACCAGGATAGGGAAGGGTCTCCAGGGTGGGCGGCATCCAAGCTGCTCATATGTCAACTGCTTTCGTCGCCCAGGGGAAGTGCGCAGCAGAGTTCTGCTCCCTGAAAACGCCGGCCACTTATGTAGACGTCAAAACCCGTCAGATTTCAACCGCTCAGTTGAAATGCAAAAGTCACACAATGCGGGGGAATCGAACTTCCGACCTCCCTCGCATGAACCAACACACTATCCACTAGACATGGGATCCGAATCATGCATTTTCGGATATCCGGCCGGATTTATCCGGTTTCGGATTATCCGAAATCCGGCTCGGTCGGAAATTGCCCTCATCTGAATCATCCGAAGATCCGGGGTTTCTAAAATTGTCCTCATCTGAATCATCCGAAGATCCGGGGTTTTCAAAATTGCCCTCATCTGAATCATCCGAAGATCCGGGGTTCTGAAAAATGCAATGATTCGGATAAAATCGGATAAAAATCGGATAACAGGAGGCTAGCGCGCCTTGCTGACAAACTCTGCGCCATTGATAACCTGACTTTTTCGGACAAATTTGCAATCTTTTGGCGGGAATTCTTTCACAAGGGAAGTGTCTGATAGCGTATATCTGAATGAGGAGAGGGAGTCATCCTATTAAATAGGAATAATCGCCACCTCTCAATTAGCATAAAATCTGTTTCATTTTTGCCAAGTCGTTAAACCCAAGGAGTGGGGGTTCTTGAAGTCACAATTGGACAGCGCATCACGAATTTGGGTTCTTGTACGACCTGCCTCTGCCGGCAAGCAGCTCGGAGCGCAATGGGTAGTGACGATGCTTCATGGGAGGAACGTCGGGGTTCGATCCTCATGCGCTGCTGCATTCCTGCTTTTTAAATGATTGGTTGAGATTTGAGGTTATTCTGACGTCTATACCATTTTCAAATGTTTTCTGTGCACTTTCCAGCATCAACAGGATGATGCATAAACATTCAACACCAGTGATACACAGGTACAACGTGCATGAGCAGCACTGGACGCAATGGGCAGGATATAAATGCTGCAGGCTCCTCTCAGTCTGTTTCCATACATCGGCCAATGACCTCGGGTAAAACCATCCTGCTCGGATTTTCAAAGGAGGCCATGATGTGAGGTCACATGTGGCTAAAACGAGAAAGTTTGTGGATCCCGGAATTTGAACACTCTTTATCTCATCTTTGCATGTCATCTGGAAATCGGAGGTCTGTTGGAGGTTCTCTAAAACCTAACACCAACAAAGTCGCCGATGCTCGAGTGGTGATCCACTTGCTCATGCTGAAGTGTGGTCCACCTTTAGATGAGCAGCCTTCATGGGAATGACACCAACCTGACCGAACGGATGGCTAGCATACCCAAGGACTTCGAAGCACGTCAACTTGAAGTTAACGAAGACGAACGGCTGGAAGTGGTGGAAAATCAGAAGAAGGTTGAGGTCAGCAAAATGAACTGATAGACGTGGAAAGGCTGGCAAGCAGTGGGCATATGATAACGTTTTCGGCTGGAACTCTTACTTCAGAGGAAAGGGAACGTCTTCAAGTGGATTTCGCCTATGGAGCCGATCTCATTTGTCCATATATGGAGGCAAACTGTGAGGAGCCAATAGCCTTTATGCGCTGCTCGTATTGTGACCAGTGCTTATGTTCCATGCACTTTGTGTCTGTGTATCACTGATGTTAAACGTTCATACATCGTTATGTTGAACAGCTTTCCAATTGAGTTTTGGTTAAAAAACCGGTCAGTAATAAACAAGTGGCAACAAAGTTGCTCTCACGGCACACATCTGGAAACAGTGCACAGCAAACATCTAAAATGGTGCAGATGTCAGAATCGCTCAAATCAAACAATAAGTTGAAATGCAAAGATGCAGCAGCGCAGAAAAGTCGAACCCTCTACCTCCCTCTCATGGAGCAACGTCGCTATCCACTACGCTACGAGCCGCTTCCCGCCGGCGGCATTGCGGGCGTACAAGACTCCCGAACTCGTGAGGCGCCGATTCCTCTGTAACTTCAAAGATTCTCTACTCCTCGGGCTTATCGATTTGGCAAAAAAGAAACACATTTTTATACTAATTGAGGAGTGGCGATTATTCCTATTTATATGGTGGGATGACTCGCTCTCTCCGCTCAGACATACGCTTCAGGCCCTCCCTCTTCAGAGCACGAGAAATTTCTTGCGGGGCGTTTCGGAATCTTTTCATTATTGTCCTTTACAAGACTTCGCTGTGCATTACCAACTCACTATTGAGTTGGTATTGGCTCTTTGGGGTCCTAAAGCTGTTTTTTGTTTGTTCTGGAAGCGCAACATAGCTCTGCGAAGGGCTCCCCTCGTAAGGCAGCCAAATATGACATCTTTTACGTAGCGCTAGTGTGTTCCACTCCATTGGTGAACTAAGCTAGGCCAGATATAATGTAACTGGGCATTCATGTGCCTTGCTACCAGGGCATATAAAAACCTAATTCAAGGTGAGGCGCTCCAAGCTGCTTTGCGCGCTCGTGACTTCAAGGAAATAAACGCAGAGTTACTGATGTGTTCCGTTTTTAAGGGGTTGCGTGCCCCTATTATATCACTTATCCGGTTGTATCCGAATCGGATATCCGAAATCCGGCTCGGCCGAAAATGGTGTTATCTGAATCATCCGAAGATCCGGGGCTTCTAAAATTGCCCTCATCTGAATCATCCGAAGATCCGGGGTTTTCGAAATTGCCCTCATCTGAATCATCCGAAGATCCGGGGTTTGAAAAAAATGGCCTATCCGAATCATCCGATTATCCGGAAAATCGGTGTCGGATCCAATGTCTACTATCCACTACCGAACGACGCGCATGTCACGGGGCCATCATCGTGGGCGTATAAGACATCGCAACACGATCCACGACGCATCGACAGCGGCTGCCGTGGTCGTCGCCGTCGTCGTGGATCGTGTTCGTGGACGACCACGGCAGCCGCCGGTTAGGTCTAGGTAAGACCGTCCGTCTGTCTGTGTGTGTGTGTCACAAACCTGTGTAAACCAATAAAGTGCGTTGAACCTGTGAAGGCGGGCGTACATCTAAAGTTTGTCAGAACGAATTTCACATGCAAGCGACGAGGATGATGGTGAATAGCCCGCTTCGGCAAGTAGCTAGTATCGAAAGACACTATCGATCAATATTATCGATTGTTCGACATGTGTTATTGATTTTCGTTCCACGTCGACCGATTTGGGTGGGAGTCACGCGGATATGATGACCGACGGGGAGGGGGATTCATAGAAGATGGAAAGTTTAGATCGGGAGGCCAATATCGATTGATATTATCGATTCGATACCGATCAATTTTATCGACTGCTGGTGAATATAGAATGCACAATGTAGGTCTAGTTGGCAGATTGCAGATGCAGATTGTGTTCTTATATAACATCTTGATCTATATCTTACATTACTATAAATAAATGGCATGTTCAGATATGGTCCTCAAGGCTTTCCGGATCGGTTTTCGTACCGAACCAAAGCTGTGTTCGCGTTCGAGATCATAGACGGCGTAGAGGTCTGCTTCTTCGGGCTACATGTTCAAGAATACGGAAGCAACTGCAAAGAGCCGAATGCTCGGTGAGCAGTTGTCGAGTTGAAAACATCAACCTTTCGAAGTTGTGGTTGAAGGCCGTGATCTCGTGTTTCCAGGAGAGTCTACATTGCGTACCTCGATTCGGTGCACTTTTTCCAGCCGCGAGAATTGAGAACGGAGGTCTACCACGAGATTCTTCTGGGATATCTTGAGTAAGTGTTAGAATGTTTAGTTGCAAGGCAGTTTTCTTCCTCGTATTGGAGAACGCGAGGAGGGTGCATGATGAGGTCTTAGGGGTTACTACGTGCCGAGGTTGTAAGGATTGGGTATACGTCGACTTTGAGCTTGTACAAGACGTAGAAAGTAAGGGTTAGAGACTTTGCACCGAATTCCTCCTCTATGGGTCAGATTTCGAGCAGTTCATGCTGATGTTCTGGCTTGAACACAAATATCTTCTTTCTTGCGGTGAGGTCCGGCATGTTTAGCTATGTGAAACGGCTTGGTTACACCATGGCACACATCTGGGCCTGCCCACCATCAGAAGGTGACGACTACATCTTCCACTGTCATCCTCCTGAGCAGAAAATTCCGAAGCCGAAGAGACTACAGGTACCACACTTCAGTATAAGTTGGCTTACTAAAGGATTTACTAAATATCCACCGTTCTCAGGATTGGTACAAGAAGATGTTGGAGAAGGGTGTTGCTGAGAAGACCGTGGTTGAGTTCAAGGATATCTACAAGCAGGTCAGTTTAGTGAAGTAAAGGGGTGTAACCATGGGTGATGTTAAGATGCTTACGTCCTTCTGATGGTTGCACTTCAGGCACGCGATGACAACCTCACGACGCCTATGAGCTTGCCATACTTCGAAGGCGATTTCTGGCCAAATGTCATTGAGGATTGTATCCGGTATGTTGTGACCTCAGTAGAGACTGGTGCAGCGGATAATCATTTTGCTACTTCTGTCGCTTCAGGGAGGCTGGAAACGAGGAAGCACAACGTCGTAAGGAAGTCGTCGAACCAGACGAGGAGGATGATGATATCTTCCAGTCGGGTGATAACGGCAAAAAGAAGAGGTTCGTTTTTTTTTAGCCTTGCTTGGCGTAAGAACTTATCTCGTGGTGAACGAGCTGGTTAGTGAGCAACTTACTGATGTTTCCGTTCCAGCTCCAAGAACAAGAAGAACAATCTGAAGAAGAATTCGAAGATGAACAAGAAGAAACAGGGCAATTCGACCGGTAATGAGGTGGCTGACAAGCTGTACTCGCAGTTCGAGAAGCATAAGGAGGTTAGTTGGTTGTTTTAGAGTAGAGTCTCTCTTAACAATGTGAACCACGTATAGGAAATTAGGTCCAATGTCCAAAGTTTACTGGATGTTTTCTTGTCCTTGTTTGAACAGGAACTGGTTGGAAAAACCTCGTAGTGTAGACAAAGTTGTCAGTGCATGGAAAAATACTGCCTAAACTAAGCTGTTTTTCCCTCATCTCTTGTTGTTTTGTGCAAAAGTCTGGCCTAGAAGCGCCCATTTCCGAACGTTTTTCATGATAGCAATCTTCCTTACCATTGTTGTAAGTGTTCTGTAACGCCATATAAATTTCCCGCTAAGATGCGTGGCTCAAGCAACCGGTTTGGTTAAACCCAGGTTTATAATTGCGACGCCGCGTGGCGCGGCACCATGGTCGGGATAAGGCCCATGCACACTTCTGCGACAGCGCGGCACGACCATGATGAAGGATAGGACCGCGACGGGCGCGGCGCGACATAGCGACACGTGCCGCAGAGGGGGGCATGCACACTTTTGCGACTATCGCGGCGGCTATCGCCGGCGATGCCGCGATGAGTGCCGCAGGCTGGAATGGTTCATCTCATTCCTAGCGGCGCGACATGCACTGGGACGTCGGTCCCGTTGCCTATAACGATGCTCTAACGCGACCGCGTCGCGACTGCCGGATTTCGCGGAGGTGACCGACGCTCCTCTTGCCGCGCCGCGGTGTCGCAGAAGTGTGCATGGGCCTATAGATGTCGATCAGGCGGCGCGAAAAATCGATATCTATGGCGATCGCGGGGCCGCGCCGCGTGGCGACGCAAGTTAAACTAGGGCTAACAAGAACTTTCGCTTGAATTAATATGACAGACATCAAATGAGCTACAAATTTCTCTAGAGCTGTTCACTAGGCATCGCATGCTTCCAGGTGTTCTTCACGATTCGGCTAGTTACCCAACAATCGGCGCTGTCACTGCCGGAAATTGTTGATCCGGATCCGCTCATGGCGTCCGACATGATGGATGGACGAGACACGTTCTTGACGAGGGCACGCGATGAGCACTGGGAGTTCAGCTCGTTGAGAAGAGCCAAGTGAGTGTATCACCTGCTATCTATTTGTTGAAGAGGCTCAGGATGATTAAAGGGTGCTAGATTGACTGTTTAATGAGACTGATTCTTCGTGGATTTCCAGATTCTCAACGCTGGCCCTCTGTCACGCTCTTCACGAATCGGACGTGAATAAGGATATGACATACACGTGTAACAAGTGCAGTAGCTCGAATGCCAAATGGCATTGTACGACGTGTGATGTAAGTTCTGCTGGATTTTTTTAGAAAGTAAACCAGATACTCAGCGGCTTTAGTCTGCCAAACGTATGGATCGGGGCTTAGCCTCGAGACCCCGAAAATGAATGAAACCGTTCGGCCGCAGCGATTCTTTTTTCTTCCGAACTTTTCGCTGTTGTGACAGTTGAAAAAAGCTGGTCTTGCATATTCCATTGGGTAGTGTGATATACTCCTAAGTGCCCGGGCTGACTACTGGCTGAGGCTCACTATTCATGGTGAGAAGCAGTCTAGATGGAAGTCTAGGAAGGTAGTTAGTCCTCGTTTCCCTGCTTTGAACCCAGGTAATTTGTCGGATGAATTTCAAAATAGAGAACCTAATCACGAAAACATGTACAGTACAACTGCAAGAGCATCTAAGCTTGCCTTGACCAGAGTAAAGCTGCTGATTGTGGATACACCTCTCACTTCTCTAAGCTTGCTCCCCGATTTAAATTGTGTACTTAACTTGTGAATTTTGCGCGCTGTCCGTCATGTTTACGTGAGTCTTACCCTAAACGGCCAATTCCTAGCAAAAATTGATAAGATTGACCGGTAGTGAGCTAAGTAAGTAGTGAACAAATGTTTAGTTGTTGTATGAGCTATCCAACGGCCATCATGCTCACGCGGCTCCCACCTCAATAAATTCTGCGCAAAAATCGATAAAATTGATCGATAGAGGCCGCTTAACGAAAATCGTATATCAGACCTCTGGTATTGATTGATATTGGTCGCCCAATTGAACCGTTACCCCTGCAGTTGAACAATTCTTGGCGAAGTCGGATACCTTCCTCCGAAAATCGATAATATCGATCGATATTTGTCATTCGATCGAATTCTTCCACCCACTTGTCGAATCTTGTCATTTCCGCCAATCTTCGTCCATTTTGATCGATTGCACGTGCGGTTAAGCTTGACAGGTTTTACATGTACCTGCGGGTCGGGTCACTTTCACACGTTGGACACTTCTAACAAGTTCACATAGGTTTTTGACACACACACACACACACACACACACACACCACACACACACACACACACACACACACACACACATACACACATACACACATACACACACAGAAGGTGGCACAGGTTTGGAATTCTGTGCCACGCCCCTCGCTGCGCAATAGCAACACGTGCTGCGGGAGGCGTGGTCCTTTCGTGCTCTGTTCCAGAACCCTTTCATGGTCGGTTGCAACCCCTTTCGTGGTCGGTTACTAACCAAATTTTGTCTGAGATATAAAGAAGTATAGGATAGGATAAGATAGGATGATCAAATTTACGTGTTTGACTAGTGTGTGGGGTGACTAAGGTGTCATCGCTCTTTGCTTGTTTCCACATCTCCATATCTGCCCGTCTTCACATGAGCACTCTCAGTGGGTGTTTCTTTGGCTCACCTTCCTTCCTTTGTCCGCTCTTGTGTATGACTTTTTGCCCACAGTTCATGTTTACATGAAACAGCCGGAAGGGTGGCGGTGGTAGTGAGTGAGTAGTGGGAAATTGCACTCGGGATTGACTCACTGGCATTAGTGCACTTGGCAACTGTCATGGATAAACAATGTCTACACTCCCAATAAATAGCGTCTTGACTTTCAAAAACCAATTTTCATACGAAAAACTTGAAGGCAGTTTTCACGCATAACCTCTTTAGCCAAAAGGTGTTGATTAATGAAGGGCCAAATTCGTTGTTGTCTTCACCTGGTGTAGTATCAATAGTCGGATCGTGCTCAGAAGCCTCTTTGCTTTGGATGAACTTAGATGCCTCTGTGGGATTGTGTCCAAGTGCCCTGGTCATCTGGCGCCTTTACGGTTAACCAGACGTTCAGCGGCCTAGAGCTCGCCAAATGTCTTGTTATGGGTTTCGTCCTCAAACCCGGAAAATAGAGTGCTGCCTTGGACACGATGGTTTTTAGACCGTTTGTTCCCCAATGGAGAAGAAATGTAGGTCTTGTTTATTGTATAGGACAGGGTAGGAGGTTAATGCTCTAAAGTTGGTTAACGTGAGGATTATGTTCCCACTCCGAAGTGTCTGAACCACAGAAAAATCGACAAATTCGATGTTCGGTCGATCGGTACTGTTAACCTGATGCAAATACTATCTAATAGTCAACATCTTTAAGTAATTCTTGCCTGCTCGCACTCCCCCCCCCCCCCCCCCCCACACACACACACACACACACCTCACCGATACCCGCCGCTTATGATATAGGTTCGCGAAGTCCGTCCAACGGCCAAGTACTCACGTAGCTGAGATGAATAATACTGATCGGGATCTGAAGCTCTCTCGGAGGCTGTTAGCCTCGGATAGGAGTGACAAAAGACACAAGGACAGGGTCAAAAAGACGGTCGTACGACTCCAACTCCGGTGGAATCAAATCCTGGCGAAAACCGATAACTCGGTCGAAAAGTCGGCACTATTGATCGTGCGATTGAACCCTCTCACCTGCCTTCAAGTCGATCTGTCGGCTATCTCGATACTTCCACCCCTGAAGGTCAAATCTGGCCAAAACCGACTACTCTGGCCGAAAAATCGATAATACCGATCGATATTTGTCGTTCGATCGAATCCCTCATCCAATTGCCGAACATTCCGAGTTGCAATTTTCGATAAATGCGCACGCTTACTAGCTGCTCGTCCTACCAACAGCTGGCATTGCTAGCTCGTCTCTTGCAATTGCTCGAGATGCATTTTTTTCCGACGAGATGATTTTATATTCCGCCCCTGGTCACGAATTTGTGTACGAGTTCCTAATGTGGCTTTCATGGGGAGACGGCCGCCGGCCGAAAGAGTCGTATCGAGCGGGCGTGTACTGTTGGTGCCTCGATACTCAACATTCCTTGCGTTCTGGAATTTTATACTTATTCTACTTCAGGACTTCGACCTCTGCGAGACGTGTCGCGAGACGGTGGCTCACGAGCATCCCATGGAACAGATTAAACCACTCATTGGGGCCGAAAGTGGCGAAGCCGGTGGCAACAACCGCTTCGAGAGCATTCAAGTATGCGTATTTCTTATATGAATAGTCCTCGTGTTGTTGACAGTCAAGCTGACTTTTCGCATTTTCAGCGTTGCATTCTGTCGCTGGTGCATGCGTGCCAGTGCAGAGACGCGAACTGTCGTCGTGTGTCTTGTCATAAGATGAAGCGTGTCGTCCAACACACAAAGATGTGCAAAAAGCGTGTGAATGCCAGCTGTCCGGTCTGCAAGCAGCTGATTGCGTTGTGCTGTTACCATGCCAAACACTGTTCACGGGATTCGTGCTCGGTAAGCTTTCCTTCCTTGCTTTAGGCCAGCGATGGATTCCTTCGCCTGTTAATAACTGCCACCTTTCAGGTACCGTTCTGTATGAACATCCGCCAGAAGCTAGCCGAGCAGAAGCGCTCCATCGCCAGACGTGCCGACATGATGATGCGACGTCGTATCGATGGTCTTCAGGCAGTTGCTGGTGGTGAGTGATTTAGAGGAACTTGTCGAATAGCGGAGGTTATTTGAGTCCGGCACGTGCGCTTAGTAAATACTGATTGCTTATTCATAACCCTTTAGGACCAAGCTCGACCAGCTCGTCCTCGGTTAACGTTGCAACTGGAGCGTCGGTTCCAACTCCACCTCCGGATAACAAGCCGTTTGCTGGAACTCATATGAAGGTGGGTGTTTCAGAAGGCCAAAAATATTGGGACAGAATGAAAGAGATGCCCTTTTCGAGTATTCTAAGAGAACAAACACTGAATGTCCAATGTTTAGGGAGGTATGCCTGGCCCGAGCCCGTTGACCCAAGTGCAGTCGATGTCGGCGATGTCACATCCACAACCTGGACAACCTCAGCCTCAGCAGCAGCGAGGAGGATTCATGCGTAAGTAACGACACCTTTCGGAGGAACTCCCCACCCCTAGAGGCCCTTAAAGATTCGCATTTCAGCGTCAGGCATGATGCCACCGCAACAACAGCAACAGCAGCAGCAACCACCTGGTGGCATGCCCCAGATGGGACAAGGCATGGGAGGCGGTATGGGAGGCCCAATGGGAGCATCTAACATGTACAACCCGATGCAGCAGCAACAACAACAGCAACAGCAGCAGCAGATGGCCATGATGGGTGGCATGCGACCCGGGCAAGGTCACCCGGGCGGCCAACCGATGCCGCCGGGTGGAAGAGGTGCCGGAGGGCAACCTCCGCCACCATATAGGTGAGGAACTGCTTACGGCGCTAGTCCAGCTATTAAACAGAGCAGTATTCTATACGATTGTAGGGCTCCAACACCGATGGTCGGCTTTAACACGCCATCGATGATGCAGCCAGGCATGTCTATGCATCCCGGTATGGGTCAGATGAGGAATCGTGAGTTGAACTGAACGTGCTTTAGAACTGCAGGATATGTATGCTGGATTTTCAAGGTCTCGAAGAGTAGTCATTCCAGAAGGTGGTGGTGGCCCTATGCAACAACAACAACCGCCACAGCAACAGCAACAGCAACAACAGACGAACCCCGCACTGACGGATCCAGCCATGGCACAGGTGGTGAATCGATTCAAAATGGCGAAGACGGACGAAGAGAAGCAGTCGGCGTTCCAAGAACTGAAGAAGACGCCGCATTTGTTCGCTGCGTTTATCAAGATGAAACCCAACAGCGAGGTGAGTGCTAACTCCATTGATGACTTAGTGTGGGTCATATAGAAAGTGGCAAAATATTGGTCTTTTCTAGATGGTAGGAGGCAGTTGGCCGTCAAATATGGGACCTGGTGGTCCACAACCAGGCTACTATGGTGGTCCACCACCTCAAGGAGGTGTTCGAGCATCAGGCGGACAGTTTGCACCGATGGGACCTGGTGGATGGCAGCAACAACAACAGCAGCAACAACAACAGCAACAGCAGCAATATCACCAACAACGACAACCGCAGGGTCAATCGCCAGCGATTTCCGGCCAGCAGTTTGGCGTTGGTCAGGTCAGTATAGCTTCGCTTACTGTTTGGTCGCCGCGATCCTCTTTTATACTTACTTGTGCTGAAAATACTCAAGTGGGATGCGTAGGGCGATACGTAGGTGCGTTAGATACTCGAAGCTTAACGCGTTTTAGTCCATCACCTTGAGCACTTGGGTAGAACTCTAGGTTCCTTTGCTATCATAGTTCTTAGGTCAAACACTTTTCAAAGGAATCTCTGGGGCCGGATTTATGAAGCGACGGGAACGGGAAGATAAGCGAGATCTTCCCGCTCTCGCTTCATTCCATCCCGGCTTCCCTTAAAGCGGTTAGTTTTCATGTTCCTATTTGTTCATGAATGACTATTTGCAGCTCTCGACTTGGGGCCGGATTCAACAACGACTTACAGAGATTTGACGGAGAAATTACAGCCAAAACTCGTGAAAAAAAACGCGAATTCATGCGGCTTACCAACAGGCGATGTAGTGAAATGTTGGCGTTGTCAGGAATTCGACTGTAATTTCTCCGTCAAATTTCTGTAAGTCGTTGATGAATCTGGCCCCTGGTCGCTTCCCGTGGGAAGTCGTTAACGTTCTCGGGAGTTCATGAATACGGCCACTGCACACTTCTGTAATCAAACTGATCTAAACGGATGTCGCCCATTTTAGAGTAAAACAAATCGCGCACTTTTCACCATGTCATGAGTATGCGCCATGTACTCGTATACCATGTTCCGAAATTCATTCTATTGATAGAAAAATTCTGATTGTGCCGAGCTTTACACTAGTTCATTCACGTTTTGATTTCAATAGCGCCCACCTTGTTTCGGAAACTGTACAGTTTGCTTTAGAAAGTGTCCAGTTCGACTGGGAAGGAGTATGTACCCCAGTGAGTAGATTCATGCTGAACGTGTTCGCAGCGCCCGGTTAAGGCAGTGAGTGGTGTAAGGGCGGTGTGATCCAGTTCAGTTGTTGCTTGAAGTGTGGTCATTTATGACAAGTTGCATTTGTACTGCCGGTGTTGGTATTTTGAACGGTTACGAATCATGGTGGTGTCTTTTCCTGTCTTTTAGGGCGTAAAAGAATTGCAAAAAAAAAAAACGCTCAGCGCTAGTATCTTAGTGTTTTGGAGTTTGGGGTGGGCTCAATTTCAGCTTCGTTGCTCCACCTCCGGGATGGCTAAATGGTTGTTACTTTGCAAGGCATTGTTCAACGAAGATTTGCTTGTAAAGTGATCAGTTTTCTTGGAATTGTTACTAGTTTAGGGGTGAGAACTTAGCGGCCAATATGTTCCAACTAAAGGCGCTAGCAATTGCAGGGTCGATCGCCGTCGATGAACATGGGATCGTCGCCGATGTTGCCGCCGCAGCAAGCCGGGCAGCCGGATCAGTCGGGGCAATTCCGGTGACAAGCTAGTCGTAGGTCGTCGTGAGCAGCAGAATCGTCAGTATCCGTAGTTACCCAGTCGTCGCCGTCATCGTCATGCGTTATCTGCCGAGTACGTGTATCTCAGCGCGTCTTCCTCGAGCCCTCCGTGTACTCGACCGAGGAAGACGACGCAGCGAGCTAGCCTTCTTTCCAGTCTTGGTGATCCGATAGAGAGCAACTACTACTACTACTACTCGTTCCAGTACTGTGATATAGAGAGGCGCGGGCGCCGGCCGCCTGTCGCTGTTAGAGAGCATTATGTCGTCGCCGTTGTTGTTGTTCATCATCTTCATCTCATGTTCTTCTGCTTCTGATTCCTCGTCGTCACCCGTCGGCGAGCGTCATGCTCGTCGTCATCGTGTCCACCTCATCTGCCCCGTCTGCATCATTGTCTGTATTATAAGGGTTACGTGTATAAATTCAAACTTCTAGTGCGTGCATATGTGTGTGTGTGGTGACTGCTTCGTGTTCGCTGTCATCATCTTCATGTCTTCTTCTCTTCTTTTCTTAAGGGTCCGCCGGGTCCAGTTATCAGACTTTATGCGTACCTCCGGCGTAGTGTTTCCTTGCTCTGGCTGATTTTTCACCATCCCATAGGCTAACATCCCCGTCCCTGCGTCCCCTGTCCGTTCTTAACCACCCAAGGCGTCCAGTTTGAGCCCGCCCGCCCGCCCGTCCGCCCGTCCGTCTCTCAGCCCGAATCAAATCCGCTCATACATTTAGGCAGCTTTCGGTTGACATGATCATTGCGAGGTGTATTGATTGTTTGTTACGTTGTGTATTTGTAATTGACTGCTTGACTGATTGAGTTGTATTTGTACGAAACTTGTCTGTGTGTCCGTGTGTGTGCGCGTGTGTGTGATGCACACGTCTGTCTCGTTTCTAGTTGAGCTACAACAGTGTGTTGCTGCATTTTACTCTCCCCCTCCATTCTATGGGCGCGGTCGCATATGCACAGGTCGCAAAGCATCTATCCATTTTATGATTTATGTGAATGAGTCGTCGTTTCATTCAATTTCGTCTGTGCATCGGTGTATGCGTATGTGTATTCAAGTTCAATGTGTTGTTTCTTTTTCTTCCTTTTGTTCATGTATTCTCCTTCTCTTCTCATCATGCGTAGTGATACATAGAAGATATGTGTGTATGTGTGAAGATGGGGCATCTCTTTCACCGTCGTCATCATAAATATTCGCGCTGTGTATTCTTCTCCCCAGTAGTATGTCGTGCCGCCTCCGCCGCCGCCGCTGCGTGTATATTCTCCCCATGTGTGTCACAGTATCGATTGACTGTAGTGTGAACGCGGCACGCATGCGTGTGCGCGCGCGTCCGCGTTGCGCCACCGTAGCCACCGCTTGCTCAAAATCACTTCACATTCACCGCGATCTGCGCAAAGTAGGATGAGTATGTCCGCCTGCGTCTCATTTTATCCCGCTCCCAGTAGTGCTCTTCCGCCCCGCCCCGCCCCGCCCCGCCCCATCCATCCCTTATTCGTCGTTGTTGTGGTAGATGCGTTCACGAGTGCATGTTTTCGGTGGTCTCTATCTCTCTCATCTTCAACTAGGCTGTAACCACACGCTAGCCATTTTCTTCATCTTCTTCATAATTATTATTAAACTGTTGTTGTTGATAATGTCTTACGATGATTGTGTGAATGTGTGTGCGTGTGTGGTTTAATTGGAGCGATGGCGAATGTCGTCGACGTGCTGCGGCCGGTCGGCAGACGAGCTTCGATTGCTAACCGCCCTAGCGTTCGCAGCTGCACGCCTGCCGCACCGCGCCACGCCGCGTCGCAGCAGACGACGTCCGGTTTTAGCGAGCGCGCCATCGCAAGGGCACCATTGATCTTGGATACGTTAAATCCTTACCCTGAAGTGTAAATTGAAACGAGATTTATATCACTATTGTATTATTTATTATTGTTTTTTATTATGAGCCACAATAAATTTCTAAATCTTGCCAAATGTGCTGTACGCTTGAAGATGGAGAAAGGGGGTGCTGTCAAAAGAGGTGTTGTAGCTTTCTGACTAGGCTGATCAGGTCTTCCATCACCGTCAACGCGGGCTCTGAGTTGGATCCAGACTTTTATGGAAAGAATACAACTGGATTTTAATTGGTTGATACACACATGCCGGTATACAGGTCGAGTACAGGCATTGGCGTCACACAAAAATGTGAGCGCTGCCGAAATATAATGACTTCGGTGAAGATGCTAAAGTTTAGGGAGGTCAACCCTAATCCTAATCTGCTTTGTATGCTATGAGAGATGAATTTTTGGTCGTGCTCAAGAATATGGTAATTCAGTGGAATATGTTGGTGTAGACGAGGCACGATTAAAACCGTTTATTGAGTTTCGATGAGAAGAGTGAGTGAAGCACGTTTGACCTCTCACCTGGATGGGGCGGGGCGAAGGGAAGAAACCGCTTCGTGGCAGACGATTTTCCGTCATCTAGAAACGATGGCGGTAGACGATTTCCGACTGCACTACCACGCACCTCGATAAAACAAACATCAAAAAGATTATTAAAATTGACTTATTTGACATGTGACGACGACAACGTTACAAGCTCGATCCATTGGAGAAGGAATGGTTTAAAATTATTTTTACTTTTTGTTGTCTGTTCGTTATCCGTTTTTCCGTTATCCGGCCATTTTTAGGCAAAATTATCCGTTATCCGACTTTCGAAATTTTATTATCCGCTCATTCCTGCTCTGTAAGAAACATTTTCAGAGGGAAGCTAGGACTTCGCCCTTACCGATTACAGACGGCAGATTTCCTCTCGCTCCAAATGGAGAGCGTGCGAATGAAGGGATGCAGGAGACTTTTGACGCATTTCGCAAATAGCACGCACCGGAGCATCGCTTTGAGTGACGAGAAAATTTTTGCGATAGAACCCGTTGTGAATCCACAAGACAATTGATTCCTCGCAGCAGATAAGAAGCAGGTCATTTCTAGCGTAAAAGTCATCCGAAGGACTGCACATCCCAGCTCTGTTATGGATCGGGGTGCGATAACCTCAGATGGAAAGACTCCACGTCGATGCTGGAGTGAAGATCAATAAGTTGATATACTGGAAATCGGTCCTGGAGAAAGTTTCGGAGCTATCGCTCATTTCTCACTTCGGACACAAGCAATGGTGCTTTTAGCAGGACTCGGCTCCTGCACACAAGTAGAGTGTCGTCCAGCAGTGTTGCTTGCAGATTTCATCGCCCATGAAGAGTGGCCATCAAATTCACCAGATTTCAACCCACTTGACTTTTCGGTCTCGTCAGCTTTAGAGCACAAGATCTCAGCTACAATATACAACAACTC
Organism: Heligmosomoides polygyrus polygyrus; assembly: GCA_947396885.1. NCBI lineage: Eukaryota > Metazoa > Nematoda > Chromadorea > Rhabditida > Heligmosomidae > Heligmosomoides > Heligmosomoides polygyrus. The sequence goes on along the minus strand of OX377203.1, from coordinate 95,240,699 downwards.
GAACGATGCGTATACTATTAGTCACAGAATCGGTGACATTTACTTCCATCCAGCTGAGATTTCTACCATACTTAAGCGACTAAAACCATCTACCTAGCTAGCTCACTGTCCAAGCCTCTTGCGTATTTATTCAACATTTCTCTAATGCTAGGAGCGGTTCCACAGCTATGGAAAGAAGCTATTGTAACGGCAATTCCCAAAGTGTCTGGCAGCCATTCAGTTCAAGATTTTCGCCCTATTAGCCTCATCCCGACTCCCATTAAAGTAATGGAAAAGATAATATATGGGAACTGTTGTCTTGGCTTAGAAAATTTCGCATAATTCCATAGGAACAGCATGGCTTTTTACCAGGTGTTTCTACATCAACGAATCTAACAGATACCCTTCATGACTTTAGCCAAGCTATCAACAGTGGAAGGTGGGTGGATGCTATATACATCGACATTTCCAAAGCTTTTGACAAGGTCTGCCATTTAAAGCTCTTCATCAAGTTAGAACTTCTTGGTATTCAAGGAAAGCTTCTAAGCTGGTTTGGATCTTATCTATTTAACAGAGGCATGACTGTCAGAGTTGGGGTGAGCACCTCTATGAGGTACACGAGCCTAAGCGGTGTTCCTCAAGGAGGTGTCTTATCGCCTCTTCTCTTCTTGATTTACACTATTTGATTTACACTCGATCTTCCTCAGATTCTCCGAACCTCCACTGACGTTAAAATAAAGTTTTACGCTGACGATCTAAAGATCTATGGTGCCTATGATGCTAAAGACAGCACCTGCGTTCGCGCATCTATTCAGAAATCCATTGATAACTTGGTAAACTGGACTTCTGTTATGAGCATTCCTATTAACCTAGACAAGAGCGTTGTAGTGTGTTTTGGGGGTGCTGAAACACCTTATATACAATCAACGGTGCTATACTGAAGTCATGCGATTCAATTAAAGACCTTGGAATTGTCTTTGATAGAAGTCTTAAGTTCCCCGTTCAAATCGATTATGCTGTCAGAAAGGCCTACTCAAGCTTATTCTCAATTCTACGAAACGTAAAGTGTTCAGATGAAAGAGTACTGCTGCGCCTGTACAAGCTACACGTGTTACCTCACCTGGAATACTGCTCGCAGGTCTGGAGTCCCCATTTAAGAAAGGACATTCAAAAAATTGAAAGAGTCCAGCAGGTATTCACTCGTCTCCTCTGGTACAGATTAACTCCCACTGCGTTCAGAAATGAAATCCCCTGTTACCATCAGAGGCTTGTCAAATTTGGGCTCAAAACACTTCAGGAGAGGCGCGCAATTTTGGATTTAGCGTTCTCATTTCGTATTCTTCGCAGGGAAATTGAGCTTTCACCTAGTAAATACTGGGTGTTTAGACCTTCCAGTGAGAGGACAGGTGGGTTCAACATCCATTATCCGATGGTCTACAGGAAAAGGTACACTTTGATGTTCAACAACTTTTTTAACAGGTGCGCAGGATGGCTCCAGTTGCTCCCGCCTGAGGTCCTTCAATCAACCAATAGCAGCGTTTTTAAGGACAGACTTGATAAGCTTAACCTTTCTCAGCTGCTGTTTTTAACCCGTTCTCATTGATTTCTTTTTTAGGTACCATGCTTTGCATTGGGCCTCTTCACAGATGGTATCTAATTCCACCACTACGGAATTGTGATTTAATATTGCTTCATTTTCCATGCTATGTCGAAGACCACTCCCTCTCGTAGCTCTTTATCTCCTCATTGTCCATGTTTGGCCTCTTTTAGACGTTTGTTTGTTTGTTAATTAACACCTCCCTTTCAATGCATTTGTTCCTGAGGAAGTACATAGGTGGTCGTAGGCGCTACAGCTCGTTTCAAATCGTTTAGCTTTCCAAACGACACTATCTAGTGCTGTCACTAATACTCCACGTTTGTATGCTACTAACCGGCTTTACCCAACCTGTAGGTTCCACGTGGGACGTTGGTATGCCCGTGTGCCGAAGCTCCTACAGGTTCCTATGCTTTGCCGAAATAAAGAGGCACCATTGCCAACTGGTGGGGTACTTGCTGGTCTACGCTGCAGACGTGGTTGGGAAACAGCAAGACAGTTTTGCGATAAAATCTTTTGGATGTATCACATTAAAAGCTAGCTTTGACCCCTAGCTTCCAGGAACCGTTTACGCTATTCTTTTTTTGTGCCTGTCATCGAATGTTTTTTTTCATCTGTTGTTTCTTCCCTATATTTCTTGAGCGCACTTTTATGGGTGCATGAAATAAATAAATAAATAAACTCGCTCAAAGCTGCACTTGGGGCTCGTTCAAGGCTGCGCTTAGAAAAGGTTGGAATGATCTTGATGAGGACTATCTGCGTGCCACCTGCGACGCCCTCGTAACTCGTCTGAGAAGCTGCATGCGCGCAAGAAGAGGGCACTGAATGAAGGCTGTACCTTTTGATTGTTAAGGACTCTAGTGAAGATTACGAAGTATTTTTCTCCGTTTTGAATAGTTTGCGTTACTATGACACTTCGATTATTTGAGGCCCACAATTAATGCACACCCTGTAGGCCACGACATCCCGTAGAAGTAGAAAGTATAGCGCGCCCCAAAGGAGGTTAATGCCGTCCTTTCGTCCTTTATACCGACGCAGAGTGACAATGGCATTCTCGATGGATCGAACTTAGGTTAATCACTCTTCTCATGGAGTTTTCCTTGTGCCTTCTACGATTCTGGTTACCATGCCTAGTGAGCGAGAGCGCAACTCTAATCTCGTTCAGGCTTTTCCAAATGAAGATGGCACCGTTGCCCATGTTGGACCATTAGAGGTCAACCACAAAAACCTCGTCCGTCACATTAAACACTGATACAAAAATGGAAAGAAATGAAATCACGAAACTCGCGCCGTGCATTGCTGCAAAGTGTGAAGTCGTATACGCGGTTGAACACGTATGAATTCGCCCGGACTATCAGTTTTTATTAGGTTGGCCGTAAAGTTCTGGCGGCGGCTTTTGTGCAACCGCCTTCCGTTCGTTTATTACTGAATCAATATTCAGCTTACTCTCCATCTTTATGCGCAGTCTAATATGGAATTCTTCGCTCTATCTGACGAAAGAATTTGTGTCCCATTTATACTTATCGATTGTGTTTCTTCGAAGGCTTATTGAAGTATGTCGAAAGGATAATACCTAACGGTATTTTACTTCAATTTCAAACTGGGTCCATCCGCCGTCGAAACAGCCAGGCAAATCAAGCATGTGTGGGTGCCGAGTACTGTTGGGAGAGGAGCCGTGCAACGGTGGTTCGAGAAATTTCCATCTGGAAATTTCAACGTTGAAGGTGCACCCCGAAGACCTGCAGCAATCCAGGACGACGATTTGAAGGCCTTCGTAGAAGCTGACCCATCGGTCCGGGAGATTGCGGAAGGTCTAGGAGTCAGAGAAAGTATTGTTGCAGATGGTTTGAAACTTCTCGGAAAGGTGATAAGCTCGAGATGTTGGTGCCCCATGATTTGATTGGTCGCCAGAAATTGTCGCGTTTCGTCATCTGTTCTTCACTGCTTCTCTGGAATGAAAACGACCCGTTACTGCATCGAGTAGTCACATGTGATGAAAAATGGATTCTGTACGATAACCGATGGCGGTCAGTACAGTGGACGAACCCCACCCCGCCCCCCCCCCCCCCCCTCCAGGAACTTCTCAGAGCTGGAGGGATGAACGTTCTACCCCTGGCCCGCTCACCCCAACCCCCTGGGCTTGCTCGAGAGTCCAGTGGCTGCCTTACAAGATAGTACAGGCGAAGACATTTGCAAAGCCTCTGTTTAAAGGGTGGGGGAAGAACGCCACTTCGCCCCGAAATCCCACCAGAAAAAAGCGATGGTAACAGTGTGGTGGTAGGCGGCTGTCGTGATTCACTGCAGTATTCTGGAGCCAGGCCGAACCATCAGAGCAGAGTCCTACTGCAACGACATCGACGAGATGTACCAAAAATTGCGTGAGCTGCAGCCGGCATTGGTCAAGAGGTCCCATTCCTCCGCACAACGCCTGGCCACACGTTTCGCAGATCACCATGCGAAAATTGAACGAACTAGGGGCTGAAGTTTTGCCTCACCCGCTATACTCATCAAACCTTGCGCCGGCCGACTAGCACCTTTCTAATGGTGAGCACTTTTAGAACTTTCGAGCCGGCAGAACCTTCCCTAATCAGGACCACGCAAAAACAGCCTTTCTAGGACTTGTCGCATCCCAACTACCTTTTTTTCGCTGATGAAAATAATCAACTAGTATCAACCATATCGCGTTGGAAAAGTATGCTAATTCGAACAGTGCTGAATCCGGTGAGTGTGAGAAAGTTATGAGCGTTTGAAGTGGGTCAGTCGAAAATCCGCTCGCCCGATCCGATCAGCCAGAACTTTCCGGCGAGCCTAATAGTATCTGAACGACCCGCACTATGTGTGTGGTCAACGCTTCAACTGTAGCGCTTGTGAAGAAAACCTGTTTTCTTGCCCTCTCATGCAAGGTTTACATTACCTATCAGGGGCCGGATTCATCAACGACTTACAGCAATTTAACAGTGAAAATATAGCCGAAATCCATGACAGCGCGGCGAGATGTTTTACGATACCGCTTGTTGGGCCGCGCAATCAGGGATTTCGGCTGTATTTTCTCTGTTAAATTGGTGTAAGTCGTTGATGAATCTGGCCCCAGGTTTACTGGCAGCATCCTTACGAATTGTAAGATCTATCCTAGTCCGGGGGGCTACGTAACTAAAAAGAGTGTAATAAATCGACTGGAGTCTTATTGATGGCACCTGCAGAACAAAATAGGACCTAAACTAGAAAAATTCACGAAGAAGAAAACGAAAAAATTACATTTGTTTTCGCCACAATTTTAAGCGGGCAAGGATATGTGTACTCCTCACCATGTTAGATCCTGGTTATGACATGTCAGGCGGCGGTTAGCACGCGGCGTGCGGCTCTATGCGCCCTCCTCACCATGTTAGACTGGTTATATCATGTCAGACGGTGGTAGCACGCGGCAAGCATCCATTGCGTTGTTCTTTGCCCGCAGAGACGGTTGTAAAACCGCGGCGATTTTTTTTTGTTTGACTGTTCATTTTTTGTTTCGTTTAGGTCCTATCTTCTTCGGCTGCGGGACATTATGTACGAATAGTCGCGGCGAGCGCGGCAGAAGGCGTGTCAATTGGGTGGCTTCAGCCGCCACTGATATCTAGCCCTGCATCGAAACTTGCACACCAAGTGTTAGAAAGTGTATACAACAGTTTCACTGCGATAGTGTGTCATATATTCAACGTTTCCTGAAGAGGCATCATATAAAATTGAGCATTAGAACGTTGTTTAGTTTTATAACTCGAACTCAATTTCTGAACCAGGGCATGTTTTCCCGCAGCTCTGCAACAGCAGAAAGGGATATCAACAACTCAAACCTAGCGTCTGCAGCAGGTCATGAGGCACAGCTCACACGACCACAGCGGAGCTCATCGCGCCCGCGGTGACCATTCGTACATAATGATCGCCCCTCATATTTTTCTGCAGGAGCTGGTCGGTAAATTTCAGGTCGATTAATTACATGCTTTTTAGTCATGTGCCCCCCCCCTCCCGGACTATGAAGATCCCGAATTGTATATAAATGTCTTATTCTTTATGTAGTCAGCGTGTCTTGTAAAAGTAGAGTGCGCAACGGATCTAAGATCGGCTAACTAATAAGGAACTTTCTTCTTCTTCTTGCGTGGGAGAAGCATTGCAGTTGTTGATCTACAAATGTCTGTTAGACTGAAAATATTGGTAAGGCCGATCTACCATAGTGGATAAAAATAACTGCATATCCATCCACGATGCTGGGTCGGCTTTCCTCGGTCATTGATAAGTTCTCAGCTCTACAGCACTGCGTGATGCAGCCGGTAGGACTCTCCGACTGCCCTTGCAAATGATTCTTGAGTTGCAAGCTGTTATAACTAACTAGGGAAGGGGGGGGGGCAGTACTATCCATTTCCCCCGTTCAGGCGTAGGTCTGAACGGGGGAAATGGATAGTACTGTGAGAATCTCCACCCTTCATATAGTAGAACAACATGCTTCGTTTTTGCTGAGTCCTTGAACCAAAAGAGCTACGGGCCCTCGAAGGGGAGGGGGTACAGTAGGCACCGTAAGCACCATGTGCATGCGTGCGGGCGCGCTGTTCTATGAGACGCGGCGAAGGGCATCGCCGCAGGCGAATCGGTGGCTCAGCAGGGTGCGGGGCTACGTGCAGGCGCTAGGTCAGATGTTCGACTCCCGTGCATGCAACATTTTTGCATTTTTTATGATTGCCCTTTCTTTACCAGTTTGCTTCCTATACATCTTCGACATATTTATTTCACTCTAAATCGCCAAATAAGGATCAGATTCGTACTCAACGCGAGGTTTGGGCAAAAACGGTGACCACGACCTTACCATTAATCACCTTTACCTCTGTAATTTAACATACTCCAGGGTAATACGGAAAACGGATGGCAGATTCGTGATCACCATCCCGAATAACCACCCTGGGTGAAGTTTGGGTGAGATCGCTGATTATGACTTCGACGGGCATAGCCACCGTATCTACCGTGACCTACCGTAATCGGCCGAAAATTGAAAAACGAATGTCAGATTCGTGATCAGCACCCCCAAATAACCCCCTGGGCAAGGTTTGGGCGAAGTCGGTGATTATAGCCTCGCCATCTCTAGTCACCCGTACCTACTGTAGCCCATACCTATTGTAAGGTCATTGTTTAACATTCGCCGAAAAACACAAAACATTGTATAATTCAGAAACTGAGAAAAGTGAGTGAAGCACAGCTCACAGCAAACCCTTATTTGACTATTTAGAGTGAAATAAATGTGTAGGAGATGTGTAGGAAGTAAGCCGATTTAGGCTGCCATAAGGCACGAGTTTCATGACACTACTTTCACGAGTCCAGAGGTCGAGGAGAGGTTGAAAAAAAAAGTTTCGCCCAAACCTTACTCAGGGAGGTTATTTGGGGTGCTGATCATGAATCTGACATCCGTTTTTCAAATTTCTGCCGATTACAGTAGGTTATGGTGGGTACGGGTGACGGCGCGCTACTGTTCCCCCCCCCCCTTTCGAGGGATCGTAGCTCTTTTGATTCAAGGACTCAGCAAAAACGAAACATGTTTTTCTACTATATGAAGGGTGGAGATTCTCGCAGTACTATCCATTTCCCCCATTCAGACTTACGCCTGAGACCCTTCCCTGGTAAGTGTTGTAAGTCTTGTTGCGATCAAAACTCTAGCGTCAGGCGGACTCGAACCCACAGCTCCTGCTGACCAGGAGGGATTGCTCTACGCCATTACACCATCCCGATACACGGGTGAGTGCTGATCTGCCCCACGAGGTCTGGCTGTTGCGTTCGATCGAACAGCGCCGTTGGAGTAATGGCGTATAGCATTTCCGCCCGGTCGGCGGGAGGTGCGGGTTCAAGCCCCGCCTGGCGATGAAGTTTTGATCGCAACAAGACATCGTTATAACAGGCTAAAGGTTAGGTCCAACTTCCTCACTTATCGGATCCTTAGGGATCTCAACCTCCTTATTGGCGAATCTGAAGACTTTGATAACATGATAACATATCTGTGTATCAGTTTAAGCATGTTTTAACCAGCAGAGGTCTTTTGTAGTTGGTTTTAGCTGCATATTTTTATATTTTTTGTGTTTGTCCTTGTGTCGCCTACGCATGTGATTGATTGTAATTCACGCCAGAAATAAATAAACAGATAACAGCTTGCAGCCTCACTACTAGCCATTTGAGGCTTAAAGAAAATTACTTATTTATTTGTGCGTCAAAAAGAAAGACGCGCTTTACAATTAGAATAAAAAAGCGCTGAAAAAACTATGCCTAAACAAAAAATAAAACAAACGCAACAAAACAACAGAACCAATCTAGTGGGGAAGAAGAACGGTATTCCTTGGTTTTTCACATCATGAAACTACAATTCCAGTGGGTTCGGAAGGTGATGTTCTAGCAAGTAGGTGCTAGTGGAATATTTTGTACATGATTTGAGTCTCTTAGGTGAAAAAAAAAACACCAAAACGTAGGACTCACTACATTCACCTAGAACGAAAACTTCTACCAATGCGACTTACAAAGGGTGGCATTGTTACTAGAAGGTAGCGATTTGAATCATTCTTAAGTTGATTTTTCTTCCTCACATTGGCCCCGTTTATACTTCTGACGCCGAGCGACGCGACTGCACGCAATGAGGCCAAAACGATCGATCGCGTCGCTCAATCAATATGGCCACTATATGTTGCGTCGCGTCGCTCGGCGTCGAAGTGTAAACGGGGCCATAGTAGGTACATGAGCCGTATCATCAGTCGTCTCTTGACTATCGAATTGCTTGAGCTGGGGCCAGTAGGTCTCTATTCATTCCTATTCATGCCACAGTGTTCCGTATCAGAGATCCTCCTCACTAGGAAGGCACGATGATAACATTTTTTGCTTTTTTTTATTTTTTAACTCCACGAAACCCATCGACGCGTTGATGGGTGTTTTGGTGGTATTTTCATTCCGCGGAATCCACTCGGCTAGGACTCATGCACAACTACCAGAAAAACGCATTATGTGGCCGGCCCACTTAATTTTCGACGATTTTCGCCCTGCCCCCAACTTCTTCGATCGCCAAATCTCACCGATGCTGGAACTACGGAAACCGCTCACTTGCGTGAATCACCAGGCGTCTTCCTCTCGATTTCTCGTTGTGCGACGCCGATCCATCCTGCTCTCGTAGAGCCAAGGTTTTCAGAGCATACTTTAGCGCACGAAGAACGAGAATCCAGCAATCGGGCATGGCGTTCTACCTCTTCTTCATCGCTTCTTCGATCAAGGTTCTCGAAAGCCCACCGAGCCAGTTATTTCCTCCTGGAGCCAGATTCATCAACGACTTACATAACTTTAACAGAGAATTCACAGCGGAAAACTCAGACAACGCGGCTTACCGCACAACATATCGCTTGATATGATGAATCCGGCCCCTGATAACTGTGTATATCTCCGAACACGCTATACTTCGCGTAAGCGCTGTTCTTCCTAATTACTCACCTAGTACTAAACGTACTTTGATGGTCCTTTTGTCGGCTGGAGGTCTTCTCAGCGGGGACCACAACTCTTCCAGACCTCTCGATCTCTGGCTGCTTGCACCCAGTGAGGCAGACTCCGCTCTCTGAAGGATCTTGAGAATGAGTCTGCCCATCGCGTTGGCGGTCGTCCCAGTGGTCTCTTATGGTCTCTCGGGAGCCATTCTCTGACACGGAGACTCTGTCGTCCTTTCGTCGAAGCAGGTGTCCGGCCCAGCGATATTTGGACTTCTTCATGTATTGCAGCAGGTCTGCTAATTGCGACTTCTCCCGTAGCTCCGAGCTTCGTAGACCTTCTTGCCATTGCTGACGAAGGCTTGTCGTTAGAAGACATCTCTCCAGTGCACGATGCGTAGTTTGCATCGCTCTGGCGATTGTCTTGTTATCGGGCCAGGTTTCCGTCGCGTAAAGGCCGCCACAGACTTCTGCGGCGCCGCTGCCCTATGCTTAACCATAGGGCAGAGACGCAAAGCTCGCCTCCAGCGGCGCCGCCCAGCGGCACCGGCGGCGTCGCTGGCGGAAATGACTTGAATCATTCCACCCGGCGGCGCCGCTCCAGCGTCTGTCTGTCTGCGCTCTGCCCTTTCGCGGCGGGATCCAGAGCGGAGACGGTCGATGCGGGCGCGTGATCGTCATCGGGGCGCGTTATTGTTAAGCACCAGTCGGTCCCGACTAGAAACAGTACAGTACCTCGCCGTCACCGCTCCCACTGATGATGAGTCAAGCCGCTGAGCGGCGCCGCTCAGCGGTTTCGCCGTTCGCCGTCGCCGATCGGCGGCGCCGCAGAAGTCTGTGGCGGCCTTAACACATCGCAGGCAGTACAGAGGCGTTGAATATCGAGACCCTGAGGCCGGCATCCTTGACCTGAATCGGTGACTTCGCGAATCGGACTGAAGTCTGCCCATGCTGCGCGTCTCCTGCGGGCGATTTTAGGAGCGAGGTCGTTATCCGTGCTCAGCTCTCTTCCCAGATAGACGTAGGAGTCGACCTGTTGTAGAGCGACTCCATTTAACGAGTTCCGTGTCACACCACTGGTTCACGATAAATTGCGCTTTGCACATATTCATGTCCAATCGAATCTTCATACCTGCCACATTGAGCTCGTTCGGCATTTCTTCTACTTCTGCCGTGTTGGTAGAGATGAGAACAATATCGTCGGTGAAGCGAAGGTTGCTGATCCGTTTACCGTCGACAAGGTAACCTTTATCGTTCCAATTCAAGTCCTTCATGGCATCCTGGAGTGCCGCTGTGAATAGCTTGGGAGAAATCGTATCTCCCTACCGTACTCCTTTCCCGATAAGAATCTTATCTTAAGCTTTTGATCGAACAACTGGATGGTGGTCGATGTGTTCGAGAAGCATTCGTCGAGAAGTCGGATGTAGGGCGATGGTACACCGGCATGCACAAGCGCGTTCAGAATGGCGTTGATTTCCACAGAATCGAACGCTTTCCGTTAATCCACGAAGACAAGGACAAGTGGGAGGTGGTATTCGCGGCTCCTCTCAATGAGTTGTGAGACAGTGTCTCACTGTCTCATAGGCACTGTCTCACTTACCTAGTACCAGCATCAAAACAACCAGCGATTAGAGGGTCTACGGCGGAACTTCGTCTTTAATCCCACTACTCTCCAATGTTGTATTCTATGGCTATTGACATATGCTTCAATCCTAGTACATTGTATGTGCATTTATTCAGCTATTACTTAACGTTCAGTGCATATAAAGAAATGGATAAATGACTAAGGACAGCAAGCAATGTGATGTTCACAACCACAACCTAGAAGCTCAGCGTATCGAAGGATTCACTTGGTTCTAACTCTGGTGTCAGCTCTGGTGGCCTCTCCGGGTCTAACTCGTCTACCTCCGGTGATAACGTTGGTGGCTTGTCCTCCTCGACTTGAATGGCCACCGCGGTGTCGGAGGAAGTGCCTTGTCCACGCTTCCTATGACGACTAATATTTCTGAAAGGATAACGGCGTGTAAACCGGATTACGAGGGGGGAAAGCGTTCCTCGCGGATGGACGAACGTACCTTGATATTGTTGCACGAACACTCTTATAGTTGAGAACATAGCTAAGTATGGATTCTTTTTCCTCTTCGTCTAAACAAGATAAGCGAATTAGGACGATAAACATCAAAGCAGTCGCATCATAAACATTACATAAAGGCAGATTAAGATCACAAGTCTGCCCTCTAATAGCCTAGACGACCTGTCAGCATTCGTCGTTTTCTAGCATCGGAGATGGTCACTAAGGTTTAACCAAGCGCAAATGCTAACATTGTGCTCCGAAAAGAGGATGCAGGTTCGGTTTCCTCTGAAGCTACCTCCAAATATTAAACGGGCATCCCATGTGACAAGAAATGGATAACGGGCATCCCATGTGGCAGCAAATGGATAATGGACACCATCTGTTGACCATTATACATTCTGCTATTCATTTTTGCATTAGGTGGTCTGGAAATTAATGCAGATTTTCGGTCTCCAACTTTAGAGCGAGATTTTTTGGCAGAACTTTACCTTGGAATAGTGCATGATTGTAAACTGTTAGAAAGCGGGTTTTGTGCGCTTTCTCACTGTGCTACTCGTTCTTAATATGTATTACTTCACGGCAGATTCTGCAGGCTATAAATGGACGTGTGAAGGCAACAATTTCGCCAGATTTGCTTCTATGAGTTCAAGCTCTGTCGTACTGCGGCGGAAACAGCTAGGAAGATCAACCAGGTACGGGGTCAAGGAAGTGTTAATGAATCCATGGCGACGCGCTGGTTTCAAAGATTTTGCCGAGGTGAATTCGATCTTGAGGATGAGGCAGCTCGCGTACGTCGCTGTGGCATTTATGACAACGAGTTGAAGACCTTCGTGGAAGCAAATACACGTGTAACCGTTCGAGAATTTGCGAAAGAACTCTGCGTAAGCAAATCAAGTCTTTGGGAACATCTGCGGAAAATTGGAGAGAAGAAGAAGTTAGATAAACGGACACCACACGAGTTTAACGACCATCAAAAAATCGTCGGTTCGAAGTGTCGCCCCCACTGCTTCTTCGCAACAAGATCGATCCATTTTCCGCCCGTATCGTAAATTGGGACGAGAAATGGATACTCTTCGATAACTGGCGACGATCGGCTCAGTGAGCGGGCAGCGATGAAGCTCCTCAGCAGTTTCCGAAACCGAAATTGCACCAAAAGAAGATCATGATAATTGTTTGGTGGTCTGCTTCTGGACTAATCCACCACAGTTTCTTGAATTCGGGCGAAACAATAACGGCAGAGAAGTGCGTCCGACAGATCGACGAAATGCAAAAAAAAATCGAAAAATTATAAATTATGCATCCGGAAGTGGTCAATAGAAAAGGACCGGTCCTTTTGCACGACAACGTGCGGCACATGTTGCGCATCCGACGCTGTAGAAGTTGAACGAGTTGGGCTACGAAATTCTACCACAACACCATATTTACCGGACCTTTCGCCAACCGATTACCACTTCTCCAAGCATCTGAATACGTTCTTGGGCGAGAAACGCTTCAGTAACCGAACCCAGGTGGAAACTGCCTTCGAAGAATTCATCCGTTTCAGAACTACTGACCTTCATGCAACAGGGATGAATAAGCTAGTATCTCGTTGGCAAAGGTGTGTAGACTCGAACAGTTTTTACTTCGATTAAGAAGGTTGTGTTTGAGCTATGTCGTTTGAAATTTTGAGATCCTGCATTTATTTCCGGAAAATCTCGTCAATGTGCCAGTCTTTTCGCAAAAATTATTGGCCGATAAAGGAATTTAACAGCACGCAGTTAGAATTTGCCAGTCGATCAAGGTGATATCCTGTTAGAAATATGATTAACACGAATGCCAAAATGAGCAAAGAAGCAAAATCACTCGAGAAATTTGAGCCTATCGATGATCGATGTTTTATCTCGACCCTCATTTAGTTGAATTCGGAAAACACCCGTTCTGGTTTCGAAGGTGTTCGGTTTGACTTCGGAACTGACGGGTTGCTCAAACTGAGTCTATTAGGTTGTCCCATAAGTCCTTGCAGTTTTTTTTCAACGATTCACTGCAGATTTCGCCGGCGGTTCCTTGCATAGCTTTCGAAAGAGAATGATTTGCTCTATCAGAACTTGTATTGCATTTCTTTTTCATCCTGAATTTTGTCAATTTTTAGGTCGTTAAAGTGAAAAGTGACCATCTGCGGCAGTTGCTTCTCTCCGCTTGGGTTTGGAATTTTTGATCAGCTTTCCATAGCATTTGGAAGACAATGTTCTGTACTACAAGAATATGTGTTACTGCTATTTGCTCATTCGTCCTTTATTGATTTTCAGGTCATCAAATTGGGACGTCCGAAGGAGGATGGTTATTTTGCCGACAGCTCCTGCTCTGTGGTTGGACTTTCTGGGTTGGTGTTATGTCATTCGAATTTCGAAAGAGAATGTCTTGCTCTATAAGAATATGTGTCGTGTTTATTGATTTGTATTGAATATCAACAAAATGCCAGAAAGAGGAGAGTCGTCTTCACCAACAACTCCTTCTCCTTCTTCAGTTGTCGATATTCGACAGAAATCAGCGTGAGCCAATAAACGCGACACAAATTCTTACTAAGCAAGACATCCTCTTCCAAACGACATATAACACGAAGAAAAAAGTCCAACCACAGAACCGGAGTTTTGGTAAAAATTCGGACGGAAAAGTCGGACGTTCCAATTTGATGGCCTAAAAATCAGTAACGGGCAAGTGAGAAAATAGGACCAACACATATTCTTGTAGCACAGAACATTGTCTTCCAAATGCTATAAAAAACTGCGCAAAAAGTTGCAAATCTAAGCGGAGAGACCAAGTGCGCAAATGGCTACTTTTCACTTTTTCACTTTTCACTTCAACGACCTCAAAATTGACAAAATTCAGGATGAAAAAAGAAATGCAATACATGTTCTGATAGAGCAAATCATTCTCTTTCGAAAACTATGCAGCGCTATGCAAGAGACCGCCGGCGAAATCTGCAGTGAATCGTTGAAAAAAAACTGCGAGGACTTATGGGACAACCTAATAGTTTGGCGTGAAAACGTTACATATCGCCTACTTACGGCCGATTTTATTGCGCCGATTTTACGATCCATTCTGGACCTAGTAAGCAGCCTAGCAATTTCGAAAAATTATCGTCGACTCAAGGCCAGCGATCAACACGATCGTAGAAATAAACATTTGTAAAGTGCGCCTCACAAGGCAAACCGCTTACCAAGATCCGGAGAATCCTGTACGTCTGAAAGTAGCTTCGTGTGTTCCTTGCTTGGTTTGCTGTTGGCGTATCTATCGTCGCTCCTCCAATCTTGACATTTCTAAACGAAAGGAATGAAAACGGTCCATCAGAAAACCAGAAGAATGCGGCGTAGATAGTCACCTCATAGAAAGCCCTTCTACTTTTCTCCTTTATCCATTTCTTTGGTGTGCACAAATGAGGGAGTGCACATGGATCGGTGAGGAACTCAATATTTCTCACCACCTGAAACGCGACCAGAAACAATTACCTATAATAGAATCTTTGAACCCAAATGCTGAACGGGACCAACCTTAATGCCTGTGTACTTATTCGGACCACTTCCCCTCGAACAGCCGATGCAACGGTAAGTTTTATGGGTTCTGTTAGTCTTTTGCAGCATAAAAGTGTAGCAGGTCTGCTGGCCCGGAATTTTGTAGACAAGCACCGAGTGCTGTGCATATTTGCTCATCTCAGGGATGCCGAAGTAGTGCTTCTCGCCTACAACATTTCAGTTCGACCACCGACGTATGCCCGTTCTCAAATATTAGCCTCGAACAACACACCTACCGTCTTCATTTGACGGCACCTCTTGTTCGGAAGTAGCTGGCAGACATTCCGCTACAATGCTAGTTGTAAGCAAAATTTTTGATATAAATAAAAACGCGTCGCTTACCAGTTCGCAGGCCTGGCTCGACTTTGAGTAGCCCTGATGGACCTGGCTGCTGATCTGAAACGAAAAAATAAAAATCAAAAATCAAAACGTAGCAAGAGGTATCTTCAAAACCAGAAGTAAATCGTTTAAAAAAATGTGTGCATACTCTGCACGACCGCAATATATCTGCAAAGAAATCTAGGAGAATTGTTGGTCTAAAGGCATTACTGCATTCCTTCAAGGAGGGTAAGACAATCCAACTACTCAGAAAGTAGAGCACATGAGATGCAGTCGACATGAGGCACTCCACACCTGCGGCTCAATTTAGCAACCAGGAAACGTCTCAGGAGTAAGTCTAAAGGCAAAAATGGATACCATTGCGAGAATTTCCTCCTTCAAATAACATGCTCCACGTCCGAAACTCGGTGAATTTCGACAATTTTGACATTGTAATAGACGAGTAGTTTCTTCAGCGTAGCCTGATAGGCACCTTTCTTTATTACGACTGATGCCTCGGCGAGGTCGCCTTCTTCAGAGCCTTGGATGTGGACGGAAGGATCCACTGTCACCTTAGCCAGACGAAAGATGGGTGAAGCATGCTCCGTTTTTGCACAGTCCTTGAATTACTTCATCGAGTTATTAACCCCGAAAGTTTACTTTGGAGTCGCACACTCCTACAAGGCACCTTCCAGCCATCGAACATGCAGAAAAATATACAAAAATACTGCTCCAAAGGCGCGGTTTCAGGCTTTCCATCCTCTAACCTTTCAATTTTTGTTTTCCAATTTGAAAAGTAATTAATTGTGGAAATAAGCGTCTCCATATTAAACATTCAGGACCGCTAAGGCGGTTCGATTTCGACTTCGCAAAAATGGAACAGAATTTCAGCAATTTGAGGAGTGAAAATTCAGGCAATAGTATTCACCATCGTAGTTCAGATATGCACCTGACAGCCTTCTATGGTACGCATAACACTGGCTTACCTGGCAAGTGTACTAACAAGAGTCACTATTAGGGTTCCGCACCAAAATCTGTGAAAAATACGTCATAAAGGTACGAGTGCGCGTAGCGTAATTCCAAGGGACCGATTAACAACGGTCTTTACCCTTGAAGGATAAGGCTGAACGTTAGTGTCAGTTGAACATTTTATGGGAAACGCCATGGACTGCACTTCTACGGCCCCGTTTATACTTCGTCGCGCCGCGACGCGACGCCACGTTTAGTGGTCATATTGATTGTGCGACGCGATCGATCAATTTGGCCTCATTGCGTGGCCATCGCGTCGCGCCGCGACGAAGTATAAACGGGGCCTGCGAGATATCGTGGAGGCAGTCTGCGTATTTGCGATTCCCCACGTATGCACTGGCTATACAATGACCTGCGCTGGCCAGCCGATAAACAATTCTGGCAGTTTCTTACAAACTTCTACGAGACGGAAGGCTTGATTGCCCCGGGAGAGATCTGAACCAAGAACCACGATTCGAAGAGCAATCGGCGCGTCTTCCAGCTGCACCTATTTTGGAGGAAACCCAGAAAATATCGCGGTAAACATGGAAGAGATGCAATGAGAGATAACGATGAACTCTTGGTTGAAACGCGACACACCCTATTTTCCTACACATCACCAGACCGCTTCGACACATGTCCGGTTTACATCGGACACATATCGTTTATTACGGATGAGACGACAGTTATACGTTAGACGGTCACGTTCTCCCCAGCGCGTCTAAATCACCGACGATAAGGGCCTGTTCATACTTTTCGACGGGAGCGACAACAGCGACGAGAGCGCAGCGCGCGGCAGTATGAACAGGCGACAGCAGCGACTAGAGCGACAGCGCAGGCGCTGCAGTATGAACATTTCTCGGCGGCTCGCGGTCGATTTGCATGTTTTGCACAGGCGACGGAAGCGACGAGAGCGCAGAGCGCGAAAGTATGAACAGGCGACAGCAGCGGCTGGAGCGACTGGAGCGACAGCGCCGGCGCTCGAGTATAAACGCTTTTCGGCGGCGCGCGCTTGGTCTTAATCGATATGCATGTTTTGCACGGGCGACGAGTCGCTCTTGTCGCGAAGTATGAACAGGCCCTAACGCTGATGAACCCGGAACACACAGTATTACTCAAACTCCGGCTGGCTTTTAGAAAGCGGATCAGGTCAGATTTTCTAACTGAAATAAGGGTTCCTTAAGGACTCCAACATGCTAGTCAATGTCTGTACTGCCCTAGATAAAGCCTTGTGATCTAAATTTATAAATGAGATTATAAAGAAACTGTAAACATGAGAAATTAGTCTGGGTAATGAGCAGCCGTAGTGGGAGCTCGGAAGTTGGCATAAATCAGATTGAAGAAATGTGCTTAAGACATTCCTAAGCGAAAGGTGGGCTGAAGAAGCAGGGAAGTGCTTTTCCGTTTTTACATATTCTGTATTAGCACGATAAATAAAGAAGTTGGCCTGCACCGAAGCAGTGGCATGAAGTGGATATATTTTATTTTTAGCCCTTTGGTGATATAAAATCGCATAGGAAAATCGGTACTATTGTACTTTTGGTACCCCACTTAATCTCGTTTAAAATAGGTCTACTAGGGGTAATCTGCCATGGGAAGAACGAATATGATAGTCGTTTTTTGCGGAAATGCCTTATAAGCCCGTCATATTAAGCTCTAATTGCCTAAGGCCTTGCGAGATAGCGCGCGCTGATAAGAGACGCAGAGACTCCGCCTCCTAACGATGCGCACTACTTCGCCGTTCCTAGCCTGCAGCAGAGGTTAGCCAGGGCATAAGCCTTGAAATCTCGAAAAGGCTTGAAAGCTCTGTTGTGTGCTCTCTTTCGCTCACGCGGAGGAGAGCACATAATTAGACAGGGGAAGGGACTCCGGGGTGTGGGCCCACTAGGACACCCGTGTTAAAATTGCCTTCATCCTAGAGGTCCCTCTCTTGTCCTATTCGGAAGAAAATAAGACCGAATCTGTAATCGAAACGAGGAGATAAGACTGCATTTAAGGCGCAATGTGACTATGGAGGGGTCAGATAACTGGGCCACACCCCGGAGTCCCTTCCCTAGCCCAAAATTTGAAAGCAAATTTAGCAACAGAGAATCTGTTCCGTGCTCTCCTCCGCGTCAGCGGAGGAGAGCACAGATTTGGGCAAGAGAAGGGACTCCGGGGTGTGGCCCATTTATCTGACTCCTCCATAGTCACATTGCACCGCATTTAATTCGCCGCGAGTATCTAGTCGCTACGCCTGCGCGCCACGGCATACTATGGTAACCCCCCCCCCCCTCACTCGAGACGGCCGCGAATGCGTGCTGGTAGGGGGCGGAGTCTCTGCGTCTCTTACCAGCGCCCCGCTATTTCGCAAGGCCTTGGGCGATTCCAACTTAATATAGCGGGCTTATAAGACATTTCCGCAATAAACGACTATGATATTCGTTCTTCCCATGGCAGATTACCCCTAGTAGACCTATTTTAAACAAGATTAAGTGGGGTACCAAAAGTACAATAGTACCGGAAAATCTTATTTAGGTCGAAAAACGAGATCGTGTAGGATCTCAAATGTAATTATCAATCGAGGTCCCTTCCTACGTTGCATAAGCTACTGCAAACCAAGCATGCAGTTTCGCGAACGGCTTTTAGGCATGTTTGCGTAGTTAAAACTGCCAATTTGCAGCAGTAGCTTTCAAGGACTGTTTTCGCCTCCTACGTTTGTAGAAACACTTTTGATCCTTGATGGATAGGTGATAGTTTCGCCGTATTCTAATATCATCATCATCATCATCATTTTCATTAGCGTCTGTCCCGCTTGGTGGCGGGGTCCGCTCTTCTGGTGTGGTGACGCCAATTCTCCCGATCAAATGCTTGATCAGGGTGTACACCAGCCATCTCTAAGTCCAAGCGCAACGTATCTAGCCAACGCTGCTTCGGGCGTCCTCTGGGCCGCTTTCCAGGGACCACAAGATTCAGGCCAATCTTACACACGGTGTCGTCGTTAGCGCGAAGGACGTGGCCGTACCATCGAAGACGAGCTTCGCGTAGCTTCTCGGATATCGGGGCGACACCGAACCTCTGTCGTATGGTGTCGTTACGAACGCGGTCGAAACGCGTAACTCCAGCCGTCCACCGTAGCATCTTCGTCTCCATTACACTGAGGCGGCTCTCAACTTCCTTCGTCACGGGCCAGCACTCAGCACCGTACGTCGCTACTGGGCGGACTACTGTTCTATAAACCTTCGATTTGAGGTGCTCAGGTATTGTCCTGTCGCAAAGCACCCCAGTCAGCGAGCGCCATTTGGACCACGCTGCACTCACACGCGCATTCACCTCCATCTTTAAGCTGCCATCGGACGTGACTGTTGACCCAAGATACTTGAAAGATGTCACTCGTGAGAGCTCAGTACCATCGATCTTAATAGATCCGTGCTCATTCACATCCGTCGTCAAGTATTCCGTCTTTTTGACGTTTAGCTTGAGACCGAACAATGCCAAACGATCGCACCACGCCTGTGCCTGTCGCTCGAGTTCGGTTTTGTTTTCACATGCAAGCATGACGTCGTCAGCATACAGCAGCGTCCAAGGTGCCGCCATTTGGAGATCTCGTGAGATTGCATCCATCACGACCACGAAGAGCAGTGGGGATAGCGCAGATCCCTGATGCACCCCTACAGAGATGGGAAACTCCATCGAGGTGCCCGCTGGCGCTCGCACTCGACTCCTTGGGCAAGAGTATAAAATGCGCACCCACTCAATAAGCTCTTCAGGGATACCATGTTGTCGCAACGCGTACCATATAACATCTCGCGGAACGCGGTCGAAGGCCTTCTCCAAGTCCAGGAAGGCAAAATGCACCGGTTTCTGTTTCTCGCGGTGCTTCTCTAGCAGAAGACGAACGGCGTGAATGGCATCAACGGTGCCACAGCCAGATACGAAACCACACTGATTCGTGGAAAGCTGTACGACATCCCGGATACGTCCGTCGACAATTCGCTCAAAGATTTTCATGGTGTGCGAAAGAAGACGAATTGGACGGTAACTGGCGCAGTCTGCAGGACTGCCCTTCTTCTTCCAAATCGGGATGGTCGTGCTTTGCTGCCAACCCTCAGGCACTTTCTTCTCAGCAACAACCTGATTGAAAAACGCAGTCAGCCAGTCAGCAGGGCACCAGCCCTTCGACTTCCACAGGTCAGCTGGCAGGTCATCGGGACCAGTGGCTTTGCCTGACTTCATCTTCCTCAGGGCTGCTTCAGTTTCGCTCACTGTGATCTTCTGAACGGGACCGTATACAGGTGATACAAAAGGAACAGCAGGATGTTCAAATTCTACATTCGAGATTTCCTCGAAGTAGTCGCGCCATCGCTTCACAGCCCTCTTACGATCCATCAGAAGATGACCGCTCTCGTCGTTAATGCCAAAGAACTTCTCAATGTCTTCTGCTTGGCGACAGCGAGCTTTGGCGAGTCGGTGAATATAACGCTCACCATCGCGCGTTTCCAATTTTTTGCTGACATCAGCGTAGTATGCGGCTTTAGCAGCGGCCACTGCCTTCTTTGCCGCTTTCTTTGCTTCTCGATAGTTCCGCCAATTATGGACTGTTTTATCACCGATAAACACGTGATAGAGCCGTTTCTTTTCTCGGACTTTTTCTCTGACATCATCAGTCCACAGCCATGCCTGCTTGTCGACCCAGCGTCGTCCAGGCTTCGTTGTGCCGAGTTCAAGGCGTGCAGCCCGAGTTATCGCATCGGTAGCGTCCTTCCAGGTTTCGTCGACAGTTGTCACTGTCGGCAACCGAATGCGAGAAATAACTGCCGCTTCCTTCTCTTTCAGTCGCCACCATTTGATTCTAGCCGACCCACATCGCTCGACATGTTTACACCTCGAAGGTGTGATCTTCAGCGAACAGATCAGTGGACGGTGTTGCGTGGCAACCGTCTCATACGGCACGGTCTTCGCGTCTGTGACAAGGCCTTGGTCGCGACGCCTAACAAGGACATAGTCAATCTGCGTTTTAGCATTCCCGCTATAAAACGAGATGAGGTGGGAGTCACGCTTTCTAAATTTGGTGTTCACGATGGTGAGGTCATGTGAGTCTGCATACTCAAGTATACGCTCACCATCGGCGTTGCGCGACCCATATCCAAAACCACCATGACAGTTGTAGCCGTCTTTCGTTGCTCCGACGTGACCATTAAGGTCACCTGCCACAACAACCATATCTTGTGACGGTACTTCCGCTGTCTTCTCATCAAGCAGGGACCAGAACTCGTCCTTGGTTTGCTCGGAACAGCCTGTCTGCGGAGCATACGCAGAAAAGAAATGGCATCGTCGCTCTTCTACGGCGACAACAATCTTCATCAAGCGGTCATCGAAACGTTCTACGCTTGCAATCGCATCACGGAAACGCTCGGAGACGATCACACCGACACCACTGGTGGTCCTGGGACTTCCACATAGAACGGCCTTGAAGCCACGTCCTATGTCCCTTGACTTGCTGCAGGACCACCTCGTCTCCTGCACCGCACAGAAATCTATCTTTCTTCGCTCCAGTGCTTCTACCAACTCGCACGAGCGGCCCGTCAACGTACCCACATTCAACGTTGCTACGCGGGTCTTGCCTACGTTACGGGACTTTCGGACTAGCTCAGTTGCCCCCCGATGCCGTCCTCGCATCCGGGACCCTCGCACACTTTTCACACTCGCCGGGCTTTGCGAGTGCGCGTCGGCTCCCGCGGACGCCGTAGCATTATCTCGAGAACTCTGTAACGCCATCAACCATATGATGTGACACAAAATGTTCGTAGGCCGGCCTGTCACTAGGGCCTGTCGCCTGCAATCGAATGTCCGTGTTTGGCTCGGCTTGCAAAAGCAAGCAGTTTCCAGTGGCACCACGTGGAGGAACGGACATCGCCACCTCGCCGTATTCTAATATCGGACGCATTTTTATTTTATAGATTTTTAGTAGCAGTTGAGGACCATTAGACGACACAGATCTGAGAAATCTAGATACCACTGCCATCATTTTCTTGAGCCTTCACAAAAATTGATGAAATTTAGGTGGTCGTTATTTCAAAACCAGAGTCCGCACTCTCCTTGATCTCGTTTGAGCTGGAGGCTGCCAATGATATGGTTAGCTCTCAAGATTTTCTCGCCGAAAAAGAAAACATTTGTTTTCTCCTTCGCAGATGGAAGCTCCCGCTCCCATAGAAGAGACCGAGAGCAGAGGGATAGCAATTGAATCCCTTCAAATTCGAGGGGATCGGAGATAAAAGGATAAAGGATAAAGGACGGCGTTTCTCAATCCCTTTCGAGATGCGCCACGCATTCTACTTCTACGGGGGATGAAGGTGATTTGAATGCGTACAAACGGCCATACAATGACTACGTACAGCAATACAATGGCTTGCGGTGGCCAGTCATGAACAAGTCAGCGCTTTATCCTTCCCAGACAAGTCTGGTACCAATTCACCATCCCCGGAGGGATGGAAGGCTTGATTGGCCTGGGCGGGAGATCCGAACCTGGTATCGGGTGCAGGCGGCAGTTGGCGCCTCCTTCGACTGCGCTATACACGCCCTAGATCGGAGATACCAATATGAATCTTAACGTGATCGGCAAAACATCTACAAGCAACTGCAAGCCTCTCAGTAATTCCTGTAAGTTTTTGGCGTAGATAATAAAGAAGTTGGGGAGAGAAATGACCTTTCAGGGTTAACGCGAAATAGGCGGTTATTTAGATAAGCTTTGATCCACTGTAGACTCAAAGTCAAAATGTATGAACATCATTAACAACGCGATTAGGACTCAAATTGTGAATCTAGTCAAAGAGTCCAACATCTGGTCGTAGTTAAAGCGCCTTTGCGGAATTCATGCTGCTAATTAGGGATCACAGAATTGCATTCAAGTTGGCTAGTAATCGCCTTTTGAGATTTTTTCGAATACACATAGCAACAGATGTGATTCGCGCTGGGCTGTAGTTTTAGGGGAGCTATGGTTTCTTACGCGACGGAATAACGTAACACCCTTCCCATTTGTCGGAAACTTCTGCACGCATGGAATTTAGATTAAACATCTAAAGGGTCACTTAGCATTAGCACGCCTAATTCTCTCAATTCAAGGCTTTTTAGGGATAATCCGCATACTAGTGAAAGTCTTCGTCAGACACTAATCATGCATACCTTGCTCGACCTTCAACAATCCGCTCTCTCGCACATCCGAATCCGCGTCTTCTGCATATAATACGATAATACACACTCCCTAATACTTCGGCAGTGCAGGCCGACAAAATAACAACTTACCAGAGCCAAGCAGTAACGTCGCATCAACCCCATCTTCGTGCGACGGCTTAATCTTTTTAGCTGGTCCTAAACAGTGATTATTCCTCCTTGAAGACAGTGTTTGATAAACTTACAACCAGATAGAACCCGTCTGAGTTGTCCACCGTAGTTTCGGAGTGAAATTCAGGGAAATCGTTACGGGACCATGCAGTTGCCTACCCCTCTTTTAACCAGTCGCTGCAGCTAGTGATATCTACCTGCTTGTCCGGCGCAAATAGGGTTGAGTAGAGAGGGTAGGGAGGGTCTTCTGATACGCAGAAAATCCCAAAGGATCTCGTTAATGTCCCTCATCCCTGGCTCCAATGTATAGAGCTTGTAGTAAGGGTGCTCCATGACTAAGAAAAACCAGGTTTGAATCGCGCGGCGTGGGCGTTGCGCACCTGACAACTCGGACTGGTTTTTTCCGGTTGTAAGCGTATCGGCGAGTGTTAAGGACACTATGCATATGCATAATAAACCCACTAGGTGGCAAGAAGAGTGGAGTACGTCGATCAACGTCGCATACCATTCTTTTCGATATGTTTGCGTTCGTCTCTTCTGGAGATAACGTTACGAGTTGCTCAGCATCGGAATGTTGTTAGTAACGTCAGAGTGAACAGAAAGCTCACCAGTGCGCTGTAGCAATTTAGAGTTCAGACTGTCCACCTGCTCCT
Source organism: Heligmosomoides polygyrus polygyrus (assembly GCA_947396885.1). Classification (NCBI taxonomy): domain Eukaryota; kingdom Metazoa; phylum Nematoda; class Chromadorea; order Rhabditida; family Heligmosomidae; genus Heligmosomoides; species Heligmosomoides polygyrus. The sequence goes on along the minus strand of OX377203.1, from coordinate 95,216,736 downwards.
GCACATGCTTCGGAACTTCGAGAGGCACGGCGCAGAAGGTGCCACTAGCCAGCTTTATGATGCGGTGCGGTCCGGTCGGCAGGACAACAATCGCGCCCTCTTCCAGGACGAACACTTGGGAAGTCGCCGACATTATCTGTAAAAAGTATATCAGTATATCATAAAGTTTTTCTGGGCAACGTTGGGGGAACGGAAAAACAGCGAGACGCAGCTGCGCAATACGAGTTGGGGGAGGCTGCGTTCCCTCCAAGGAATGGATATTCCTGATATACAACTTACGATATGACATATTCTGCTTTCCTAGTGATGACCTTTCTTTCGTTTTTTCTTCTTCAGGACTCGACACTTTTCTGGTGCGGACTTTCCATTTCTGGTGCTTTGAGGCGACTTTTCCCGATCCTGCGATTGATCAGGACTTCAGCTACTTTCATGTCCGTCTGTAACGTGTCAGCCCAGCGCTTCTTCGGGCGCCCTCTAGGCCGCTTTCCAGACAGTTCGAACTTAAGACCTACGGACCTACGGTCCTTATGGACGCTGTCTTTCTTTCCACTCAGAACGTGGCGCTACCATCATAGGCGAGCAGCGGTCGAATGGCAGAATTCCACTACATTGCACCAATATCATTACACGGCCTGTCGTGAATTTGGGTGTGTGGTGCAGTGCAATTGCACCACACACCGTCTCTTTTTCCCTCACGCCTCATCACTCACTTCCAGTTGGTTACAAAATGAGCCTAGATGAATGGAAACGGAGTTTACACACATCACTTGTGTCCAGAATTCGACTTCCTAGGAGGGTTTCAGTTTGAAAGTGAGCCTAGATGAATGGAAACGGAGCTACATACATCACTTCTGTCCAGAATTCGACTTCCTTAAGTGGGTTTGAGTTTCGAGCTGAACCTAGATGAATGGAAACGAAGCTACACACATCACTTGTGTCCAGAATTCGACTTCCTAGGAGGGTTATAATTTGGAACTGAACCTAGATGAATCGAGACACACGCAAATTTACGACAGGCCGTATAATGGCATTGGTGCAATGTAATGGAATTTCGAATGGCATCGTTTCGGATGCGGTCCGTGTGCGTGACTTCTGCCGTCCAGCGCGGCATCTTAGTGAAACCTTAAAAATGAATGTCAGATTCGTAATCAGCATCCCAAACGCCCCTGCTCCTAGGCGAAGTCCGGGCGTCAAGACGTTTTCAGACCTATCATGGGCCTATATTTTCTTGACGTTTTTGCCGTTTTTTCGTACCGAAGAGGGTTCTCGTTGCGGGACGCTAGCACACGGTTTCCTTCAATTTCCACTCTTAGTCTTTGTTGGTCATTTTCTTCTCTGTGTAACGGAATGTCCAACTAATGATCAAGCGTCTAAACACCACGAAATTGTTCAAGGAACGTGGGGAAGCAAATCATCCGACAACAAACACGAATGATCCGTAGGAGTTAAGGAAAAAGGGCTGGAATGACGACGGCACCTTTCACAGTCAGCGCTGATTGACTCGAGTGTCTCCGTTGTCGTATGACGATGACTCCAGCTCCTAAAAAGAACTTATCCATTACGGCGGACGACTGAAGTTCGAAAGTTTAGCCGCCAGAGGCATCATCTGCTCGAAAGTGCTTCTATCGCGGTCAACAAATATGATTTCAGTAAACATTAAAAGAACACAAACGGAAGAACAGTGCAACAGAGTAGAGTCGCTTGCGCAACAGGAGCTGTTAGAGAATCGACGGAATGTGCACGACAGATATCGCGCTCCATCGTCAGTTTGTGACAAATCGGAAAGTAATTAAGCGTGATGCAAGGCTCGATCTCTGAAAGCCTGGCGCTGCTCTTCTTGGAGGTGAGTGTTCGGGATTCTTGACACGAATCTACATTCTCAAAGAGATGAAAATTCAGGTGGAGAATTGAAAGGATAGGACCACCGTCCGATGTTATGGCTACAATTGATGGAGGACGCAGATCCTTTGTTGTTGGTTGCGCTTTTTCATTTTTTCAAGGGTATTAAAACTGAGCGATCCATAAGCTTAAAGGGCCATTGTGTAGCATAAGTTGAGAAGGACAGAGTTTGATGGTCATTTTCTGCTATTCGTTTCAGAAAACGCAAGTGCTAGTTCGAATTAGGTGACACGAAAAGCTCAACTGTGTAGAGAGCAAACACTCTACAATAAATTCATTGGAGGATTACAGTTCAATTCCATGCGGACATCAACGGGCTCTTTATTTTCGTCTCTCATCACTGAACACTAGGCGAAAAATTGCGGATCTTTCCAATTTGATGGCCTAAAAATCAATAAAGGACAAGTGAGCAAATAGGACCAATAATTATTCTTGCAATACAGAACACTGTCTTCCAAATGCTATGAAAAACTGCGCAAAAATTCCAAACCTAAGCAGAGAGAACAGGTGCGCAGATGGCCACTTTTTCACTTTTCACTTCAACGACCTAAAAATTGACAAAATTCAGGATAAAAAAGGGGTACTTATGAAGCAAAGGGCCCGTGATGCCGTGGGGTTGCCGGCAAACATGTTAACGCGGCAAGCCCACGGCACCACGGGGCCGGTACTTATGAAGCACCCTTCCTTGAGTGCCGTGGGTTGCCGCGTTGCGTTGCCGTTGCCGTTGCCGCGTTAACATGTTTCCCGGCAGCCCCACGGCACCACGGGCCCTTTGCTTCATAAGTACCTAAAAAGAAATGCATGTTCTGTTAGAGTTAATCATTCTCTTTCAAAGCTGTATAGCGGTATGCAAGAGACCGCCGGCGAAATCTGCAGTGAATCGTTGAAAAAAACGGCGAGGACTTATGGGACAACCTAATATTTAGAAAAGACTTCGATCGGGATCTTCAGGATAGGGGTTTTCGGTGCAACTAGGGTCGAGGAGGGTCACCCCCTACTAGTGTTTGTAGGCCTTGGTAAGAAGGCATGTGTATGTCCAATTATATCAGAAAAGCCCTACCCTCAGTTCACAGTGCTGCAAAAAAACGTCCGGTTTCGTACAGTACAAACCGTTTTGTAGGGTTATCTTACAAGGTGACCCTCACCCCCCCCCCCTTCCCCCCTTCCCGGCCCGGTATTTGCGTTTGCGCCGCATTTTCAATCTCATAAAATAGCGAGGTTCAACAAGGAGCAGTCAGCTTTTAGATCGGTATATTATTGACTAAACGCTTCAGATCACTAGACATTTTAGTTTCTGCTTAGTCTTACATTAAATACGGAAGGAATAGTGTATTAGCTGGCCTACACCGTTGTCTGTACTTGCCTCATAGAGAAGTAGATTTGCTCTGAAGGGGTACGTTGTGGACCTACCACACAGGGTGATAGTATCGAGCAGCTTGCTGATAGTAATGAGGATGCATTTTTCTAAACTGTGTAGTTGTTAGTTGTACTTCGATAGGATGCACTTATCGTTATCAGAAAGGGTACTATTGTACTTATGGTACCCCATTTAATCTTTTTTCAATATAGGTCTACTAGGGGTAACCTGTTATGGGAAGAACGAATATCATAGTCGTTTTTTGTGGAAATGCCTTATAAACCCGCTATATTAAGTTCAAATTGCCTAAGGCCTTGCGCGCTGGTAAGAGACGCAGAGACTCCGCCCCCCTACCAGCACGCATTCGAGGCCGTCTCCCGGGGGGGGGGGGGGGTCACCATAGCATGCCGTCGCGTGCAGGCGCGGCGACTAGCTACACACAGCGAATGTAAGTGCAGTCTTATCTCCCCTTTTGACTACACATCCGTGGTTACGTTTGGTTCCGTTTTCGGCAGGGGAGGAAACTCCAGGATGAAGGCAATTTTAGCACGAGTGCGTTAGTGGCCCACATCCCGGAGTCGCTTGCCCTGCCCAATTCTGTGCTCTCCTCCGCGTGAGCGGAGTTGGGCATAACAGAGCTTTCAAGGCTTTTTGAGATTTCAAGGCTAACCTCTGTTTGAGGCTAAAGGCGGCGAAGCTATGTATGTTTTTTAAAGTTTTTCCCTGAGTATGTTGTTGATGTTGCGCTTCGGTTGTACTGTTCTATTGGTGTGTCTGTGTATCTAGCGGCCGCGCTTATCGAGTTCGTATTGAATAAATAAATAAATAATATTAATAAATAAGTAGTGCGCATCGATAATAGGCGGATTCTCTGCGCTCTTAAGGCCCCCACAGAGTTCTGCGGCAAGGCCGCTCGCCGCAATGGTTAAGGATAGGGCAGGGACGCCGCTGGCGGCGAGCTCTGCGTCCCTGCCCTATGATGAAGGATAGGGCAGCGGCAACGCCGCAGAAGTCTGGGAGGGCCTTTACCGGCGCGCGCTATTTCGCAAGGCCTTAGGCAATTCCAACTTAATATAGCGGGCTTATAAGGCATTTCCGCAAAAAAAAAACGTCGATGATATTCGTTCTTCCCATGGCAGGCAATCCTTATTAAACCAGTTTTGAACTAGAATAAGTTGGGTACCAAAAGTACAATAGTACCTCAGAAAGTTTATTTTTATATAGTTTTAGCGAACCTGAATGGTAGAATATCTGTCAGACATTCCTATTTCCAAGGAAGCTCCAAAAGTCTTCCATAAACTTCGGGCCAGCTAGATTTACCTCAGTGTTTGAAAGAAACCTTTGACAAGTTGAAGAAGCATCTTATCCTGATGCATGTTGAGTGTAATTTTTCAAGACCAATGTTGGTTCATGAGAGTGAGATAGATGGGAACCGCCTTTCTTACATCCCTCAATATCCAGTCAAAGGCCTTCGAAGAGATAAAAATTCAGTGTGTTTTGACATTTCAACCCTTTTGAGGAGGTTGCGATAAAGAGTTTGGTGCTGAAGATAAAAGCTGTGTTCTCCAAAAAACGGTATTGTACCCTTCTCTATTCCAGGTATGTATTTTCAAACCACCAGTTAATAAAAGATAGGGGCTATGTAAAAGTTGTATAGCTAGGATGTCAACATTTGGGAATAGTAGAGGTTCAAATTCTCTTCTTCTGGCCTTTGATTTTATTACCTGTTAGGCATACAAATGGGATCTGTTACTTGCAGCTGGAAAGACACATCTTCTAGCGGTTGGAGCTGAAAGTCAAACGGCAACGCTGACGCATAACATTAATGTGGAAGCTATAAATAAAGTCCAGTAAGCAGGTAATCTGGGTTTTATTGTTACGGGCAATTATCACATCTACAGTCTTTCCACAGTTTTAAAACAAAATCTTCTACAGGCTTACATTCGAGCTTATAAAGCATGTATGTGACACGGATCTGTTTGGATTTTCACATTTTTTAGCCCTACCGTTGAGTCCTACCGTTTTGTTCTTCGATCCTTGGTTAATTTGATTCATAGCGCTGCTAGCAAAGCTTTCACTTCTATCGACAACCTAGGGCCAGAGTCATCAACCGCTTTCCGCCCTCTAACGGTGAAAATACCGCCACATAGCGATGCTGATGAATGTCATATCAGGGGTTTGGCGGTATTTTCTCCGTTAGAGAGCGATAAGCGGTTGATGAATCTGTCCCCTGTGGATGAGACTTAACATAAGGCTGATACGTCGCATTAGGTTTCGTTCCCCATTCTTTTCACTTTCATTTGACGCGACAGCATCCTTTTATGCTCTGGCGATAGCGTGACGTCGTCTGTGGACTCAAAAAAGTTCATCGATACTATAGGGATATTGCAGTGACAATTACTACTGATAGAACTTAGATTGTAATAGTAGAAATTAACGGTCGAAAGCGGTTTGAGAAATGGCGATTGCACTCCGGCCATCGAAGGGAGCTGTCCCAACTGTACGCACCCCCCCCCAAGCCTATAGGAAGAATCTGCACCCTCCAAGTATTAAGGAAACATTTTTCGTTTTTGCCGAACAAGTAAGAGGCAGTGAAAGTTCCGTGTGGTAAACAACGGTGACGACCCGGAGGCGCGAGCTCACCACTCAGAGGAGCTGGGAGCGTGGTTTGGGTGGTACAGTGGTAGAGGTTTTGCCTCACTATCGTGAAGTAGAGGGTTCGAATCCTGCATCAGGCGGCTTTTTTGCACTTATAAGTTATCGAATTTCCGTAGAGAAACGGGATCTGCATGTGTTTTCAGAGTTTGCTGCAGTATGCTCCTTTTACTATACTTTTACATGTTGAGATGTCGTGATTCAGTACCCGCGACGCTCAAGATCAGAGCAAGAACATGGGAAAAGCGTGAAACAGCGTCGGCTAGTCGCTAAGCTGGTCGTTAGAAAATCAGACACTGCAATCGTCTACTAATCTAAAGGTCGAAAAAAATTCGCCCAAACTTTGGTAGTTGGTGTTACTAGTGATGTCCGATCATGAATCTAGCATTCCTTTTCAAAACCTCGACCGACTCGGGTAATATAGGCATGTTAAGTAGGTATAGTTGAGTAAAGATGGCGGGGTCATGATCACCGATTTCGTCTAGGACGTCTAGATCCTGTTTAAGTTTTATGTAAGCTTCGTTCAGAACAGTTATTTCGAGTGCTGATGTTAATTCTTACTTACTTTGATACTTTATTGGTCCTTTTGTCGGCTGGAGATCTTCTCAGCGGGGACGACAACTCTTCCAGACCGCTCGAGCTCTGGCAGCTTGCCTCCTGTGAGGCAGACTCCGCAGTGGGAGTTTGAAGGAACTATTGCCTTCATAAGCAGTTTCTACTGTAATTCGCGATATTTTCTTACGCACTTTATGTACCTGTGTACCTCTGTGTTGGTTGTCTTTCACAATTTTCCAAAAATTGTCGTTTTTTTCTTCAGAATTGAGATGTTGGTGAAGAATCGCCAGGCACCAACAAAGGAGAGAACAATAAAAACAATATGTCGCAGCAAACACCAAAAAGGCACACAGATCCCGTTTCACTACTTGATACAGGCTTCTATACAAGATGCATTCCACTATTCGCCCTTGGTTTTTCGATCAGAACGTGTTCTGGTCGAGATCTTCACCTCGCCGTATGCTATTTCTACTCATGTAACATAGTCTGTTCGGTGTCATTCGTGTTTTTTTCTGCGCCGAATAAATCCTTAAACCAATACCTTTCGTGTATGTTCTGCACGGGTATTGATTTACCCGATTGTTATTTTAAAAAATTCAATTTGCTAAGCTTCATCATTTCAAAGGGTACATTGTCAGCACCCGTAGTATCTTAATATGCTGTTTTCGCAGTTGTTTGTCCTGAGACGCAATTCAAAACGCCGCTAGTCTGAGGTCTGAGGACGATACCCCCACCACTATGTACGACCCGTACATGTCGCGCGGCGTTCTGGTGACGGCGGCAATCCTCAGCGGTACGGTGCTGGCCGCCGTGCTCTACTATCAAGCGACAAAACCAAGAAAACGAGCAGGTGAGTCTCGTGCGGTCATCCCTTGAGTTGTTTTAAAGTGTGTAGAGTGCAGTCTGTAGCTGTGAGCTCAGGTGTACTGGTGTTTTAGCCTCAATTCCCGCTTAGGTCAGCGAAGCCTTTCATCGCTTAAGATCGCCGACTTGGATCGAATTTGCTAGGAGGGATAGAACTCATACACATAAAAACCCACATTTTAGCGGGATATATGATAAGAGTGGCTCTCCGAGTACTAGGCATTCTTGTGCCCGCGTCTAATTGGCCGTGTTTTGTTTGCTTTGTTTTTCTTAGCACCGCAATTCTTCCATCCATCCGTGGTTGGTGATCTTGCGTGGGAGGAATAAAACACTGGCTGTTTATCCGGCTCGTCGCCGCAAGTTATTGTATAGGCGAAATATCTATCCAAGCTATCTCCACGATCTCGTAGAAGAAGAGCAGGGATTGCTGTTGCTAATCTTGCAGCGCTTCACCGTGTTTTAATCCAGATAGATCTGTGACATCTGATGGTGACTTTCCTGAATTCCCTTTGGCTGGGGGTGCTATTTGAAAGTGTTTTCCTGAATTCTTGTTGCCTCTAAGCAAAGGAGAGCAGATAAGTTCCCGCATTAATCAATCCCTTTGTGGGATGCGCCATGCATTCCTATGAGTATCATGGAGGTAAATTGAGGACTCATCTTGGGTTCACAATACCTTTCTGGGTTCACCCGATGGACAGTCAGTGCATTCTTCCTCCTGTGGAAGCCCAGTATCATTGATTCTTGAGGGATGGAAGGCTTGGATGTCCCCTAAAGGCCGCCACAGACTTCTGCGGCGCCGCTGGAGGCGAGCTCTGCGTCTCTGCCCTATGGTTAAGCATAGGGCAGCGGCGCCGCAGAAGTCTGTGGGGGCCTTAAAGGAGCCTAACCTGGAATCGCGCAGTGACGACGGTTCGGTCGGGCTCCTGGCTACTGTTCGCAAGCACGGGTCTTCGAATCCAATGCATTGTATGCTCATTGAATTTCAACTCACCCTCGAATGCTTGCCGCTCTCTCCTTTTCATTATTAAATAGACTTGTTATAATTGGACCCGACTGGGAGAGCCTCCGTGAGCCTACTCAAACTGGCAGAGAATTTTTATACAGATTGACCTCGGAGAAATCAAGGTGTTGTTATTTCATATTATGATAATATTTTTATTATTTAACGTTATGAGAACAATTTGGTTTGATAAACTAATGGTATCCAAGCGAGCTCGATCGGTGATCGCGTGGGCCAAGTTGTCGAAAATTAGGTGGGTCGGCCATGTAATTCGCTTCGCAGACACCCGCTGGACGAGAGCCGTTACCGACTGGATTCCGCGGGATGTCAAGAGAACACCAGGACGCAACGCGTTGATCGGACTTTTTCGTGAAAGCCCTGAACGACGGATATGACGCTCTTCGTGTCCCTCGAGCGAGGAGGATCCATTGGAGCACTCTGGCACGCGACAGGTACGAATGGAGACGCTGCTGGCGCCCGCTCGAGCAAGTCGATGATCAACGGGACGACAGGTGATACAGGTGATCCAAGCGAGCACCACTTTCTTTCTGGACCAGGATTCTATCGATTACGCATACAGGAGTCGTTTTCAAGCTGCCACTCTGCGGCATTTTTGTCGTTACCAACACTCACTTTTTATTCCTCTACGAGTCGGTCGCCAATATTAGTCTAGAGAGTTGATGATCTTTGTTGGAAGAGCTAGTTTGTGGCCGCGATCTTTGTAAGAAGTAGGGGTTCTTCTACGGCCCCTTGAATGACTGACTAGCCTGAGTAAAATGCGTGGATAAGTTACCTGCTCTGTACCGTGGGATAACCGTGTCTGTTAGCGGCTGCTTTATGAGAAGTACGGCGTTCTTTTCTGTTTGTTTCGCTATTAAGGAGCGTACTGTCAGAGATCTCGCCGGGACCCAAACATCGAATCTTATGATGCCACGATACATCGTGCGTTGCATCGCAGTTGGAGGAGGGGCATATCGTGTGGAAACGAAGCTTGGTTCCAGGTTCAGATCTTGCCGGCCAACCGAACCTTCCACACCACTAAAATGCATGAAAAGATGCGGTCTTGCCTGAAAATGAGATAACACACTTTTATCGATCGGCTAGACACGAAAAACCATTCTATAGGCCAAATACGCAGTCAGATTGCCTTTATTGATGTGGTATGAGAGGCATATCACACGAATTGATTCACGCCAACCTCTATTTTCTTCATCCTCACTGTCAGAGATAGAATCCTTTGTCAATTCTGATGACAAATGACACTGATAGACCATTCGAGAAAGACACGTCATCCCCCCGAGGCGATCATAAATGCTCCCGATGTTGATGATCGCTTGGCCAGCATGTCATGCACGCTGCATCTAATCCCTTAAGGATACCGTAGCGCTGAGCCGTCGGGTTCGTCCACTAGATGACTGCGATGACTCAGCGTTCATTACGATATGAAAGACTGGATCATGCGCATCGAATGGATCGCGTTCTACTTTTTTGATAGCCGACGCCGGTTTCACAGCTACCAGATCATCTTGGCTGCCGGAGGCGTGTAGCAGCTTGCTGTGAATTCTCTCTACGTTACTGTCATTGATAGTCGATTAATAAGTTGATATCCTCCTCGTCGTTGTTTGGGTAGTTTCCATCATAGTGCTGTGTAAGTAATAACAAAATTATATGACTAAAATCGAAGATCTTGCTGTTTGTTGACTAATATTCAACTTATCTAATATCGAAATACGATTCTTTGTTGCTGTTTTTGTTTAATTTTTTGAAAATATTGCATGCCATGTGTGGCACATCTCCCCCCCCCTCCCGGCAAATATAGATCCGAAAGTGCCAGTGTTAATCAAACCTACATCGATCCGATTTGTTGCACCTTTACCAATACAATGCATATTGGTTTTTTAGTAGTAGCCTAAACGAAAGAATAGAATGGAAGTCTTTATTGACGCTGCGAGTGGTGGAAAGGGGAGTCGTTCATACAAGTGACTTATGTTTTACGTTTTTGATGAAGTCCTAAACTTTGGAGAACAGTTACAATTAGAGCAATTGCCTCCATCTCCTGCGCCTCACCACTCCTACCTCGAAATTGTTCCAGCGCATTCTCACATCACGAAGCTACCCTCGAGCAGGTTCAAGGTAGGCGTCTCAGACTGGAATGGCCACCTCCTTTAAATCAGCGTGTTTTACATTAGGGGTGTTTTTCTATCTGGTTTGTCAAGGTAGGCGTCCCAGACTGGAATGGCCACCTCCTTTAAATTAGCGTGTTTTACAGCAGGATTTTTTTTTACTACGAAGGGCAAAAGGTGGCAACATTTTTTGTAGTTCCTATGTATTGTGCTTCTATCTGGATTATTGAGTGTTCAAGAAAGGCGTGAGGAAATAGAAAACTAGCGGTGATTTAGTTCAAAAAGCACACTATTCGTTTGCAACAAAGATGTTATAGTGGTTCATAAATATTTTTGAGTCTCGGAGAAGCGCGAGAACAATAAGCAAGTGTTCGTTTTTACAATGGAGTCGTTGTGGTCAATAATCACTAGGCGGCCTAAACTAGATCCGTTCGAGTTTCACGAAGGACAGATGACAGAAAGAGCTATGTTCATGTCCTAGTATGCACTACAAGAGGTTTGTGTATGATGAAGAATCCGGATCTGTACGGCATTTCTTGCATGGATGAAGAAAACGCTGGCTAGTCCTTTTTTGCACGCTACAGAGCCGTTTCGTGGATATGAGCTATTCCTTGCCCTAAATGGCTTCATGGGCGCGTGTAGCTCAGTCAGAGGAGGCGCCGACGGTCGCGTGCATCCGATACCAGGTTCCTGGTTCGGATTTCCCGCCCAGGCCGACCAAGCCTTCCATTCCACAGGCGTCGGTGAATTGGTACGAGACTAGTCTGGGAAGGATAAAGCGCTGACTTGTTCATCGGCTGGCCACCGCAAGTTATTGTATGGCCAAATACGCATTCATGTCGCCTTCACGACATCCCGTAGAAGTAGAATGAGCTGGCGCATCCCAAAAAGGGATTGAGAACGCCGTCCTTTATCCCTATCCTTTATTTTTATTTTGTACAGCGAGAGCCACGCAAATAAACAATTCAAGTACGGTTAACAAACAACATATAAAGCAACAGTGAACAAAACAATTTGAAGTCATCAAAGGGGTAAACTAAGAAGCGTCCTGGAGATACCTGTCAGCGAGTTTTTTGTACTGCCTCAGCGAGCTAGATAAAACGTTTTTCTTTGAAAGCTTCAAAAACTTGGTTCCTTCTCGATTACTAAAGAAACTTAATCTTACAATACAGTTTGCCTTTGGGAGTCTGATGTTGCACTGGTCGCCTCTCGTGTTAGAAGAAGAAACAGAATAAAATTCCTGGACTTCTTCAAGTATTTTTTCAAGTTTTGGTCATAGTTAAGCGAAGCTAACGCAAGGGAAGTTAGGGGTCAGTTTCAGGTTCGATTCTCGCTCGGGATCGCCCAAGAAGTCTGTTCCTACACGACTTTGTTTGGGAAGGACAAAGCATCGGCTTGTCCTTCCCAAACTGACCCCTAAAAGTTTCAAGTGCGCTATCGAGACATTTCCTCGATGCTGCATGGAAACAGATTTCTAAGCGTATCCTTACTGCATTGAAAACGCCTACCTTTCGCCTATATCCTTCATCGTGTTCACCCCTTACTTTTGGAAATTGAATAGAGGATTTAGATGCGTGCGCAAATGAAAAGCATCTTAATTTTTCGTCTATTTCTATCAACTCCTCTTGCATTTGCACAGCTAAGCTGACATCACTTCGAAACGCGTCCTATAAAACGCAGTCGATTGTTCATCCGATGGTTCCAGCTCGTTTTTTATGGAGGTCGGCATCGATTCGTCCGCCCCGAGAGGACAGCAGCTGAGTGCCGTCGTTGCTCCTACCGCTCGTCGGCCATGATTCTCAGTCATCGGCACGTATCTCTGCTTCATAGCTCACTCCACCTTCGACGAATCTGAGTCACCTTGAACAGCGCTTTTTGGGGAGATGGACCCTTTTCTTGTCACATCTTAGTTATTAGATGCTTCTACTGGTTGAGGAGATCCTAGAATCTTTTCGTACCGCTTGTCGAGCTGTCTACCCGCATGCACTACCACATTAAGTTTTTTAGGAGGCACGAAGTAGTTGATGAGGCCGTCGATAGCCCGATGTATGGGTACGTCAACGGATGGCCTTAGGTGTTTCTCGAAGAGTCGTCCACCTATTGGGATTGCTTCCCATCTGAGGTGTCTCAGGTACTCGTCCATCTGAGTCGTTCCTTACCGACTTAACCTCCAACCTATTAACGAGGAGAGACATTTTCTCATAGAAATTCGAAGACTGATCTTGGTTCTCGTCTGCCAGGCAAGGCAAAGCCCTGGACATTAATGGGCCGGATTCATCAACGACTAACCCGTGGGTATAGGAGGTAGAGATACCCACGATGAAGTCTGCGTCTCTGACTCCTACCATATCTCTACCTGACTCTTATCGTATCTCTAACCCTTATACCCCGCACACCCACGGGTTTAATTGTAGATTAATCCGGCCCCTGGTTGGGCAAATTAACTTTAGGGGAACAGATGGCGCTGAGAGTGCGGATTTATGTGCTCTCCTAGATTCTGACTTCTTTGCGTTAAGCTGAGAGTGCGGATCTATGTGCCCTCCTAGATTCTGACTTCCTTTCGTCAAAGTACGGTGTTTGTATAGGACAAAGGTACCAGTTGTGGCGGAAATGACTCTAAAACTTCTCCTGAGTTGGTTGCGGACGATGACTTGAGGTACAGGACTAGCCCTTCTGAGGGATTCATTCACGGGTTAGACTTTTTTCTGCCGTCTATAGCAGGGCTTATGAGGGCTCCACGAATACACAGCGGATTCCGTTGGAGTGATTGCGCCGAATGCACTTCTTGTCTTTCTCGCAACAGCTTACATAAGGGTAGTTTTTCACGTTCTCCGTAAATGGGATCGTGACTCACCCATCCCACTGCACCTTCTCCATCTGTTCATTCGTTTTGGATTCTTAGATTTGTGAGGGTCCAATAAGGATTTCAAGAATAAAAGCCTTGTGAGGTGTACTACATATGGCGTGAAATCTCTAGCGCTGATTTGGTTTGTTCAAACGGTTGGCCGACTCCATCCAGGTAGCTCTAAGTCCCAACTGGTGTTTCTATTTCAGCTGCGAGGCCAGGTGGAGTTCCGGGATTACGCAATCTCGGCAACACATGCTACGCGAATGCACTGCTTCAGGGTTTGGCGAGGTTTGTGAAATACTATTTGTATTTTAGAGGGACTTATGTCCAACTCTTGTGAGTAGTGCCCTAAAAACAGTGCCAATTGATACCTATTTCAGCCTACCGTCAATGGTCCGATGGCTGAAGGAAATCGACACTTCAACGACTCATCTTCGCCACGGTTTTCTGGACGAACTGAAGAATGTCTTGCTAAGTAGGTATCGATGTTTGAAAATCTCCTACTACATTTAAAGCAACCTGGAACCTAGCTGCCGTTTCGACTAGATTATAAGGTATAGAACGGCTTAGGCATGAAGGTTGGGTGACTAGAGTGCATACCTAGGTGCGCTACTAAGGATGTTTTTAGGCTAATAGTTTCGAGCTCCCATGGGTAGAAGGCGTTTACTGTGGAGAAGATGTTCGTTGTGTGTAAAGGCTTCCATGCTTCATGTATCCTAGGTGTTACTCTCCGTAGAGCGTTAGCGTGGTGATTGAGGATAAGGAAAAGGATGGTGGGAAGAGCAGTAGAGTGTAGTCCGTGTCAACTTTCCCTACGATTCCAAGAGCTTTTATTGAACAAGTGCTCCGACACGCCTGTCGGTGTGTCTCGCACTTGCGCGCATGTGGGACAACGTCTTCGGCACGCCTTCTGAATCCCCAGCCACGTGGGCGACATGTTCGGCACGTCTTCTGTAATTTGTTAAATGTCGGTTGATGACAATCGACACTTCAAAGCCAAACTTCATAATCGTGTTCAGCGACCTCGATTACCCTACTTCCCGACTAGGGCTGAAGTTTCGGACCGCTTGGACGACATCCATAAAAAAATCGATAATTTGATCGATATCGATCGATGGTGATCTACACTTCAAAAACGAACTTCATAGTCGTGTTCAGCGACCTCGATTACCCCTAGGGCTGAAGTTGGCGACGTGTTTGGCACGTCTACGACTCGCCATGCACGGTCGCCGACGTGTTCGGTGCGTCTACGGCTCGCCATGCACGGTCGCCGACGTGTTTGGCACGTCTACGACTCGCCATGCACGGTCGCCGACGTGTTCGGTGCGTCTACGACTCGCCATGCACGGTCGCCGACGCGTTCGGCACGTCTACGGCTCGCTATGCACGGTTGCGACCAGGGGTGTGCGTAAATGAAATCCGAAATTTCGTAAATCGTAAATCGTAATTACGAAAAAATCGTCGTAAATCGTAAATCGTAAACCGTAAATCGTAAGAGGCGCCTGACTTGCAATGCATCTAATTTCCTTGTTTTTTCTATTATGTTAAAGCTAATCGAAGCTAACTATGTTTTATTGAGACGTTTTCAGCTTGAGCTGGCACTTCTAATTAAGATGTAAGCTATTAAAATCAACTAGCACCTTTCAAATCAAGCGGGACAAGTTTTTGGAGAACCAAAATAAAGTGCTTGTTCAAAAACGCTATCTTAAAAGCCAAAATAAAAAGCTTACACTGCTTGGACGATCAAAAATGTTTATCATTCTTCTTGCCATTGGCTTCCATATAACTTTATAACTATGACTTTGTAGAAATAACCGCAACAACTCCGAATAAACCAACAAAAACCGTTCCATCGAAAACCAAAAAAAAAATAATTTGATGGCTGGCCAACTTTCAAATTTTGAATTGTACAACAGCATTTTTATAGCAGACGGGAAGGAATTGTGTGACGATTGAAAGAGTATGATCACATTTTTGGACACTCATCATAGTCGGATTTTTGACTTAAAATTATAAAAGAAGATATTTTTGTGACATTCTTTAGAAGTAAAGTAGAGAAGCAAGATGCAGCATATATTGAAAGTGGTTTAACGGACTCGTACAAGGTGCATTTTAAACAATTAGAAGAAACCCAGAGAAGTCGGAGGAGGACGTCTATCACGTGCTCTTCGATTAGGATCCTACCACGGGCAATCAAGTCTTCCATACCTGCTGAGTTGTGAATTGGTGCCTGATTTGTCTGGGAAGGATAAAGCACTGACCTCTACATCGGCGGCAGCCGCAATTCATTCTATAAGGCAAACCCACACTCAAATGACCTCTACGGTATCCCACAGAGGTAGAAAGAATGGATGGCGCATCTCAAACAGGGACTGGTTAACGTCGTTCTTTGTCCTTTATCATTTTTGAAGGCAATCACTACTTCTGGAATGAAAGATCGTCGTTCGACGATACCAGCCAATTATGTTCGGCATGTTCTTCGCCCGCAATTTGCTTGCACTTGTTAGATTTCGGAAACTCGAAAATGTTGCATTACTAATTAATGACTGCTTGCATTCTCCAGTCCTGCTCTCCACTACCTTTGTAACAAAGGCTATCGTATCTTTTGCCCAGTTTTCAGCATTCTGAACGGATCGCATAAAGCGAACGCAACAGCCCCAATCAGACCACTGAAAACAGATCAAAAGTGTCAAACTTTTTCACTTTTGCCATGGAAATGTTGGACGTTTTGCTTAAGCCGCACCTCATACGTACTAAGTAGACTCCGCGCCATGACATGCAGTGATAGTCAGATTGAAACATGATTGTTTTACTCCCTCCAACAGTTCAGCTGTTATTCCACAGTCTCCAATCAAGTGCAATATTCCTTGATTGCTTTGCATGAGTTCTGCTCGTGTGCATTGGAAAGAGTCGTATATGTGGTGAACAAGCGGTGAAAAAGTCACAAGTTGACAAGCGGTGGTTGCAGCATACATAGAATATGGTTCAGCAGGTGATCATCTTCATTCCTATGGAAAGAGAATTTTCATATCTTTCTATAAACTGGAACTCAGGTCACTCGAATGTGAGATGCTGTGCTAGAGTGTGACCAGAAAAAAGGCTAGCCCAGTTTCATTGCCAGGAATTAACTCGAGCGGCCTATCCACAAAGCTGCTGTCATAATCCGAATCGTATCACGTTATGTGGACGTTTGTCATCCGTGGACTGAAGATCACATTTACGAAAATTTACGATTTACGACCTAAAATGTCGTAAATCGTAAATCGTAAAAAATTTGCCAAAAATCACCGTAAATCGTAAAATCGTAAATCGTAAATCGTAATTACGCACACCCCTGGTTGCGACGTGTTCGACACGTCTACAGAGTCGCCAGGCACGTTTGGCGACGTATTCAGCTCGTCTACTGAGTTGCCAGACACGTAGAAGGCGTCTTGGTATTTTCCGCTATTTTCTTGCCTTAATTTGTGCCCCGTAACTTCACCGTAATTTCCCTTATTTTATGACTCATCGCGTCGATCGATAGTGTGACTCATCGCTTAGCGGATTATTATATAGTAGGGGATGATAACAAGGTGTCATCCCACCATCCTTTCTGCTTGACTATAAGACGAAGCTTCGTCCCAGATGTTGATAATATGGTTCGCTATGGATTTGATATTAGTCAATCGTTGCTGTTGTTTCTTTTTACTGCGAAGTCTTATCCGGACAGAAATCGGTGAAGTCAATACATATCGATTGACCGAAGGATGGTGTTCGCTTCTTGTAAAACCTGTCTATCGGCCATGATTTTCGCGAAATTCTGTTTTGATTTAATAATTCTGGAGAAAAATCCGAAAAATTGATCGAAACTGCTAGATTGTTGTGAAGTTGTTCGCTAGCTGTTGTATTCTGCGTATTATCTACTTTACACGTACATTTCCAGTTAGAAATCGATAAAATCGATCAATAGACTGTCGCACCGATACTGCTTACTTCTGTGAGGGCTGTCCAACGGCCATCATATTTGCACAAATCACACTTTGTACTACCTCTTCGGGTCAGTGTCGATAAAATCGATTGTCGGTTGGCCGATCGATAGTACGTACTTGTTGAAAGGCGTGACCACTGGGCGTTATCGTCGCGTCTTGCTTAAGTAAAGCAGTCATTACCGAGCAGAGATTGATAATTCGGGTCGAAATTTGGGTTTCTTCTATTGGTCAATGTGCGATCAGATGGATGACAGACAGACATAGCAACAAACAGATGAATTAGCGCTATATACAAATAGGAAAAAGCAAAAAATGAAAAACAAATGAAATGAAGTGAAGTGTCGATCTGAAATCTCAACCACAAATGCGGGTTTCTCAGCTTTAACTCCGGTGTTTTCGTTCTGTTGACAAGGGAGTTCCCATTACGCAGCAGAACACAGCTCGGTCCAGTTCTTGTTCGGAGCGAACGCTGTTTGTTAGAGCGTTAGGCGGTCTTAGTACATCGCATACTGGACTAATTGTGTTTGGTAAAGAAATTGTCGAACACGATGTGCCGCAAATGCAACAGGAGTCGAGTTCCGTCGTGGAAATGTAACTAAAATTCAATTTGTGTTAAGAACTCAACGATTCCTCCATGGATCTCTATGACGTCAGTGGTGTGATGTCCACGCTGGCCAAACACAACTGGAATATCACGCTTGGTGAGTTGTCATGCTGATTTCTTCCATCAATCCCTTGAACAGGCGCCAATGGAGTAAAAGCCATAGTTTATTCTTGCGCCGCCGCGTTGCTTTTATACATTACTACTGTAAACCACCTCATCTGGCGGAATTTCGTGGCGCTGCGTTCGGCGAGTTGCGCTGAACAATGACGGGCGCGGAGCGCTAACCAGCGTCCTAGTGGCTCTCGGAGAGTAGTGGTTGAAAATTTACACGCCGCTCATCGGCGGGAGTATAACCCCCCCCCCCCACCTGAAGAGAACGCGGATGGACTGCGCCTGTGGCAGTCAAAAAAGCCTAGAACGTCTACTCAGGACAATTTGCGTTTGAAACCGTGAACCAACCGGTTTGAAACCCATTGGTTAGAAACCGACCATGAAAGGGTTTGGAACCGAGCACGAAAGGAGGCCACGCCCCCTCAGCACGTGTTGCTATTGCGCAGCGAGGGGCGTAGCCGCCCTTTCATGCTCGGTTCCAAACCCTTTCATGTACTGTTTCAAACCATTTCATGGTCGGTTTCTAACCAACGTGTTTCAAACCGGTTGGTTCACGGTTTCAAACGCAAATTCGTCTGAGTTCTATCATTCCGGGATGGGTGATCTAATACCGCGCCGATTGTCGCCTGCACCCGGTGTTCACTGAGAAGCACTTACAATTGTAGGACGTAGACGTGTACGTAAAAAGAACTAGGGCTGCGTTCATCAACCTTTCGCCGAATGTGCTTGGCATTCTATTTCTACGGAATGTCGCGGAGGCACTTTGAATGTGTATTTAGCCTATACAACGGCTTGCGATGGCCAGACCGTGGATAAGTTCGAGTTTCATCTTTTCTATACAACTTTGGTGCCAATTCACCGACACCGATAGGCCGGAAGGCGACACCGACTGGCGTAATTCGAACCAATAACTTCTACTCGGGGTGGACACGACCGCCAGTCCGTCCCTCTTCCGACTACGCTACCGTGTGCCCATCACAAGCAAGCGTTGATCCACTTTGAAGAACGGTTGCTTACGGGTTTTATGTACATCTCGATCAACGGTCTCTTCGCTCGGGATCCAGGACCATCATTCATACCTGGCAAATGTCAGAGTGGCCCGAAGGACTGATTTCTGTAGGACCATAATCGTAATGAAATTCTTCGCTTGGAATTTCACAGAAAATACTTCGAATTGATTAGCCATATCGAAACTGTAAAAATACAAAATTAAAAATAAATTTCAAATTCAAATAAATTTACAAAAAGCGTTTAACAGCCTGTAGCCTGTTCGATCTATGTGCTAAGAGTTCAGGTGTGGAACATGATCTTCACGAGCTGCTGAATGTGTTTGCGACGACATGGGAGGAAGAGCTCCAGGAAATGAAGAAACGGCTGCTTTCTTCGTCGCTGTGGCTGTTTAATGAGGTAGCGCGACAAGTTATTCTGGGCGTATTCATCGCCCTTACCTCGTCGTTCGTCTTTCCGTGGCAGTAAATGGACTCTTTTAGTGGTTTAAACCATAAAGCGAGCTACTGAGTTTTAGGGAGATCCTACTGCTGGAGTCACCTCCAGATTAGGAGCAGAGCCATCAGCCGGGGGAGACGCTACCATGTCGCCCATCAGCCGAAGGGAACTGGTTTTCAGGAGGTTAGTAGAGTTGTGTGATTTTTTAAAGGAAAACATGACGCAGGATAAAAGGATGCAGGCTTTTGTGTGTTCAGAAGTTCTTGTAGTCAGAGCAGAGCAGACGCGCATGGTAGCGCAGTGGGAGGTGGCGCTGAGTGTCACCTGCATCTGCTTGCAGGTTCTTGGTTCGGATTTCCCGCTAAGGCAAACCAAGCCTTCCATCCTTTCGGGATCGGTGGATTGCTAGCAATCTTATCTTGAAAGTAAAATACACCTACTTTTTCTTCGGCTCGCCACCACAATTTACTATGGCGGTCAAATAAGCATTCAAATTGCCTTCACGCTTCTGTAAAGGTAGAATGCGTGGCACATCCTAAAGGCGATTAAAATTGATGCAGTCCTTTTCCTTTCATCTTCTAACGGAAACGGCGCTGAAATGCGGATTTAGCAGCGCTTATCTGGATACTATAGTTGTACTTTTGAAAGATTTTATCGAACCAATGAATGAACGGGCGCGTGTGACGCAGCCGGAGGAGGCGCCGGCTGTCGCGTGCACCCGATACCAGGTTCCTGGTTTGGATTTCACGCCCAGGCCAACCAAGCCTTCCATCCCTCTAGGGTAAGTCAATTGAACCAGATTTGTCTGGGAAGGATAAAGCGTTGACTGACTTGCTCATCGCCGTACTGGCTGGCCTCCGCAGGTCATATATGGTCATTCAAGTCGCCTCCACGACATCCCGTAGAAGTAGTATGCGTAGCGCATCTTAAAAGGGATTGAGTAACGCCGCTCTTTATCCGTTATTCTTTGATGAATGAACGATTAAATTCGTTGTTGAGAATTTTCGATCGAATGAACGGTTGAATTTATTCGTCAAAAATTGTCAAAAACTCGGTAGCTGAGCTATTTCAGCGACCTCGAAGGTTGAGTTGAGACCAAAAAAGCGCAGTATTTTTAATTATTCAAATAAAATTCGTAATGCATTCACACTTAGTGCACCAGTGCGCTGCATTACTCGTATCAACTTATCAACCCGTAATAACAAATGCATTTTCTTTCAGGTGTGCCGACATCGTGCGGGTGGAAGCAAAGCTGCGCGCCCCGTGCTTTGGTCTCACAGCCACCGAACTACGATGTTGTCAGAAGGACTGTGGCTTTAAGGTGCAGCTCCATTTCGTTTAGGTTGACTCAGATGTACGAAGGAGGTTATAGCTTGGGATGAACTTATTATTAAGTTGGACTGATCTGGTCCGTATTAGCGTTTGGGTGAGTCACAGAAAGCTTGCAGTACTCGACCAATGGTGAGAAGAGTCTGATGGGTTAAATTTCTCGGCGTAACCAGCAAATCCTTATATTCTGTTCTAAATTAGGTACGAGAACTGAGACGCTTCTGAAAGGTTGAGATCGGCATTGGCTGGTATCGAAGGTCATGTGTACCGTATATGTTGTGCAGCCTAAATCGAAACGAGTGCAAAAAGAAATACGTACCGCTGCTCCAAACGGTTGAAAGTCTGAAACTTCTGGTGCATGCAGCGCAAAAGAAGGAAGCGCCAGCCCTCTCTCACGTGCCGATTCGGTTCAAAGTTCGACTTCTGCCGAACATGCGAGGTCTTTTACCCTTCCATGAGTACAGAATTTGTGCAACATTTGTCTGCAAGGGGGTTAGTACTGGCTTGTCCATCAGCTGACCACACGTACTGCTCCATTATGCCTTTGGTTTGAGGTTTAGTCTCTTGCTCGGGCTTCCTGATTACTGTAAAATACAGCACTTATAGCCGACTGCAGTTTATATCTTACCTATATATAATCGGCTAATGTCACGTGTCCGTCACGGCGAGGGGGACTGGAGCCAAGAGATGCCTACGACACTGCGGCGTATATCAGCCGGGTTTTATTTCAGCTTAACCATGGGCGATTGCTGGCGAACTTACAACTTGGCGGCGGATCACCCAAGTTCATTCATATATTCAGCGGACAGCGCGTTAGAATATGAATGGGGACCAAAGGCGGAGCGTATGGATTCAAAAGACGTGCTGAAGACGTCGTCCAACGTGCGTAGGGATTCAGGAGACGTGCCGAACACGTCTGCAACCGTGCATGGGCATTTAGATGATCATCGACGGGAGGCGTTCACAGCAGGGGAGGCAATCGATATGGGTCGATATTATCGATTTTTTTGTTGATGTTGTTCAAGCCGTACGAAACTTCAGCCCTGGGAGTAGTCGAGTCGCTGAACACGAATCTGAAGTCGACCAGTCGATATCGATCGATATTATCGATTTTTGGGGATGTCATTCAAGCGGCACGAAACTTCAGCCCTGGGGGTAATCGAGGTTGCTGAACACGAATCTGAGGTTTGTTTTTGAGGTATCGATCACCACCAATCGGTATTGATCAAATTTCACATGGATGTAGTTCATTTTTTCTGTTTCTTTCTAAGTTGCCGCAATCGACGCAGTTAAGGTGTTCTTCCTACGGAAACCATAGCATAGGTGCAGCTAAAATTGATTATGAAAAGTTATTACTACGGCGAAGCCGTTGAGAAGCCGTCAGTGCGGCCGGTAGGCCTACTCCATATAGTAAAACCAGTTCTTTATCGCAGTGAAAGTGTGATGGTCTAAAAGTTAAGAAAAGAAGATGGTCGGAGCGTTGTCTTTTCGGGGTTTGGGGGCGAAGCCCCCAACCAGTCATCGACGGCTGCTAGGCCGCTGAACGACTAGTCTTATCATATTCTAACTAGGGTCTCTAGTGCGAGACTTAGGCCTGAACAGGAAAATGAATACCGCTTTGAGAATCTGCACTAGGGATGAGCAGATAATACGATTTTGAATCCCGGATAACGGATAATTTTGCCCAAAAATGATCGTGTAAGGGAAAAACGGATAACGAACAAACAACAAAAATTAAAACTATTTTAAAACCGTTCTTTCTCCAATGATAGGTCGGTAGTTGTAGCACTGTCCATGTCATATGTCAAATAACCCACTTATAACGTTCTTATTGGTGTTTTTTCTTCAAGGCACGAGGTAGTGCAGACGGAAGTGTCGCCTGTCGCATGCTTTCCGACTCAATGTTCTTGGTTCGGATTTCCCCTCCAGGTCAAACAAGCCTTCCATCCTTTCGGGCTCGATGTGTTTATTTATTTATTGCACCATGTGAGTACACACGTGATAAGGGAGAAAATACAAAACAAAAACACGGAAATACTCAAAATAAATGGCTAAAACGGTAATAATGTAAAGCAAACAGAAGGAGAGAAATGAATAAAACAGCAATAGTCAAGCAAGTGTAGAACATGAGAAATTAGCAAGAGTAATGAGCAGCCGTAGTGGGAGTTGGGAAAACAGCATCAACCAGAGTGTAAAAACTTGTTCAAGGCCCTCTTAAAGGAGGAGAGTGTAGGAGCTGGAAGAAAACGCTTGGCCATTTTTACATATTCTGTGCCCACACGATGTATGAAGAAGTGTTGGTACCAAGATTGTCCGGACAAGATAATGCGCTAAATTGCCCATTGACTGACCACCGCAAGTCAGTACTGGCCAAATACGCATTGAAAGTGCATCCAGCATATCACGTAAGAGTAGAATGCGTGTCGCATCCGGCACTGCCGTCCTCTTATATACTTTATTAATGTTTTTCAGCTGCAGTGAAGTCACTATGGATAGATACCACGGGAATTTCTGGGCTTGAGTGGGGCAGTTGTTAAGAAGAGTCGCTTTTTGTTTACTCTCCAATTAAATTTAATACTAATCCTTGCTCAGATCGAATAAAACCCTCTCTGTTGCTTTAGAAAGGGTAAATTGTAATTTGCTGCTAGTGTCAAACATAGTTTCAAAGAGGGCTAAAAGGTCGTGTAGATGCGGAGTATCTGGCACATCCTTAAAACGAATTGGTTCATACGGACGTTTGTCCTTTTCTCCACTGATCGACTGGTTTTTTCCAGATCGTACGTTATGCTAGAAGGAATTTTGGTGAAAACTCCACAAATAGAAATGAGCAAGGCAGTGTTCAGCATTTCAAAACGCGCTGTGAGAAATTCGATAGTCTAGTCTAATAGGGAGAGTCCCCACCCCTCAGTTAGTATAAAAATGTGTTTTTTTTTCTACCAAGTCGTTAAACCCAAGGTATAGAGGGACCTTGAAGTTACAATGGAATACGGCGCATTAGAGCTTTGTGTCCTGTACGCCCGCGATGCCTTTGCGCCAAGCGGCCTGGAGCGCGGTAGATAGTGACCTGCTTCAAGCGAGGAAGGTCGGGGGTTCGGTTCTTCTGCGCTGCTGCATTTTTGCATTTCAACTAGTTGGTTGAGATTTGGGAGATTCTGACGTCTATACCATTTTCAGACGTTTTCTGCACATTTTCCAGCGGTACGTTGTGGTATTCAACATAGTGATATATAAATGTTCACCACCAGTGATACACGGTACAAAGTGCATGAAGCAGCACTGGGCACAATACGGGCAGCGTAGAAAGGGTACAGGCTCCTCACAGTTTGTTTCCATACATGGACCAATGACCTCGGGAAAAACCTCCTGCACGGATTTTCAAAAAGAGACTAGGACGTTAAGTCAAAGGTGATCGAAATGAGAAACGAGGTCTGTGGAGGCCGCAAATTAGCCTAAACGGAGTCGGCACACTCTTTCCCTCGTGTCTGCCTGTCACCTGGAAATCAGGGTCTGCTGAAGATTTTCTAAAACCTAACACTAACAATGTTTGCCGATGCACGATTGGTGATCTACCTGCTCACGCTGAAGTGTGGCCGACCTTTACACAAGGAACCTTCGAGGGAACAAAAAGGAATCGAGCTAGCCGAGCGGATGGCCAACATACTAAAGGACTTCGAAGCACGTCAACTTAAAGTTGACGAAGACGTTGTGGTTAAAAACCGGTCAGTAAAGTCGCAAGAAAGGTACTCTCCATAGCGTACAGCTGGAAAATGC
Source organism: Heligmosomoides polygyrus polygyrus (assembly GCA_947396885.1). Taxonomy (NCBI): domain Eukaryota; kingdom Metazoa; phylum Nematoda; class Chromadorea; order Rhabditida; family Heligmosomidae; genus Heligmosomoides; species Heligmosomoides polygyrus. The sequence goes on along the minus strand of OX377203.1, from coordinate 95,192,206 downwards.
GCAGAAAACGTCTGAAAATGGTGTAGACGCCAAAATCCGCCAAGTCTCAACGAATCAGTTGAGATGCAGAAATACAGCAGCGCAGAAGAACCGAGCCCCGGACCTTCCTCGCATGAAGCAAGCCACTATCCACTGCACTGCGAGCCGCTTGCCGCATAGGCACCGCGAGCGCACAAGACCCCAAATTCGTGATGCACCGTATTGCATTGTAACTTTTAGCCTTCCCCCTCTTCTTAGGTTTAACGACTTGACAAAAAAGAAACGCATTTTTATACTAATTGAGGGGTGGAGATTCCTCCTATATGACTCGCGCTCCCTGTTCAGACATACGCTTCAAACCCTTCCCTAGTGAGACCATTCCCTGGTAAGTCCTATTCACGATTTTGTTGACGTTTACTTCTCATGTCTTTTCAAAAAATGTCAGGAACTATTTTTTTTAGCATTTATGAATCACAGAAAACCTTCAAAAGCAATAGACAGCGGAAGTCCGCTTTTTAAGTGGAAAGTGTTGTTGTAGGATAACGCTAGCCCTGAACTGGACGCAAACATTGAAATAGTTCGTCAGATTATCAATGCAAAATTGCAAAAAAAAAAACATTCCGAAGCTTTCTCCGTCAGCATGCTTGTCCTCACTGTCACAAGGAGGCCATTGTTGCTTTCTGGCTGCAGCACTTTATAGGCTGTAGATTGCTTGATGCTCACGGCAGCTGTAATTTGTACACAGCTAACGGGATTCAAAGGCCTTTTGAATGGCATGGTTGTGATTTCAAATTCTTAGATCAGTTCGGAAGAATTCTTTTCTTGGAGCTGGACCTGGAATGAAGGGGAAATGGCGCAATGATACCACGGGGGGGGGGGGGGGGGATGCGGCCCATGGGCTTCGACCGACTTAAGCGTAGCAGTCGGATATGGTGGGGGCCGAGCGTTCTATCCCCTCGTCCCCCTGGCCCGCCCACCCCAACCCCCTGGGCTTGCTCGAGAGTGCAATAGCTGCCTTACGAGATAGTTGAGGCGCAGAGATTTGCCACGCCTCTGTTTAAAGAGCGGGGGATAGAACGCCACTTCGCCGGATATGATGACGTGAAATTTGGGGTTAGAGCGTTCTATCCCCTCGTCCCTGGCCCGCCCACTCCCCAACCCCTGAATTTGATCGAGAGTTCAGTGGCTGCCTTACGAGATAGTGGAGACGCAGACATTTGCCACGCCTCTGTTTAAAGGACGGGGGATAGAACGCCACTCCGCCGTGAAATTTCCCACATTGTACGCAAACTGACGCGTACATACGTGTTATGCAAGTTTTAGCAAGAGAAGGCCTAGGTCTAACGGGTAAAAACTCGTTCACATGTGGGCTGCCCCCCTCATAGTACCACTGCGCTGGGAAAATCATTACCTTTTGAATCAACGAATAGAAGTAGAAATGCTTGACGTATTTAGGAGTGGTCAGTGATAACGAAGCTTCTTGTTTTACCCACAATCGAAGTGAATTAAGCCAATATTTTCCAGAAGATTCGCTACGACACGTTTGGAGTGATATCGCTGACCATTCCGAAGATGTTCATGGGATTGGTGAGCCCTCTATTAAGCTCCCTAAGATGTTCGGAACTCGATGGGTACATTGCAGTCAGTTACGATCGAGGCGTTGCTAAGGAAGTATTTCTGTATGGAAGTGATTCGAGGAGCCACATGTGATCGCTGCAAAGCTAGGACAGGCAAGCGAGACAGCGGTCTGTTTAAGAAGCAAGGCTTCAGCAAGGTGAGTACCAGCTGTGAACAGAAGACGGTGTATTGCATTGGAACTCTTCATTGGACTAGAATCACATCTGTTACAGTATTTACACATAGTGATGGTGCTGTTGTTGGCAAGCAGCCAGGTCAACGACGACGGCAGCATTGGTTGCTGTTGGCGCAGGGCGAGTAGCCGGCCTGGCATTGGCAGCTCGAGGTGGAGGCAGATGGCTGCTGGCAAGAGACGACGGCTGGCTGAGCAGCGACGACCGGCGATGAGCAGGAGCTGGAGCAGCTCTGCTGGCAGGCCGGCTGGCAGGAGGCGATCGGTTGGCTCTGTTGGGTGCACTGCGAGACGCAGCTGGATTCGCACTGTGGCTGGCACTGAGCGGACTGGACGATGCCGGACTGAAGCACGATCTGGACGACGGCGCTGCTGCTCTGCTGCTGCTGCTGCTGCTGTGAGTCGCAGGCAGACTGACACTGCTGGCACTGCACTGGCGACTGGCTGGGCGCGGAGCACTGCGACTGGCACTGCTGAGCGCAGCCGGACTGCTGCTGCTGCTGTTGCTGGACGGGGTACTGAGCGGCGGCGACGCAGGAGTTGTCGCAGGCCGGCATGCAAGACGGAGTGCACTGGGCCTGAGGAGCAGCCTGGACGACCTGTTGGCTGCCACAGTTCTGCGAGCACTGCGAGCTGCAGCTGTCGAAGCACTGAGCCACAGGCTGTTGCTGTGCGACACACGATGTCTGGCACTGAGACTGGCACTGAGGCATGCATGCCACTGGAGCGGCGGTGGTGGCCACAGGCTGGTACTGCTGCTGGGTGCAGGACGGCTGACAAGCTGGTTGGCAGGCTGGAGCGCATTGGCTGCTGCTGACGGTGGCCGGTGCTTGGTATGAGCCGCACGCCTGAGAGCACTGCGACTGGCACTGGTTAGAGCACTGCGAGGCCGGAGCTTGCTGGGCGGTGCAGGACTGCTGGCATTGCTGCTGGCAGGCAGGCTGGCACTGGGAAGGGCTCTGCTGAGAGACTGGCAGAGTGATCTGGACCTGAACGACCTGCTGCTGCGGCTGCTGGACGGTGTTGTCGCTGCAGGCGCTGCTACACTGTTGTTGGCACTGGTTGCTGCACTGGGCTGCTGGTTGTTGTTGGGCGACGCACGACTGCTGGCACTGTTGCTGACAGGCCGGCTGGCATTGGCTTACCGCTGGAGCAGGGGCATTGTATGCGGGAGAGCACGAGGCTTGGCAAGAGTCCTGGCAAGTTGCCTGGCAGGCGTTCGAGTTGGAGGAAGAGGAGCACTGCTGGTTGCAGGACTGCTGACAGGCTGGCTGACATTGGCTGACAGCTGGAGCAGGAGCGCTGTAGGCAGGGCTGCACGATGATTGGCAGGAGTCCTGGCAGGTCGCTTGACAGTTGCTCGAGCTGGAGCTTGAGCACTGCTGGGCGCAGCTCTGCTGGCAAGCCGGCTGGCACTGCGATGTGGAGTACTGGAGCGTCTGGGACTGTTGGGCACACGGGCACTGCTGCTGCACGGGTTGAGCCTGGGCGGGCTGGTTCTGACAGCTACACGACATCTGCTGGCTGGCGATTGGCGAACACGAGCATTGGGCTTGAGTCTGAGCTGGAGCACATCCGCATGCTTGACGCTTCTCACGAAGCACGCTTCCCTGAAATGGAGCACTTTTAGAGGTTCGAGAAATGCTGGCTTGCCAAGGAATACACTAAGGGATTTACTCAAGGTAGCAAGGCCTTTGTGCAGAGTCCAGATGCTGGATCGTCTGCTTAAACTTTTTAATGCTTTAAATAAGCTCAGATATGCCGATGGTGGAGATGGCCAGGCAATATGAGGTTGGATGCTGTAGAGCTCATCCTCACAAAATTAGGGGACATAGGATGAAGGCTCACGCTCAGCAGGGAACTTTCAGAAACCAAGGATAGGATTCATCAACGACTTACATAACTTTAACAGAGAATTCACAGCGGAAAGCTAATATAACGCGGCTTATCGCTCACCGTATCGCTTGATACGCCGCGCTGTCAGGGATTTCGGCTGGCATTTTCTCTGTTAAATTGCTGTAAGTCGTTGATGAATCCGGCCCCAGATTGTCCAAATCTCGAAACTGGACGAGTGAGCAAAAGCTGAGGAAGACAAATGCCTGAACTTACTGCAGAGAGCAGGAATGTTGAAGCGAAGAAGAGTGCGACAGTGCTGAGATGCATCGTGTTAGATGATGTTGCCGGAAGGTGTTCCGAGGCCTAAATACTACCCGGAAGGAAGAGGCGTGTCGATGGGTTTTGGACCGGAATTTTTGTGAGGATGGGTAGGAAACGGCGAGATCATCGAGACGAAGAAACGAAGCCGAGGCGTGGAACGACGACAGTTACACGCAGCTTCGCGCTCGCGCACGTTTGTGTGTTTGCCGCTGTCAAACGGCGGCAATCCTTACAGCCGCGACCCGGCTGTCGCCGATTTCTTGTTTGCCAAAGCAATCGCTGCTGCTCTGCTGTCTGTGGCACTGGTTCGGTCGGAGATAATGACAGCGTCAAACATTGTTCTAATCGGATTTGTCGAGTGCACTGCTCCGCAGAATGGCAGAACCGGGTTTTTGAGAATTTACCTTGACAGCTTCGCAATCGTTCTGGCGTATTTTAGCCACTGATATTGCTTGATCACGGCGGAATGCTCCAAAGAGCAAACGAAACCTTGGCCTCATTACTATGCAGGAAGGTTCACGACTATTCCAGAAATTCAGCCTCAATTGATGGAAGATGGTGAAGGTTAAAGGATAGCAATAACCAGTCCAATTGCAGGATGTGCTGCACATTCTATTAGGTTGTGTCATAAGTCCCGCGGTTTTTTCAACGATTCATTGCGGATTTCGTCGGCGGTCTCTTGCATAGCGCAACACAGCCTTCGAAAGAGAATGATTTGCTCTATCAGAGCATGTATTGCGTTTCTTTTCTCATCCTGAAGTTTGTCAATTTTTAGGTCGTTAAAGTGAAAAGTGAAAAGGTGAGGAAGTGGCCATTCGCGCAGTCGCTTCTCTCCGCTTAGGTTTGGAAATTTTTGCGCAGGTCTTCATAGTATTGTAGACAAAGTTCTGTGCTACAAGAATAGTGTTGGTCCTATTTGCACACTTGTCCTTTATTGATTTTTAGGCCATCAAATTGGGACGTCCGACTTTTCCGTCCGAATTTTTACCAACAGCTCCTGCTCTGTGGTAGGACTTTTTTGCTCGGTATTATATGTCAGTCGAAAGAGAATGTCTTGCTCTGTAAGAATTTGTGTCGCGTTTATTGGTTCATGCCGATTTCTGTCGAATATCAACTAAATTCCAAAAAGAGAAAAATCAACTTCACCAACAACTCCTTCTCCTTGTTCAGTTGTTGATATTCGACAGAAATCAGCATGATCCAATAAACGCGACACAGATTCTTATTGAGAAAGACATCCTCTTTCGAACGACATATAACACCAAGCGAAAACGTTCAACCACAGAACCGAACTGTCGGTAAAAGTTCGGACGGAAAAGTCGGACGTCCCAATTTGATGGCCTAAAAGTAATAAAGGACAAGTGTGCAAACAGGACCAACACGTATTCGTGTAGTGCAGAACATTGTCTTCCAAATGCTGTGAAAAACTGCGCAAAAAATTCCAAACCTAAGCGAGAGAAGCAACTCGCAAATGGCTACTTTTTCACTTTTTCACTTTTCACTTTAACGACCTAAAAACTGAAAAAATTCGGAATGAAAAAAGAAATGCAATAATGCTTTGATAGAGCAAATCATTCTCTTTCGAAGGCTGTGTAGCGCTATGCAAGAGACAACCGGCAAAATCCGCAATAAATCGTTGAAAAAACGGCGGGGACTTATGGGACAACCTAATACCTTTACGGAACATAGTGCTGGCCATTTGAACGGGTATTTGGTCTATACGGTAACTTGCGGTATCGAGCCGATAAATAAGGCAGTCTTTTCGCTTTTCTGGACAAGTCTGGCGCCAATTAGCCGACTTTCTAGGGATGGAAGGCTAGGTTGGCATGGAAGGGACCCGAACAAACGATCCAAGAATCCAGGCGCATGTGACTGACAGCGTCTACCACGCTCTCCAACTTTTTATGCCGTAACAACCGCCACGAATCACTACTGTTGGAGGCGCTGACCGTTGCGTGCAGCCCGAATTTTATTTTATATTTTACTTTATTGGGACCTGAACAGACAGCGTAAAGCGTTCACTATAAAATAACACAAAAGACTTACTAATTAGGAGCCCTGATTGGGCAATCTAGCACTATATATTATTAGGCTGAGTCATAAATTTTGCAACATTTTCGTTAATTCTGGAACTCAAAGCAAACCGGCTGCAGTATTATTTTTCGCTTGAAAGCATGTGTCCTAGCGATCATTTGGAGTCATGAATCGTTAATTTTCCTTGTGTTGTTGAAAAGTGTTATTCTCTAGAACGATGACCAGTCAAAATGAAAAGTGTCTAATTTTATTTTCAATTAGTTCAAGCTCAGCATCAACCCAGCGACGGGGGTCAATCACATCCAGTAAATGAATTCACTCCTAACTGAATAAATTATTGGAGAGGCTATCAAGAAGTTTCTTTCCGCCCAGAAGGGCATCAAAGACAAATCATTCCCAGGAACAGCAGCTGCCGTAATGAAAAGGCCCCTACGCAAACCGTTCAAGTCGAATTCTTCTCAAACCACACTATTACTCACCGCTTATCTCCACTCCTCCAAGTGATCCACGTCTGCAGCTCATTGGCTTCAGACGATTGGAAGGTCGCCAAATCGCCTTCGTCAGTGCCTCATGCTTTGACGGAAACCCAAGTAAATCGTTGTGCTTCTGACTACCGAGAGCTCCTGCACCGATTCAGGCGAGGGGGCCTGGATGGAATCTTTACCAGCGATCAAAAGCGAATGCTTTATGACAACCACAAAGCCGGAAAGCAATGCCTAGAACGTAATGAGCCGGGGTTCTGACGTCAAAACCGGAGCTCCACCGAATGAAGGTCCTGCTGTGCGTTTGGTGGATGCGTAGCGGTCCAGTGCACCGAGAGCAGCTCCACTTAGTCAAACCATCCTCGTCGCTCGCTTTGGCCAACAACTCGACTAGTTCCAGCAAAAATTAGTAAAAAGAGAAGTTGATACAGGCCAATGTTTCATCCACCAGGGCAACAGCCGACCGCTTACGGCACTTCAGACACCGGCAAAAAGCTAGGAATTGGGCTGAACCAAAATCAGACAACACCATACACCCCGGACATTGCGTCGTCTGACTGCCATCTGCTTCGGTTGACGGAGCACCTCCACCGTGTTAGTCGCTTCGCCGAAGTCGATGAGGTCATGACAGTGGTATATGATTTCTTAAGATCGAAACCGACCGAATTCTACAGAGATGTAATACACTCAGTTCATGAAAAGCGGAAGAAACTCATTGAGAATAACGCCAATTACTTCGTTTAAGTCAGTCATTTTTCTTTTGTGGTATTATTTTATTTTTGCTGGAAGACAAATTTTGTTGCAAACTTATGACTCCACCTAATACTTCCATGAGAAGACCAGTAAAGGCGGGCCAGCAATTCAGTCAATGATATCCGGAAACTCAAGCTGTTGAGCATGAGAACGGTTGCGAAGGAGCAAACTGAGGGACAGGAGTACTGCGCAGCACAAACCAATGGCAACCAACTGGACGGTCCGGAGAGAATGTCTATGACGAACGCATGGAAGTGGGGAATACCAATAAAGCACGCAGCGGATCGTAGATGATAGCGAATTTTAAGTTCTACGAAAACTACTTTTCGTAGGTCAGTGACGTTGCAAAGTCGCACGAAGCACGCCGTTAGCGTGTCTCGCCCTTGTGGAGGCATATTTTAGAAAAAAGAACTATAAATAGGAAGCCAAATAGAACACCACTGGGCAGACGATCAGTAGACAGAAATCAGAATGAGGCAAAGGAAACCTATAAACTGAGATTGAAGATTGATATTTATCAAGGTTGTAATCGACGGTCAAGGTGGTTTGTAAAACGGCTTATGGCGCTGTACATCTGTAGCGCTCCCTCCCTCATGAAGGGAAGGAACAGCCGCAAGAATTGATGCGTGGATAGATAGCCCTGCCAAGCAAACATTCTGTCCCTCTGAGGTCGATGAATAGGTGCCATACTTGTATCCAAAGAGTAAAATAATACCAAACCCATAGGCTGGCCGCCTGAAGTCATCGCGGTTACCAGATGCGCATTGAAATGGTCTCCATGATATCCCGTAGAAGTAGAATACGTGGCGCATCATGTAAATAGACTGCTTAATCCCGGCCTTATTCCTTGTCCTTATTTTATGAAAAAGAAGTGTGCATCTGTGTCACAGAGGCAGGAGATTATGTTTTTGTACGCCTTCCTTGGGGGACTTACCATTATCTGGCGCCAGACAGGTCTAGGAAAGAGGAAGCACTAGGCTACACTGCTACACTATGGCCACAACTGGCTTATTGTAAAGCATTTATTTAATGCTTACGCATCAGTAAGAAATAGAATGGCTGCGCATTCCATGTCTTATTCGTAGTAGTTCTTGTTTGAACTCTGGGCGAGGTTGGTAACAGCGTTTATTTGGCTTACGTTTCGGCGGGATCGCCTTCTTCAGAGCCTAATCAAGGAACGCCAGGTGATCAGGGCAGTAGTGGCCGTGAGGATACCAGCGAAGACCGTACCCTGACTAGAATGCCAGCCCAATGCTAGCATTCTAGTCAGGGTACGGTCTTCGCTGGTATCCTCACGGCCACTACTGCCCTGATCACCTGGCGTTCCTTGATTAGGCTCTGAAGAAGACGATCCCGCCGAAACGTAAGCCAAATAAACGCTGTTACCAACCTCGCCCAGAGTTCAAACAAGAACTACTACGAATACGACATCATGCCGAGGTTCATAGAAAGTCGGACATGGCAACCATTCCATGTCTGTTGTATAGAATCGACCGAATCCTTTACCCATCGTAATTGTATAGAAATTTCACGTCAAACTGAACACGTTTCAAATTAAAGCGTGCGCCTCTAGAATCGAAGTGGCCATCTTCTAAGTTAAACTAGTCACTTTGTGGTGGTAAATATATTTCCTAGCGTCAGTAAGTGTACAGGACAAGTGAAAAATGGAAAGCAGTAACAAAAGTCAAGAAAACTAAAGGCTGCTTTTACGAATTTCGTGAAAAATTTTCAAAAAGAAAAGAATTTACAGCGTCTGAACCTTCATCCATATTTGCGGTTTTTTCTTTGCGGTTTTTTCTAGTAAAGCACAAGGTATTAAGGACAACGTTAATCAATCGCTTTTCGAATGCATCACCATTCAACTCCTACGAAATAGCGTGGAGGCAGTTTGAATATTTGGTCTATACATATATGGATGGGCGCGTGTAGTGCAGTTGGAGGAGGCGCCGGATGTCGCGTGCACCCGATACCAGATTCCTGGTTCAGATTTCCCGCCCAGGCCGACCAAGCCTTCCATCCCTCCGGGGTCCGTGAATTGCTACCAGACTTGTCTGGGAAGGGTAGAGCGCTGACTTGTTCATCGGTTGGCCACCGCAAGTCATTGTATGGCCAAATACGCATTCAAGTCGCCTCCACGACATCCCGTAGAAGTAGAATGCGTGGCGCATCCCAAAAGGGATTGAGTAACGCCGTCCTTTATCCTTTTACATATATGGCCTGCAGTAGATGATCAGCTCGGTGTTTGCCCTTCCCAGTCAAGTCTGGTTCCAATTCGCCGACCTCAGCTTGGTTGGCATAGGGAGGAAGTTCGAACCAAGCATCGCATAGGAGGTGCAGGTGACAGCCGTGGCCTCGTCTGATTGTGCTATCTCCATCTCTTCTTTTAATGCGCTCAAAAATTCCTGAATTGTCCACACTAAATTAAACTGGACTGGAGGATTAGCAATTCTGGGAAATCGCCATGTACGACTCTATCAACCTCGAAATCGAAGATCTTGTAGCGGCGTTTTGATTGAGCTGAACGTGAGGTTTTACATATCTTTATTGGCTAACCTTTCGGCGGTATCGCCTTCTTCAGAGTCTGTCTGTGAAAATCGATCCTATGAAAATGCAAACACTATATTCACACTTTGAGACAATTCTGTTCAAAGAATGTAGTAAATTTACAAGTCGAAAATCTGTTTTGGATCTATCTTCGCAAATAGTGTCTAGATGAATTTGTAAGACGTCTATTTCAATTTTGACGGTGTTCTGTTTGACTTCAAGAATGTTTATTTTGCTTGTTGGGATGAAATTGTATATTTTCTGATCCGTTGAACGGCACCATATCTTGTTTGGGACCAGCTCATGCGACATAGCTAAACTGCTGAAGTTTGTATTTAGTTATTTGTTTTGGTGATAGGCAACAGCTGGGCTATACATCATGCTGTGTCAATCGGGCCAGTCCTGTCCTCGACGTGTGAAGCGCTTCTGATGAGGACCTCCGAAGTGTGCACAGTCTGAGTGCAGTATTTGCCATACAATTCGCAACGTGTGCGGTATGCCATGGGCGGAGCTATTACGTCAGCGTTCTCCTGCAGTAGCGATCGTAGATCGCAACCGAGCACTGGTTTAGAAGCTGGTCGACGGACCTCTTGACTCACCTCCACGGTACGATGCGATGCGTGACTCCCGTCCCACAACGTGTTCACGGGAAAGCTCATAACCCTCATGTGAGTCAGACGGGAGCACCAAAATAGGCCTATTCCCAGACAACCTCGATGAAATATTTGCCAGAGCTACCCGGAATGTACCAACCAGTAGTAAGGAAGAGGGAAGTGACGTTGATGACAGCTACACAGAAGCCATTTGCTTGAGAGTATGCTAAGGACAACAACAAACAACAGCTTCCCTAACCAGGAAAAGTTTCACATACACCAGGGTCCGGATTCATCAACGGCTTACGTAACTTTAACGGAGAGTTGTAAGCTTATCAAGCCATGTGGTGAGCGATAAACCGCGTTATCTGGGCTTTTAAGCGGCTTATCGCTCACCATATCGTTTGATAAGCTTACAATTCGCCGTTAAAGTTATGTAAGTCGTTGATGAATCCGGCCCCAGGATGGCTGAGGCGAATAATACATGAAAAACCTTCATCCTATTGTTGAGGCAGAGAGGACAGAAGCAGTCAAAGTTCTTTACGGTTAATGGTGGTCAATTATCATCGGTTTTACCTTTCTCTATGACTTTCTTTCTCTGTGACTAGGAAAGGTACTGTATTTACACTGAACTCTGAATGGAGATCTAGCTACCTGGATGGAGAGATGGGTGTTGACTAAGCAGTAAACTATGTAAGGCTAAATTTTAAATAATAAGAAATAAAAGGGTATACGTTGAAAGATTTACCTTCTAGATGACTTCTTGGGCAAGATTCATCAACCGCTTACCGCCCTCTAACGGTGAAAATACCGCCAAAATTGATGCTAATGAATGTCATATCAAGGGGTTTAGCGGTATGTTCACCCTTTGAGGGCGGTAAGCGGTTGATGAATCTGACTTCAGATCTGCTGACGTTTACCGTCTTGACTACTGGTTGGCCGTGTTGGCTAAAAAATTTCATCTCAACATGGAGGAATTCCAAAAACGGTTGCTAGGTTAAGGGTCAGCACTTCAAATAGTCCCATTCATAAATTTTAATCGACACCACTGGTACTGCTCTCATCAGCTTTACTCACCCACTCTTAGAGTAATCGCCCAGAAATTTAGATATAGGTGTCCGATTCAAGACCAGAACCACACAAAGTTCGAATTAGAATTTACCGATGAGGCCTTCCTAGACTTTGGTGAGCATGAAGTACAATACTGCGGGCGAATGGCTCATGCCAGTAGGTGTTCAAACCTCTTGAAATACCGAAGCTGGAAGACAAAATGTGCTGGTAATCATTAATACATGTTAGTTAGGATACAAAGATAAAGGATAAAAGACGTCGTTAATGAATCCCTTTTTTGGAGTGCATCACACATTCTACTTCTACTGGGTGTTGTGGAGGCAATTTACGTGCAATGACTTGCGGCGATAGGGACGGCAGGCTTGGTTTGGTTGTCCTGAGCTGGAAATCCAAACCAGAAATCTGGAATCGAATGCACCGATAGCTGGCGTCTACCGTGCTACCGTTGCCAAGAGGAAACGTGAGCCCCTGTTCATACTCCACGACGAGAGCGACGAGGCAAAGCATACCTATCGATTTCTCATAAAGCCTATGCTATATTAGGGGGGGGGGGCAAAAGTAATGAGACAATTTGAAAAAAATCTTTATCTCTTTATAACTCAATTGCAACTCAACGATGCTTAGGAATGTATTTGCCATTAAGGGCAATGACATTGCTGCCATTGCTCAGCCAACTTCCTGATCTCATCCTTCCAGAACTGCTTGGGCCTGGTGTTGATCAACAGCTTGATATGGTTGTCAAGGACTGCTTAGGTTCCTGTGTCCCTTCCGACCAGGAAGTCCTGCAGGCTCAAGAAATAGTGGTAGTCGCATGGAGAGATGTTCAGCGAATGCGGTGGGTGAGGCATGTGAACGTAGCCCAACTGGCCAAGCTTATCCGTGCTTACTTGTTCCCGATGGGGTGCGGCGTTGTCGAAGAGGAGAACCTTCTTGAAGAGCTGAGACCGAATAAGTGCGAGTCGCCGGTCCAGCTCTTCTATTTCGTTCACCATCGCCTTGGAGTTCATCGTAGTGCTCTTGGGAAACAGCTTCCGATAAACCGATCCATGGGCGCAGACCCAAAGGCTCCAAAGGTGCCTCTCGCCGTGAACATCTCGCCGAACGAAGGTCGGTAACAGGTCACCAGGCCTCACCCAGACTCGCTGCTTGGCAGGGTTAAGGTAGAAGACGTACTTCTCATCTTGCGTGAATATTGAGCCCAGGCTGCTCGGGGTTGGGAATTGGGCGAGATTTGCGCGACACAGGTCGACTCGTCAGACTGGGGTTTCGGCATGAGGCAGACTGAGGTTTTGGCATGCTTCTGGAAAGGGCGGAAGTGGTAACTTCTCAGATGGGCTTCAGTAAGTAGCATACAAACATACAAATACGACAAGCACGAATCCAGACTCCAGCCACGAGATATATGGTCACGGCATGGGGTGTCTCATTACTTTTGCCCCCCCCCCCCCCCTCCCCCCTAACACTTCGGCGAAGCCGTTGTTGGCGACGTCGGCGACAGTGTTAAGCGGGAGCTACGCAGTGCGTAGCTGCCCGCGCAACAGTGTCGCCGAAGTATAACATAGGCCTAAGCAATGGCTCGGCACTGATCGATACGTATCCTTCGCCCTGTCACTTCCGCCTCTGGCGTCGCTCCCGTCGCGAAGTATAAAAAAGGCCCTAATATTGGCAGTAACACATAAGACGACGCGCATACTTCACTCATTTTTTATCGGTAGTTGTTTTGGATACGTTTTTGATTTCCTTTAGGTTGAGAATAATATTTGCTGCTAGTATCCTATTTTCATGGCTGCCGAGGCCTTGAAGATCGCTGCCGATATGGTGAGTGTGGAACAGGGATGAGTGGATTAACCGTTGTCCGTCGCTCGGTTTCCGGGTGGTTTTGGCCTATCCGTTTTGATGTTCGTTATCCGGACGAACAACAAATTAGCTGAATTCTTGAGAAGACGTGGTGATGTGTGGTCTACGTGGAGGATCTTTCGCGATCATACGATCGTAAGAGTGGCCTTCGGCCACAACAGAGGTCATTCAAATTCAAAAGGGTTAACTGAGGCATTTCCTCACTTGGGAGTTGGTTACATAGTTTTAAAGATACCTAACTTCCATGGATGTAGTATTATTGAGTTTTCCACCGAGATTGTTAACGTCTTTTATCTTTATCTTTTGTCTCTCGTATTTTTCTTCCCATGGATGGATGGATCGGATATTTATATATAGTAGGAAGTGTACCTGGAGTTTCTTAGTAGTTGAAGTGCTAGAAATCAACCTCTTAAGTCGGGCCGTGTTGGATTAGACTGTCGCAAAATTAATCGCCAAAACGGACCTCTTATTTCAAACTGCTATAATTCGGTCAAAGCACAACTTTATTAATATCAGTAAAAACCACCGGAAGCTGTACATTTTTCTCAATCAACAGGTAATGAATCTAATGCTTAACAATAAAACTGAAATAAAAATAATATGTGAATATGTGCCTATGGCGTGGGAAAATCGTTGCCGAACAATATCGAGTAAACGTAAAAAAACGCAAAAAACGCTGCAAAGCACGAGCGCCTGCTCCTCACGGTTTTGAAGAAGTCACCCGTTTTTCGTCACTCGCTCCTAAACCACTGAGCCGCTTAATCTCAACTCTCTATACACGTGTTGAGAATATACCATTTTCACGTTGAATTGATGCTTTCAATTCAAATTGGGACCTTTCACGTCAAATTAGAGTCTTCTAGGCTTGCCTAAAACTTATGAATCATATCGAACTCTTTCAAATTGAAACGAGCTTCTTCCATATTAAGTTAGAGACTCTCCAGGATGGTTAGGATAGTTTTTACTCAAGGAAAACAGAATTTTTTTCAAACTTTAGCTGCCGAATGAGTGAAATAATTTTTTGAATTTTTTTTTGAAAAAAATAAATGTTGTGTTAAGGCGCAGCAAGGCAGCAATCATGTCCGGCATCAAAAGATTGGATCGCACCATGCACTCAAAAAGTTCAACGCAACGTTTATTTGATTGATAGTTGTGTTTTTTTTGCAAGCGTTTGTGTTGAACCGCTGGCAGGTGTGAAACTGCATGCAAACAGAAATTTTGCTATCAATCGAAAAAAATTGCAAACTTTCGGACGAGGGCGTCGCGCAATCTCTGGTTTGGCAATATAAAACGGCCGCCTTCCTGCTCTTTAAAACAAGCTTTAATTCATTGTTTTTCGTCGAAAAATAATTTTTTTATAAAATTTCAAGCTATGTGTTCTCTTATTGGGAAGTAAATTAGAAGTTTGGAATTAGAATTTGAAATTATTTAATTTAACTAGAATTAGAAAGCTTCAGACTAAAATTTTCCTTATACAAAAAATATTCTAACATTTTTGGAGAGTCTCTAGTTTAATGTAGGAGAAACACATTTCGATTTGGAAGAGCTTTGATTTGAAAAATCTTAGGTTAGCTTAGAAGAGTGTCCAATTTGATTTGAAAAGTGTCCAATTCGACATGAAAATGGTATATATGCTCGTGACAGTTGCTCACCGTGTTATTTCATTGTAAGCTCTGAAGTTCCTTAACTCTCTGGGTTCAAGAATAGTAAAACCGAAACAGTTTTCTGCTGTTTGGTTGGATGTGTGCATTCATTTTTTCCTCTACACTTCCTTCGTTGGAGTGTAGGTTGCTCGCTTCTTAGGGACAATATTTCCGACGACGGTCTTCTCCCCCCCCCCCCCAAACGGCTAAGCTTTCGTTTTTTCAATACTCGTATGTGCCATAAAGATGGGTTATTCCTCTGAATAACATCACCAGGGGTCGAATTCATCTACGACTTACAGAAATTTAACGGAGAAATTACAGCCGAAATTCCTGAAAAAAGCCAAGTTAGTTAGCGCGGCTTATCAACAGGCGATATGGTGAAATATTGGCGTTATCCAGAATTTCGGCTGTAATTTCTCTGTTAAATCTCTGTAAGTCGTTGATGAATCTGGCCCCAGGTCGTACAATGTCCGCGAGCGGATGTTCGGTGAATCGATTTCGTGCCACTGAACGTCGTGTTTTGTTGTGTGCGGGTTTGTTTAAGCCGCAAGCTGTGGTGACAGTAGCCGCTTCGGACGCATGCAGCACTACCTGTGGAAGGCCGAATGCCTACGGACAGTGGTTGGTGCCATAGAGGATGGCTCGCTACAATACCAAGGAGAGATGTCGATGAAAATAGTTCATTTCGTGGAAGCTATGGCACAGCGATTTACAATGAAAGGCACCAATACCTACAACATAGCCGAATCCGTATTTACACATAAACACATACACAGGTCGAGACCGTCTCTGATGGGAAGTAGCAGTGCTCCTAACGACGAAGGCAGCATTGTGAGCCTCGGTTACAAGGTGCGTAGCCGGTTTGGCATTGGCAAGACTGCTGCGATGCTGCTGCCGGCTGACAGGCGATCACGACCGGCTGAACGGGTTGCTGACCGAAGCCGCCAGAGGATGAGCAGGTCTGTGTGCAGCTCTGCTGGCAGGCTGGCTGACAAGTGGCCATGGGCTGACTTTGCTGGCCGCACTGTACGGCACAGATGGACTCGCACTGAGGCTGGCACTGAGCCGACTCGGCGACGTTCGACTGCAGCACAACCCGAATCACTTGCGGCGCGTTCTCCTGGCTAATGCAGGCCCGTTGACACTGCTGACACTGACCTTGTGGCTGTGCTGGAGCGCATTGTGCCTGACACTGCTGAACACACTGCGGCTGCAGGTTGGTGCAGGTGCTGTCGCAGGCTGGCATACAGACTGGAGCGCATTGGACCGGAGGTGGTGCTGGAGCTGGAGCTGCTGCTGAGATGGGAATGGTGATGCAGGCTTGAGCACACTGAGACTGGCAGGAGTCCAAGCAAGGTGCGACCGGCTGCTGGTTCGTGCAAGACGATTGGCATTGGGTTTGGCACTGAGGCATACATGGTATTTCCTGCTGCTGGCCGATCTGAATAATCGACTGCTGTTGAGTGCAAGAAGGCTGGCAAGCTGGCTGACAAGCTGGAACGCATTGGTCGTAGGTGATCGGCGGCAGATTGTTCACCAGAGGAGCGGGAGCCGAAGCAGGAACTTGGTAAGGGATTGCACAGGCGCTCTCACACTGGTTCTGACACTGACTGTTGCAGGTAATGGGAGGCAACTGCTGGACGTTGCAGGACTGCTGACACTGCTGCTGACACATCGGCTGACACTGAACGCCCTGCTGAACTGCAGGCACAAAGTTCTGTGGTTGTTGGGGCATAGGAGCTATCTGAATGCAGGCCGTAGCGCACTGCGATTGACACTGGTTGTTGCAGTAGCTCACTGGCTGCTGCTGAGCGATGCAGGACTGGTGACAGACTTGCTCACACTGTGGCTGACACTGGTTGGTGATGGGTGGAAGCTGAGGAAGGCAGTTGGACTGACAGTTCATCTGACAGTTCTGCTGACAACTGTTCAGGGAGGAGCCTATGCACTGCTGAGAGCAGCTCTGCTGACAAGCTGGCTGACACTGGGCGTTGGCGATCTGGATCGGTTGGATAACTCCCTGAGGTTGACATCCGCAGTTGCTTTGCATCGGTTGACTTTGGCACGAGCACTGCATATTCTGGACGTTGAGCGGTGCGCAAAAGCACTGCGCCTGGGTTTGCGAGCAGTCGCATTGTCGTCGTTGGCGGGTGATTTTGGCCTGAAATCGTTCAAGTTCGTCAAGGAATTTGTATACTGGAATGTCTGATGGTCTCAAATGAGGTGGCGTTCTTTGTGGAAAGTCCTTTGTTTTGGAGTGAGCTTTCTTGCTTCAAAATGAAGATTGTGAGAGAAAAGGGGTTATCTATGTAGGTGTTATCCCTTCGTCCCACCACTGTTTTGGCCTCTGTTTTCACGCGTTTGGAAAACAACTAATCATCTCGTACACCTCTTGAATTGATCTTGTTGGAAAATTTTTGCTTTGAAGGCGGAGGTAGCATTTTTGTTGGAACTTGCGTTCGATTTTTTGTGATATCTTTAGTTGGTGATGCTACGTTCGACGGTGGAATATGCTATAATGGCAAGGAATGTGACTTGGAAAGGGAGTTGTATACGTCCGTTGCTCGGAATATCCCTATGGAGGCCAGTTGATGGTCTCGTGAGAGCATCTCCAAGGTTCAATAAATCAAGTACCAAGTCGAGGAATAACTCGAAAGCAATTTATGCATGAAGCGTGTAGTAGCGCAGCCGGAGAAGCAGCTGAATGTAGTGAGTTAACGAGTCGAGGTTCTTAGTTTGGATTTCCTGCTCTGCCCGTCCAAGCCTTCCGTTCCACCGGGGTAGGTAAATTTGTACCAGACTCGTCTGGGAATCATACAACACTGACTTGTACATCGGCTCAGCATCGCAAGTCATTTTAAAGCCACGAAATACGCCCTCGAGTTGCCTCCACGAATTCTCGTAGAAGTAGAATGCGTGGCGCATTCCAGACCGGTTGATTAACGTTGTTACTTATCTTTCGGGCGCGTGTAGCGCAGTCGGAGGAGACGCCGGCTGTCGCGTGCACCCGATACCAGGTTCCTGGTTCGGACTTTCAGCCCAGGCCAACCAAGCCTTCCATCCCTCCGGGGTCGGTGAATATGTACCAGACTTGTCTGGGAGGGATAGAGCGCTGACTTGTTCATTGGCTGGCCACCGCAAGTCATTGTATGGCCAAATACGCATTGAAGTCGCCTCCACGACATCCCGTAGAAGTAGAATGCGTGGCGCATCCCGAAAGGGATTGAGTAACGCCGTCCTTTATCCTTTACTTACCTTTTGTGCTCGACACTCAGCCGTCATTATACTGCTCTACGAGCCATAATCGTATATCCCAAGGACGAAACCTAATGTCATGAAGAAGCCGTCCATTTCAAAGATGATAAGGTCGGGTCAAAGTGCGTTGCTATTGAACTGCGGTCTAGGATAGTAGCTTCTGACCCATATAAGTTTATTCGGATTCCTAATAAGCTTAATACCGTCCTGAAAAAGCGCCTAAAGGTCAGCCAGTTTAAGTTAGTGCAAAGTCTAAGGATTAGCTGTAGAACGGGTTGGTTGTTTAGCTGTAATTAGCCACTGTAGTCTATGTATATTTTCCTTTCTATTATGTTGCATTTGGGCGCGTGTAGCTCAGTCGGAGGAGGCGCCGACGGCCGCGTGCACCCGATACCAGGTTCCTGGTTCGGATTTTTCGCCCAGGCCAACCAAGCCTTCCATCTCTCCGGGTCGGTGAATTGGTACCAGACGTGTCTGGGAAGGATAAAGCGCTGACTTGTCCATCGGCTGGGCACCGCAAGTCATTGTATGGCCAAATACGCATTCATATCGCCTCCACGACATCTCGTAGAAGTAGAATGCGCTGGCGCATCCCAAAAGGGATTGAGTAACGCCGTCCTCTATCCTATCCTATCCTATCCTATTATGTTGCATTTACGATAGTACATACCGACTTGACCCAGTAGCGAAGCTGGACCTATCTTTGTCTTCAACGTGTGTGCGGCACCATGTTTGACCTGATAGACACGTATGTCTTGAAATTTGGAAGAGCTAGGCTCAGTCTTGCTTACTGCTTTCTTGACGAAATGTTTCTCTGAAGTGTTAACACGTGCGAATTCACCAGCCCTTATAAATGATCAGTGGACTACGTCTTTATCGGATGGTGCGTTCGATGAAACGGTGCCGGTGGTGTAAAGGCGTAGAGCATTCCCGCCCGATCAGAGGGAGGTGCGGGATCGAGTCCCGTCTGGCACCAGAAGTTTTGATCGCAACAAAACGTCGTTATATCAGCTTACGTCTTTATCGTTCGAAATCCTGATTTTTTAATCAATTGAGAAAATAGGGCCATAAACTACGCGTGGCGGTCATACACACCCGGTTGAGGTTCTAGGTTCTACCCACCCGGGGCGTGGGTAGCGCAGTCGGAGGAGGTGTCGGCTGTCGCGAGCACCCGATAACGAGTTCCTGGTTCGATTTCCTGCCCATGCCAACCACTTCTCCATTCCTTCGAGGTAGGTAAATTGGTACCAGATTTGTCTGGGAAGGATAAAATACTGATTTGTCCATCGGCTGGCCACCACAATTCATTGTATGAACAAGTACGCATACAAATCGCCTCCACGATATCTCGTAGAAGTATTATAGAATGCGTGGCGCATCCCAAAATGGATTGAGTAACGCAATCGCTTATCCTCTATCCTTTACCCACTCGGGCACACTAAGCCTCCCGTTCCTCACAGTTTGGCGAAGTGGTAGTAGTTTTGTCTAGAAGGGATCAAACACTGACTTCTCGATCGGCTGGCCACTGCAATTCATTGTGTAGGCAAAAAAGCGCATTCAAATTGCCCCTATAAATTGACTCAAAAGTAAAAAAAACTACATGGAAGTCAAACTCGCGGCGCATCCTATACAAGGATTGATTAACGCCATCCTGTTTTATATATATATCCCTAATCCTTATCTTAACATCATTAGGAGCCTAAAGAGGACGAGACACGCAAGATAAAGGATAAGTGGTTAAGTCCGGGGCTGGTCAATCCTTTGGTTTGGTCCGTCACGCATTCAACATGTGCGGCATATCGTGATGGAAGCTTGCCGATTTGATCTATATAATGATTCTGGTGTCGAGCTGTGAAGCAAATCATCATTCATCCTACCTAACCAAGTCTAATAACAGTTCCGCGACTTTGGAGAAATGCAAGGCTTTGTTGGCCTGGGCGGGATCACCAACAACTCTGATTCGGAGTGCACGCAGCAGCTGGCGCCAGTTTGGAACGCGCTGCCACGCGTCTTTAAGCAAGACGCGTCGCGTCCTCCATTATAAAAGCTTGCGGTGGAACTGTCAACCAGAAGCAGATAAAGGATAAAGGACGGCGATACTCATTCCCTTTTGGGATGCGCCACGCATTCTACCTCTACGGGATGTC
This sequence comes from Heligmosomoides polygyrus polygyrus, assembly GCA_947396885.1. Lineage (NCBI taxonomy): Eukaryota > Metazoa > Nematoda > Chromadorea > Rhabditida > Heligmosomidae > Heligmosomoides > Heligmosomoides polygyrus. Next base: position 95,171,878 of record OX377203.1, on the reverse strand, counting down.
GTGGAGGCGATTTGAATGCGTATTTGGCCATAGAATGACCTGCGGTGGCCAGCCGATGAACAAGTCAGCGCTTTATTCTCCCGGACAAGTCTGGTACCAATTCACCGACCCCGGAGGGATGGAAGGCTTGGTTGGCCTGGGCGGGAAATCCTAACCAGGAACCTGGTATCGGGTGCCCGCGACAGTCGGCGCCTCCTCCGACTGCACTACACGCGCCCAAAAGCAGATATGAAATGAAAAAGCGAAGAAGGAAACACGACCTACCGTAGTAATTAGAAGGGCTGCGGCGAGAGTGCACGTGAAGAGAAGGAGATTCATCCTGAGTCGATGATATTGTTTTCGAGAAGCTGCACGCCGTCACGAACGCCAATTAGCCGTCCGACAATAGCCTGTATATATAGTGTCCAGGATCGTGGCTGGACGGTAGGCGTGCCAGCATCATTCCGGACCAGTGTATTTGCAGTAGCGCCGCATCAGCTCTCAAGCTGTTAAAGAACGTGTCGCGAACGCCTTCCGGTACCGTAACTGTGTGCGGCTGCTCAGTGATTCGCTGCTGAGCTTGAGCTCTGCAGAGCCAGAGTATGAGACCGAGATCGGGCGTTTTTCGGATTTCATTCGACGGTGTGCTGCTGCCCTTCCAACATAATGGCGGTCGATGAGGGCAGTTTTTGTTCGCGTGGCGAGGGGATCGATTGGAACGGCCCTGTGTCTATGATGGCCCCGTGAAGGTGGTCTGCTCTGCCCATGCAAATGTGAGCGACCGGCTGCGGGAGGTGATGGGAGTGGGTCGGTCGTCAGTGCAAAGGTTCGTTCGGCGCTTGCTGATGGTTCCGTTCTGCACTGAGGCTCGGCCAATCCATGCCTTTCACTGTGGTTTTGGCTTTTCCTTTTCGACTTGGTTCGACTTCGGGTCCAGGCAGAGCAAAAAGTAAGCTTTTCACGTCTATTTTGCCATTAGATTACCATGCACTTGGTCGGAATCGAGCTAGACAGAAAAGAGTTGAACGGCCTGTGAATCCATCTGCTCATACTCCCAATTGCGCTTGGATACGTGTCTGTTGCCAATCGATAAAATCGATAATATCGATATCGCTTTTTGCCACATGCTGTGTGTGTGGATACTGCGAACCTGATTGTCATTTGACTCACCTCACGGAGGAGTAATAGGATTGGTCAGACGATCGATATCGATCGATGATGTCGATTTTTGCCTAATTTAGCTGTTCGGGTAGGATATTTAGAACTTGTTTGACGACGCAAATGTGTAATAAAAGATGTAAGATCTACCTCTCGATCAATAACGTCAGGATAAAGTAAAAGGACGTCGTTAATCAATCTTATCGGAATGGCTAACGCATTCTGTGTATAATAGATTCGTGGAGGCAATTTGAATGCGCATTTGTCCTATACATTCAGTGATTTGCAGTGGTCAGTCGGTAGAGTAGTCCTTATTTTGCCCTTCCTAAAGGATGCGGTATCGATTCACGGATCTTAAAGGGGTAAAGGATAAGGGTAAAGGACGGCGTCATTCAATCCTCTTTGGGATGCGCCACGCATTCTACTTCTACGGGATGTCTGGAGGCGTGTTGAATGCGTATTTGGCCATACAATGACTTGCGGTGGCCAGCCGATGTACAAGGCAGTGCTTTATCCTTCCCAAACAAGTCTGGTACCAATTCACCGACCCCAGAGGGATGGAAGGCTTGGTTGGCCTGGGAGGGAAATCCGAACCAGGAACCTGGTATCGGGTGCATTTGACAACCGGCGCCTCCTCCGACTGCGCTCCACGCGCCCAACGGATCTTAGAAAAACGAAATTACGCGATCGATATATTTCGATGATATTGATTTTTCTGATATGACTTGGCAGAGAACTTTAATATTAAAGAGCGGTCGGGGTTTTCCTCCAAGCAGTGTCGTTCAATAGTAAAATCGATCAGTGTCGATCAAGGGTACTCAATGCCATCAATCAAATGCGGCTGGCATTCTACTTCTATTTAGTATCCTAGAGGCAGTCTAGGTATGTAGGTGTTCCCAATTTCTTTCCGTGGTCAGCTGATGGGCAACTTAGTACTTCATCCTTGTGGGCCGATTTTGGTGGTAATTGAGCGGCCCTGAAGGGACGGGATTTTATCCTCGCGGGACCCAAACCAAGAACTTTGATTCGGGCTGCAAGTGACAGCCGGTGCCTCCGACTGCGCTGCTGGTACTAGGCATGATTATCGAAGCTTGAGAACATTACCATGGCGCCGCTACCAAAGCCTCTGGATTCAGAGACATATAAGAACGCTTGTTCAGTATCGAATCACAGCTTGATTTTTTGTGTGTTTGTGTGTTGCGCACTAGGATGCGGTGCTCACTATCTCATGTAAATTCCGACCACCAATCCGGCGCGTGTGACCGTGACGCGGGTGATTCAAACTTGGCGTTCGATTGGAGCGCGCTAACAGGCGCTCCACTCATGGCGGTAATTGACTGGTGGATAGTGGGTGTATGCCATCCAGGCTGCTCATGTAAAATCTGCTTTTGTCGATCAGGGGAGTCCGCAGCGGGGTTCTACACAACCAGGCCAGAAAACACCGGCCAATTATGTAGACGTCAAAACCCCTCAAATCTCAACCACTCAGTTGAAATGCAAAAATCACTCAACGCAGGAGAACCGAACCTCCGACCTCCCTCGCATGAAGCAACGCCACTATCCAATGCCCCACGAACCGCGTCCCGGGAATGCCATCGCGGGCGTACAAGACATCGCAACGCGTGAGTGAGTGGAGCGCCTTGGAGTTAGAGCGCTCTAATCGAATGCCGAGTTTGAGTTGCGCGCGTCGCGGTCACGCACGCACGGATTCGAGGTCGGAGTTTACACGAGATCGGTTCTCACTTGCGCCGCGATGCGATTTCAGGTTCGGTTTGCGCCGAAGCCAAGTCCGTGAATTGACACCACGAATACCTAGGAATGATAAGTCGATGGGTTTATTAACAGCTGGTCATCCATCTAAAGTCACTGTGTAGGGGTAGATTGGCGCATATCAAAGAGAACTTAACACTGACTTCGTCCTTAATGCCTGTCCTTCATTTTCATCCTTTGGTGTACCCAACAATGAACATTGTACAACTGCTTGAGTCTTGTTCCAGCTGCCACAATCGCTGATCATTCGCATCGAGCGAGTCGGAGTACTGCCGTCAGGGAACGAGTTCAAGCTTGGTGACCATGTGGAGTTCGGAGAAACGTTGGACGTGCGAGATCTGTGCTTCTATCGGAATAAAGAAGTGAGTCATCCTTCTCATCCGATATGAAGTTCGTCTATCTGGCTGGGGGCTGGGAACAGGGCTGCATCAGTTGTACCACCACTGGTTCCAGTAGATTTTGTTTTCTAAAAATCTGTTTGTACAATGCTCGCGTGTACTGGTCCTGATGTTGACTGAGCGGCTTTGCATAACTTGTGCTACGTCCGATAGGTAAACATCGGCTAGAACAAGGAGAAGGCAACCCAAGAACGCCGTGATCTGAACATGAAGCGATTTCTCATATTGAGCGATATATTAGGATGTTGCTGTCATATTAGCTACACGGGGTAGAGGGCACTAGCAAGGAAATAGCTCCTAAGGTTGTAACTAATTGGCGCCTTTAGTGTGGTCCATGTATTCTACCCTATGCACACATCACCAAAGCGTTTTCACAGCTTTGTGTGGATGTGACAAGCATAACTTACCAAAATTCAAGCAAGTGCTTTCTCGTTCCCTTTCTCTGCACTAATTCACCCTCGGCCGCCGTGTAGATATCGAATGCCTGATACATAGACTACGCTACGTAGCATAGTTGTTGGCGCTTTCTACGCTATACTATGAATTTTGATGTATAGAAGGTTTGGTGGAGATGAATTAGCCGCGTGGTAGCTCAGTCGGAAAACGTAAAAACTGTCGCTTGCACCTCAAATAGAGTTCCCTGGGTCTGGTCCAAACCAGACTGAAGCCCTATCTCCCCTAAAGGGTCGGCGAGTTTGAGAGAGGTAAAACACAGGCTTATCCATCTGTTGGGTTGGCTATCGAAAGTTATTACATTAGTAGCATACATATAGTGCGCGTTATTCCATAGGGGGATTGACTTAAGGGCCCCGCACACTTCTGCGGCGTTGCCGCTGTCCTGGCTGCCGGCGGCGCAAACTAACAAACTAGTCAACAAGCACAGTGAATACCATTATGGATTCCCTTGGCACGAATGACAACCTTCAGACGACTAGTGTAGGACTCAATGACGGCACGCAGGGTTGCTTGCAGAATTTCCTTCCATGCTTTTTCCAGAGAGGATTTCAGACCACGAATAGTAATGTTTAATTTAGCGCAGGCATTTTCCTCTAGAATAGACCAAATGCAGTAGTCCGCAACGCTCAAACTTGGCGGGTTTGCTGGCTATTCAGAAGCGGGGTTGAAGCTGGGAAGATCCCTCGCGCACCACTCCTGAGTCATTTCGGACTTGTGAACGTGTGTGCCGTCTTGTTGAAAGGTCCGTGTTGAATTTACAATGTGTTCTTGAGCACAGGGAAGCAGCTCCTTCTTTGAAATATCGTTAAGGTTGATATTGGTGTTGACCTTGGATTTTTAATCAAAAACAATGGTGTGGAAAAGACTGTGGAGCAAACTCCTGTCCAAACCATCGGAGAAGCTGCATGAGAGCTTCTGTGAACAATTCTCCCCTTCCTCTCTGCATCTCCAACACTTCCAGTCAAAATCCGCGTGTTGTGGCTGTAAAGGGACTGAAAAAGCATTGAAGGAAATTCCACAAGCAATCCTGCGTGCAGCGATTGAGTCCTATCCTCATGGTCTGAAGGCTATCATTCCTTCCAAGGGAGGCCAGAAAGGATAAAGGATAAAGGACGGCACTCAATCCCTTTTTGGGATGCGCCACGCATTCTACTTCTACGGGATGTCGTGGAGTCGATTTGAGTGCGTATTTGACCACACAATGACCTGCGGTGGCCAGCCGATGAACAAGTCAGCGCTTTATCCTTCCCAGACAGGTCTGGTACCAGCTCACCGACCCCGGAGGGATGGAATGCTTGGTTGGCCTGGGCGGGAAATCCGAAACAGGAACCTGGTATCGGGTGCACGCGACAGCCGGCGCCTCCGACTGCGCTACACGCGCCCCACGGGAGGCCATACTGAATGATATCCACTTTGGTTGTTAACTAGATTGTTAGTAAATCCTTGATCAAATTTTGCCGTTTCGTGATCAATTCCGCATGAGTGATTCGCTTTTTATTGAGTGACCACATTTATGGCGCACTCTGTATTTCAGGTTTGACTGTCGTTGAATCCTAAAATGTCGTTAAACAGTGGCTGTATTTGACTGGCAGTGTACACTTTTTCCGATTCGCATAACTTCTGGTGGGATTTATGCTGTATGCTATGGATCACGGAGCCGGATTATCGCGCCCGCGACAATCCCCGTTTTTCGCCTTGTTGAGTCATAACTCTCTCACCATCCTCTAGTGTTGTATGACTTCATTCAGTTGCATGTGAAGTAGATTCCGGATTCTGTGTCCTGTTTCCACGAGGGCCTTAACAATTTCTGGTCTTCTTCTGATGTCATTGCGAGTTCCATTCATCTTCTGTAGGTCGAAACCGCGTTGAAGACGTTTCTTCTTTCCTGTTCTACAACGTCTCTAAGCTTATAGTTGGCTCTCACGAGTTGAGACTATTCGCATCGAGGGTATCATAGGCATTATGAGCCTTTTTTCCCTTCATGGCAGCTGTGCCTCTGCCAAAACAGTGGGTAAAGTTGTCATTACTTCATACTGATTCTGTTAAAGTGATCACTTCCATTAGTTGATGTTGGGTATTAGAAACCGTCCGTGCATCCATCACTGCATCCGACCAGTAGTGGATGCTCTAGATCGATATTATTGATTTTTACAAGCTTTGTCCGTAGATCTTAAAGTTGTGACCTATTGGACAATTGGATCTATCCTAATCGGGGGGGGGGGGGGGGGGGCACATAACTAAAAAGCGTGTAATAAATCGACTTGAGACTTACCGACCAGCCCCTGCTGAAGAAGATAGGACCTAAACAAAACAAAAAAACGAATAGACAATCAAAATATAAAATCGTCGCGGTTCTCGGCTGGCAAAGAGCAACGCAATGAAGGCTTGCCGCGTGCTACCACCGTCTGACAGGTTAGACCCTGGCTATAATGCCGCGTGCTGATCGCCGCCTGACATGTTATAACCAGGATATAACATGTGTGAGGAGGGCACATAACTTCGCCTGCTTACAGTTGCGACGAAAACAAATGTAATTTTTTCGTCTTTTTCACGGTGAATTTTTCTAGTTTAGGTCCTATTTTGTTCTGCAGGGTAGGTATGTCTCAAGTCGATTTATTACATACTTTTTAGTTATGTGCCCCCCCCCCAGACTAGGATAGATCCGGACAGTTTTCACATTACGTAGCGAGAGGAAATTAATCGAAGGACAGTAATCGATATTATCAATTTACGCCCCTCGTTTGGTATTTTTAGGGAAAGTAATGATAATGTAATGGCTGCTCTACCGCTTTCGTGTTATGAAAGGAAAGCAGTGATCGATAGATCGATGAGCATTCGTAGATTTCCTTGATGATGTCGATTACGAATAGTCACTGCCATAATGCCCACCTGATAAACTGTCGCACGAGCGTATTTTCTAGTGAGATTGCTAAGCCATCTCTCTACTGGTCGTCTCAAATCCAACAATCTGTCTTTATTTCAGGCCGACTATGATCTTGCTGCATCGCGGCGGCCCGAAGCCACATCGCGGATTGTAGGTGGTGCGGCTAGCAATGAGCTTCTCTCAGTTAGAAGGCCATCATCGAGCGGTCTTGCGTCACCTTATGGCATGATAGAGTGAGTGCTTAGAGGTCGTCAACCAATTGGCATCTTACAGTTCTTCTAGCGATTGTCTAGGCTAGTTCAAATTTCGCTTTTCAATTTAACTTTTCTCCAAATTTTGACTTTTCGTGGTGTGTCTAAGCTTCGTTGCACAGAGAAAGTCGAGTAAATGCATCCGAAAACTCAAAAACTTGGGGATGCCTTCGAGCACAAGCGCACACAATGGTCCATTTTTTGTCCTTTAAATAATCTCCAGCTTCCGTGGTACGTGCTTGTTGTTTGCACATAATATTTGCGCTGCAAAACCGGCTTCACGGCGCGGTGAACTCTTGTCGACTGAGCGACGAGCGGGTCTGCGCGTCCACGTGTGGTGGATGGATAGCTCGAATCGGCCGAGTGACTCACTGGTTAGACAGCAGAAAGCATTCGAGTTTCAGTGGTGGCTCGTTTGTGGCGGAACGACGAGAGTCGGCTCGCTACAAGTACCAGCTCCGAGCGGTCAGCGAACATCGTGGTGTGCCGCAGAGCGGCCACTTTGTGACGTACAGACGAGGGATACAGGACGCTCACGCGTGGCATCTGACGAATGATGCGAAGGTGAGTGCGAGTGATATTTGAGCGCTTATTGCTTGGGCTAGTCGCTATTCCTTTGATGCTTAATCACGTAACCAGTCCTTTCACCTTGGCCCTCACAATCAGCGTCACCGCACTGGGCGCGGTTTATACTTCAGTTGCAGGTCGCTGCGACGTTATGAAGACCTCCAATATTGATCAGACAGCGTAGACGACCGATACTGTTGTTTTCGTAATGTGACGGCGGCCGGCGAATGAAGTATAATCCTCCTTACTCCATGTTGCTGCTGATGTTGCTTCAAATGATTTCTAGAGCACAACTCTAGATGCAGTCGATCACGGATTTGAACCGGCAGCTGGTCCTTCGGAATGACTGGCGATTACCAGTCGTCAGCGACATGAGCGGCAATGCTGACACCTGAGTGGAAAGTTGGGATCTATCCTAGTCCGGGCGGGGGGGGGGGGGGGCACATAACTAAAAAGTAGGTAACAAAATGAATTGAGACTTACCGAGCTGCTCCTAGAGGAGTTGCAATCTAAAAGAAACCAAAAACGAACGAACAAACAAAAAAATAAAAAAGCGCTGCGGTTTATAACCGTCTGGGCGGGCAAAGTGCGACGGAATGGAGGCATGCCGCGTGCTGACCGCCGCCTGACATGTTATAACCAGGATCTAACATAGTGAGGAGGGCACACAACTTTGCCGGCTTACAACCGCAACAAATGTAGTTGTCCTCTTAATCTTTGTGACGTTTTCTTGTTTAGGGTCCTATGTTGTTCTGTAGGAGCCGCTCGGTAAGTTTCAAGTGGATTTGTTACATATAATACTTTTTAGTTATGTGCCCCCCCGGACTAGGATAGATCCGAAAGTTGATGACACTTCTTGTGTAAAAGTCGATTGTATCGGACGATATCGATCGATGCAATCTAGTGCTCAGGAAGACACAAGTACACACGCACAGAGGAATGCAAGCAAGGAGAGGGTAATCTTTCAGTTAGGGTCTGATGTTCTTTCGACATTTCCGGTAACCCAGTCGATTGCAAATCTTGCCCGGCTGCTGTCGACAAAGCGCCTTATGTGGTTGGTACACCTAATTTTCGATGATTTGGGCCAAGAGGGAACATCTCTGATCCTCGAGTGTCGACAGTGCAAAGATCTTCCTTCACATCCGTGTATCGTCACATTGCGAACATCGTCGTCTCGGTTTCTCGTTCCGCTACGCTGAGCTTGTGTCGAACCTGCTTTCATGCGGTCTATTCATAGTTCGAGCAACCTGTCGCTCGGGCAGAGGATCACCTGTATCACCTGTCGCCCCGTTGATCATCGGCTTGCTCGAGCGGGCGCCAGCAGCGTCTCCATTCATCCCTGTCGCGTGCCAGAGTGGTCCAATGGATCCTCCTCGCTCGAGGGACACGAACAGCGTCATAGCCGTCGTTTAGGGCTTTCACGAAGAAGTCCGACCAACGCGTTGATGGGCGTCCTGGTATTCTCTTGACATCCCCGCGGAATGCAGTCGGGGACGGCTCTAGTCCAGCGGGTGTCTGTGAAGCGCATTACGTGGCCGGCCCACCTAATTTTCGACAACTTGGCCCACGCGACAGCGTCTTTGATCTTTGAACGTCGGCGAAGCTCGAAACTCCGGAGGCCTTCTCTCACTTGCGTGAGTTGTGTCACTCCGAGCGTCGTCCTCTCGATTCCACGCTGAGCGACGCTGATCGCGTATTCATCCTGCTTTCGTACAGCCCAGGTCTCTGAGGCGTATGTTAGATCAGGAAGAACAGTGGAGTCGAATAGGAGGGCACGGAGTCGGACGTTCTTCGTTTTCTTCACGACTTCTTCGACGCTCTTGAAAGCTCCCCAAGCCGCTCGTTTCCTCCTGCTCAGCTCTGGTGCTAGGTCGCTGACCATGTTGACTTCGCGACCCAGATACACATAGCTGGAGCATTCGGAGATGTCGTTCCGTTGAACCAGAATGGGGCATCAGAAACTTGTTCGTTCCTATGGGGAGAGTTTACAGACCAATTATTATCCTGCGATCGCTCGACGTTGATCGATTTGTACATTTTGCATGGGAGATTCGGTAGCCCTGGTTCCCGCTCGCTTTCGGTTTATCCCCCCTATATGTGAGCATCCACTAGTAGATGGTCACGTTAAAATAAACAAACGAGGAAACAAAATTCAAGCAACCTGATCTCTCTAGTTGTAAAGTCCACCGTTATCGTAATTCTGCGACGATGGCAAAAATGGCAAAAAAAGAAATGAAAAGAAAATCAGATTAGAGAAGTCTATGAAGGACATAAAACTATCAGATATAAGACAAGTAATCCTGAAAAATATGACAAAACACTATAGCGGAAAATGCCGCATTTGCTTTTTCCCAAACTGTGAGCGTGGGGGTTATATGAGGTGCTGATCACGAACCTGGCATCAGTTTTTGACTTGATTAACCTGGAAGTCAAAAATTCTCAACTTTCCACTTCCAAAGAGCTTGATGAACGTAAACGACATTTGTTGTCGTGTTTTTGTTCAAAAATGTGTTGGAAATGGGGGGAAAGGGTCCCACTGAAGATAAATCGCAAAGTGCAAAGACACCAGTACAAGGAGAACCGAACCCACGACGGTGCACCTGTGAAGCTGCAGCACTACCACTACGCCAACCGACCATGTGGGTGGCAGCAGGGCGTCATGAACTTCGCGCTCACGCGTCCACGCGCTTTTTTCGACCATAGAAGAGCATTCCGAAAAAAGTAACTGTGGTTTTGGACTCCCCATACGGGACTCTACATCCTGTAAAAATTGCATCGCAAAAGCTCACCGCCACTCTGGAGGCTCTCCTTGTGAGACACGGCAGGATTTCAAACTTGTGTCTGAGTAGATGCATGAGTCGCAATCTTATGCTTGCCAATGTCAGTGTGCCAATATTATGTCTGTACAACGAAAACGAACACATTTGCACCCTTCAAGTAGTAAAAAATGTTATCCATTTTTGAAAAATCTTTGAATAATAAGTACCGACAACTTTCAGCCGACTTAGGAGGCTGAACGTTTTCGATGGAATCGGAGTCTTACAACGCAATAGTCTCCAAACGCCGATTATGCAAAACAAGCAAAAATAGTGCTTCAAAGGCACAGGGTCAGCTGTTCGATTCCTTGCCTTGCAGTATTTTTTCTGCATGTTAAATGTTTGAATGTATCGTCTTGTGTGACTTTCGATTCCATACTAAGCTATCGGAGCACCTAATTCGGTAGGTTCAAGGTCTTTACAAAAATCGAAGGTGCCTTGTAATATTTGAAGGGCGGAGATTCTTGCTGTCATATTTCCTTTCATCATTCACCCTGAGACCCTCCCCTAGTTAGTTCGTTTTCGTTAGGACCAATTAAGCCTTCCATTCCTCTCGGGTCGGTGAAATTTGGTACAAGAATTGTCTGCCGAAAAATGAAACACTAAAACGCTACGCATTCACAACGCCAACATGGTATCCTGTAGAAATTGAATGCGTAGCGCATCCCAGTTCTGCCTGACCAACGCTGATATTTATCCTTGTACTTTAACGTACGCGACTCACTTCATCAGCTGCAGCTCATTAGCCTGCATTCAACGTAACAGCTCCAATTCCAGGTCAAGCGAGTGTCGTACTCTCAGGTGGCCTCAGCACAAGCCTACATGCTCTACTACGAGCGTATACAGCCGAATCGGTGGTACAAGCAGAGCAACGTTCTACTCCGACCATGACGTAGGCGAGTGAGACTCGTAGATGCGGCCGCGCCACGTACGGACCTCAGCGGCCTTCTCAGCTTTAACGGTTTCCTGTTGGCACTGTGAGAGCTCGTTCGTCCATGCTTCGTGACCGACGCGATAGTGACGCCATGCAATCGATCGTAACAGTGCAAGTAATCGATCCATCTGGCGCGCTCTGCGACTCATCGCGTCGCTCATGGGGTATGAACGAGCTCTAGGCCACAACGATGTCATTCATTAGCGAGACTTAGGTCGAACAGCAATAGCGCCTCGGCACCACTGCTTAGATCCTCAATGGCCCTGGTCAAGTGTGCAAAATATAACCTACGAGGAAGCTTGATGGTTCCGAAGTGCGATTGTTCTTGTTATGGGCGCGAGAGCTCGCTGTGTATCGCTGGTCACTTTGTGATATTGATTATTGACGTTTTTTCTTCTCATTTGGTTTCGTGTCTGCGTTGATTTGAATGAGTGGTGGCGGAAAGTGCTAAGTAGATACGGTAATACATGTCCCTAATCGCACACAAGCACGCTACAATTGAATTACGGTCGGCCACCTGTCACACGGGTGTCATTCATTCACATTACTGCATGAATAGTAGTCTGCAGTCAGTCATCGGTCTGGAGTTATTAGTCTCCTCGACCGACCTCAGCTAGAAACCACATTGACTTATCGCCATGATCGATTTATCGATGAATTTGCTGATGTGATCCGTGTTCGCTACATAATTGGGATATATAATTATAATTAGTCAGATCAGTACCGTTCGCTATACGATGAAGATTATCATACATAGAGCTTTTCGTTGTTTTCGTACCTGTCCTGGAGGTCCTATATCCCTCTGGTTATTTTTCAGTGCTTGTTGTGATATTGATAATATCGATTTTCCGTTGAGTAGAAGTATGAGCGAATCGCTACCGGACACCGTGGACGTGGTCGTGCTCGGCACCGGCCTCACGGAATCGATCATCGCCGCCGCGTGTTCTCGTTCCGGATTCAGCGTTCTGCATCTGGATAGGTTAGTCTTTTCTCTCTTGCACAGGAATTTGGCCATGCTCTTTGTGCAATAGCCAGTTTCGGACACGAGGCCTAAAGAATCGGCGGATCTACCCTAGTCCGGTGGGCCACATAAGTAAAAAGTGTTCTATGTAACAAATCCACTTAAGACTTACCGAGCGGCCTCTACAGAACAACATGGGACCTAAACAAGAAAAGTCACAAAGAAAAAAAAAACGAAAAAATTACATTTGTTGCGGTTGTAAGCAGGCAAAGTTGTGTGCCCTCCTCACCATGTTAGATCCTGGTTATAACATGTCAGGCGGCGGTCAGCACGCGGCATGCCTCCATTCCATCGTTCTTTGCCGGCCGAGACGGTTGTAAACCGCGGCGATTTTTTATTTTTTTGTTTGTTTGTTATGTTTTTGGTTTATTTTGGGTTCCAACTCGTTCTCTAGGAGCCGCTCGGTAAGTCTCAATTCATTTTATTTCCTACATTTTAGTTATGTGCCCCCCCCCCCCCACGGACTAGGACAGATCCGAATCGGCTTCTTGACAAAGTATAAAAGCCAAAAAAACTATAAGCCTTGGAAGGAGACTTGCTTTCAATTAATTTTGGTTAAGCCTTAAGTATAGTTGCTACCGAGGTTGTAGGCTGTTATAGCGATGTGTTTTTGTTTTATTGCGATCTAAATTCAAACCCAGTTGGACTCAAACCCACTCCATTTCCTTAGTGAGAAGGATGCTATACTCAATTAGATCACCGACACTACTTTCTTCACTTTATTTCGATGCTTTAATGATAGAACGGTAGGTGTTATCCTAGCTGAGACTAGAGTTCTTCCATTCCACACAATGTCTGGCGACTTTCTTCCAGTGAGGCAGGGAGGGTTGGTTCTCTAAGCGGTCTCGAGAGTGAGTCTGTTATCTTCTCGGTGGTCGTCACAGTGGTCTCTTCTTGTTCCTTGGAAGCCTTTTGGTAACCTGTAGAAGCCATCGCTAGTCTCTTCGCTGAAGTAAATGATCAGCCCAACGATGCTTCGAACTTGTCAAGTACTGCAGAATCCATCGGCAAAGTCGTGTTTAGTAAAGCTGCTGCAGTAAGATTTACTAAATACGACTTTTCCGCTGAACCTGGTCTTCCTATCCACAACTGCCATTCTGGCAGAGGTAATAAGGAAGCTCCTTGCCGTAAATAACGTATTGTTTATCTTCCCTGTCTAGGCTAGCCGTTGTAGTGCAGCTATGAGCAGTTTAGGGCCTATGTTATACTTCGCCTACAACAGTGCCGCCGAAGTATAACATAGGCCTAAGAGGAATAGTCCTTGCCTATTCCTTTCTCGCTGCGAATTCTTAGCTTCCGCTCAAACAGCTGAATAGCAGCGGAAGTATCCGTTTTCCGAGAAGGTGTATGTAGGCACTGGAAAATCGAATTCCATCATACGCCGTCATCTTCAGAAAACATCTTCCCAATGGGTGATAAGTCGACTACATCGAAGGAGAGCTTGCCTTCTTGTCAGGCCAGGTCTCAGCTGCATAACGTAATGCTGGCAGTACAAACGCGTTGAAGGTCGCGGCCATTAGGTCAAAATCTCTTATCCGGTCGGTTAGTTCTTGAGTCGAATTGAGAGCTACGCATAATTCGCCCTTTCCCTGAATCAAATAAAGATCACACATCATGTTTAGCCCTCTTCTCAAACAGGTGAGTGAATCCACTTGGTGTAGAACGGTTCCTAATAGCTTCACTGTTTTTGGGCCAGATTCATCAACCGCTTACCGGCCGGTAACAGTATATCGGTTATCGTATCTGTACCACTATATCGCTTACCGGTATGGTGAATCCGCCATGAGATAATACCGGCGGTATCGTTGATGAATCTGGCCGCTTTTGTTTCACACCACTGTTTAATAACAACTCTCGTTTTGTTCATGTTCTTCTTGAAGATGATCTTCGTTCTAATCATATTCACATTGTTTCTGTTATGTTTACCTCGGCAACGCCGTTTGATATCAGGGGCGGGATTCATAAACGACTTACAGCAATTTAACAGAGAAGATTACAGAAGTAATCCATGGTAGCGTGGCTGATCAAGCGATATGGTAGCGATAATCCGCGTTATCTGAGTTTTCCGCTGTGAATTTTCTGTAAAAGTTATGTAAGTCGTTGATGAATCGGATCCCTGAAAGATATTGTTGGTGAAGCGGAGATTGTTGATCTTCTTGCCGTCGATAAGGTATCATTAATTCTTTCTCTCTAGGCTAGCCGTTATTAGCGCAGCTGTGAGTATAGGAGAGGAAGCAGGGAATAGTCCTTGCCTACTTCTTTCTCAACGCGAATCCTTAGCTTCCGCTCAGACAGCTGAATAGCGGTGGACGCATCGTGAAGACGTCTTCCGAGAAGGTGCACGTAGACACCGGGAATTCGAATTCCATCATACGTTGAGCCATTTTGAATAGACGTAGGAGCGGCAACAGAACGTTGCTGAAATATGGATGCTTAGGTAGGAATGTGGATGAACCGGTTGGAAAGAGGAGTGAAACGAAGATAGAAGAACAGTTATGAAAACAGCCCGGCGGCAGCGCGGCAGATGAGGTGGCGAGGGATCACATAAACAGCGGACTTTGCCATTGCGTGGTATAATAAACTCTCAGGGAGGAAAACGAACAAGTCTGGAACGCCCGTGATGATGTTGATGTTCAGATTGTGCGGGATGACAAGGCGAAACTGGTGGATGAAATAACCTTACCATTCTCGGAAGTTTACTTAGGTTTGTCCAACAAGTCAACGGCGATTGATCGACATTGATTGGTATGCCAACACGGCTTGCTTGTTGTGAAGTCCGTCCGACGAAGCCAAAGTCCTTTCCCAAGAGACCAGCACTGGACAGAAATCGATAAATTAGATCGATCTTGATTGTTTCATCTTGATTGTTCTATTTCGCTGTTTGGGAGCCCGCCCAGCTTTCATCAGATCTACTTAATTTGATCAACACTAACTAGAAATGGACACCAGGATAGAGATAATGCGATGGTCTTCCAGTGGCCATTGTTTTTGCGCTGACTGACGGATTAATTTCTTCAGTTAAGAAGATTGTTCGCATTCCATTCATCGGTTTCTATACCGCGCACGAGGTTACTCACCGAGAACTACGTAAATTTCAAATAAGCATTGGATTTCTTTATGTAGATTGTGTCGACACTATCTTTTGTGGGATCGTTAACACGTTAAGGTAAAGATTTAAGCGATACTTGTTTTATCTACATCCTTCTGCAGTGCTATCGTATCTTCAGGAACAAGTTCTATGGAGGCGACTGGGCTTCATTCAATCTGACGACGATTGGCGACTGGGTGGAGCAACAGAAGGTACGGGTAGAATCGTTCGCTTGTTCTTCTTGTGATCGGAGGAAACGTTCGGTGCGCGACCGATAGTGGTGAATGAAGTCGAATGAGGCGGAGTCAGCTTTGCTGTTCTTTTTCTTCAAGATGGATAGGGATCGTAAAAATTCTTACAGCATTCTAAGGATCACGAATTTTTATCCCTTTAGCTACACAAACTTTGCCCAGCTCAGATTGGGTGAGAGAACATGTAGGAACCAACCTGTGCTGCTTCAGTAACGTCTTCATCATATGTTCAAGCCTCAAATCGTTTGTGTTGTACTAATTAATACAGGATCGCGTCAACAAATGTCATGAACATAGCATCTATTTCAAATGCCAAAAGTAGCGAAAAATCTTTCAGAAAGCTCCAGACGGTGAAGTGGACGTCTCGAAGTACAGTGATAAGCTGACAGAAGGAGAGTCTGTAATGGCACTAGGTGCTCGTAAGACTGTGCGAAATGTTCATCAGGAGTGGCTGCCGGGGAGGTGAATGGTGCTTCATTCATTTTTGTCTATGGACTACTGTTGTATATTTTTGTTCCTTCTGTTTTGTTCAGCTTGACTTTACTCAATTTACGGGTAAGGTTTTTGGGTTTACCACCGTTTTGAAGAGATTGGTCAAGTTGGGCTGATGCTATCCTATAAGACGGAGGATGAGATTTAGTTCTGCAGCTCGCTCAAAATTAAGCATGAGCTGTTGTTTAGCGAACGTTTCTTAGGAGTAACATAAACTAGACAGTCGTATGATATCTGGTTTGGTCAAATTTTTGAAATATATTGTAATTTCTCCAATATATTCTGTAGTCCGCTTGGAATCGTTCACATACCATTAGAAGCCTCTTCTATAGGACTGTCCAGGGGACATGCTCTTCGTTGGCCCTCGCCGACATATGCGCTGCCCGTGTAGGCTGTTTTGCCTAATCTGATTAAACCAGCAGTCTACAAATTTCTAACGGTGGCCTTAAATCCATCGTCAGGTCTTTCAAAAATAAGGGTTTTTTCTTAAACTCCTACATATCCATCCTTCCGCACTAGGCACCTCCTACTCACCTCCTTTTTTCCTCGTCTTTTGGAGTTTTGTTGTCAGTGCTTACAATACTGATATGTGGACGACGCTTGCTTGCATGGAAAATCTGCCTAGATTGTTTGAGAATGTTCTTCGGCTTTTTTATATAGCGCGTCTTATGACGTATTCAATAAATAAATAAATAAATATATTTTTGGTCAAGTGAAGGAGTTCGACCGTTTCAGGACTTGAATAATATGATCACTGCGATATGGTTGCCAGCATTGCGTCTGTTATATTCTCTAGGAAATTCAATGTGTTTATGCTTCAGTGAAGCAATGATGACCGTTGATAAGGGTGACAATGCCGAGCAGAAGACTGTCCGTGAAGTGGTCGAGTCAGAGTGGAGGCGATTCAGCATCGACCTTGTGCCAAAGGTTTGAAATTTTTCTGAACATTCTCTTGCGACCTAGGGTAGCTCCTCTCCTTGTGTTTTCGAACACCCATGTCTTCCTAATGCGTGGTCTATTTCGATTTAATTGCGCCACCGGGTTATACCAGTGTCATAGATGAGCGCAACCGCTCAGTTTTCAATGGCCTTTTTTTCTATCGCAAGCGAGCGTCATGGTTGATTTTTATCGCAGCAACTGGGCGGCAGTGCAGCTTGAGAGCCATTGATATCGATCCAGCTCCCCGCCTACTACTGGGTATTGGTGATTTCCAATTTCTTATGCTCGGCCGCAAGCTAGAATGTGAACTCTGCCCTCTGAGATGGTGTTCTAGCACTTCATTATGGCAGAGAGCCCAAAGCATTTGATTGGTTAAATATAGGACCAAGAGAGTTTCTAACAAGGAGAACCTCCAAAGTGGCGGTGAGCTTTTGCGATGCGATTTTTACAGGATGTAGGGTCGAAACGCTCTTCTGTAGTCGAAAAAAGACCTTTGGAAGCGTGAGCGCGAAGTTCATCGAAGTTTTTCAATCAGGTTGTTGCTGAGAGAAAAGTGCCTTAGAGCTGGCAGCAAAGCACGACATTGTTCGGACCTAGGCTAAACGTAAAAAAGACTGACAAGGAGAGCCTTCAAAGGGCGGCAAGGTTTTGCGATGGAATTTTTACAGGATGTAGGGTCCCGTGTGTGGAGCAGGGGTGCACATTTAACGGTTAACGATTTAACGAATTTAACGAATTAACGGCATTTCTCGTTAAAATCTGGCTTAACGACTTAACGGAAATTTTTGGAAATTTAACGGAATTTTTAACGGACATTTTTATTAGTGAGTTTATCACGTTTACCCTTAGTCTTCACTAATGTTGAAGGTCTCATACTCCTGATTAATACTGTTTTTGAAAAGACTAATAAATTCACCAAGAATATTTTAATGTTTTCATGCATTGTTTTGAATTTTTGGATTTTTTGAATGGATTTTGAGAGCGCGTGGGTGCGCAGTCGTAAGAGGCGCCAACAGTGAAATGCACCCGATACCAGGTTCCCGGTTCGGATTTCCCGACCAGGCCAACCAAACCTTCCATCCCTCCGGAACGGAGAATTGGTAGCAGACTTGTCTGGGAAGGAAAAAGCGCTGACTTCTTCATCGGCTGGCCACCGCAAGTCACTTTTTGGCCAAATACGAGTTCAGATCGCCTCCACGATATATCGTAGAAGTAGAATGCGTGGCGCATCCCAAAAGATAGAATAATGTTGTCCTTTATCATTGTCTTTTAATGTACATATTTTGGAGCTAGAATCTCTTCGCCGAGTCTACAAGCACGTCATCGAATTCACATTCGTCATATACCGGTCTAACCTCCTTGTAGTGTATGCTTATCTTCATTTGGCGCCGCTTATTCCAGAATACTTTTGCTCGCCACCTGGAATTGTCGAGACAGAGAGAATATTTTCGGCCGTTGGGCTGTTTGAACGAATTTAGAAAAACGCTAATAACAGAAATTTGGAAAGCAACTTTTCTTGAACGTTAACACGTTGCTGACATGTCATACCTTTTCGGCAAGGTAGGACCACGTCACACGATGTCGTGTCACGCTGCAAAAGAAGTGGACTGGTCATATTCACCAGGCAGTTGAAAACCGAGCGTTCGACAACGTGTCTACATTCCACTGATGGGCTCTTTTTTTAGCTTTTTGCCTTTTTTAGATAAAACTTTTTGTACTTAATGGCTGTTGCCCGCATCGAGATTGACTATGCTCGTGGAACAGTCACACAAAGCGGTTTCGCAAAGAAGCAGGAATTAGGGGCACTCCGGGTTTGGTCTGATCGCACATTTTAAAATGCCTTGTCGTTGATCATCTTAAATGATTCAAATGATTTAATTCCATACCTGTTCTTATTCCACACCCTGAAGATAACTTGTGAAGGCTTGTTTAATTTTCTGCGTTTGATAAAGTTGAACTGTTCATTTTCATTGCAGTGTTAAGGGCTCCGCACACTTCTGCGGCGTTGCCGCAGCCGGCAGCCGGCAAAAGTGGGGCGGAGCCTTCAAGTTGCGGCGCTCCTCCCCACTGTGACGGCCCGTTCTCCGGCGTTGCCGCAGCACGGCGCCGTCGCAGCGAACTCCAGTCGGGACCTACTCGCTCCGATGGAAAACGCGCTCCAGTGAGGGACGCGCGCCCGAACCGAGAAATCAGCTGGCAGTCCCTTCCTTCGTGCTCAGTGTTGCTCGATCTTCGGTGCTCACAAGGACCTATGGATTCTCCATGGTAACCGTGACCTTTGTCCAGGGAAAGAACAGGGCTCCAAAGAAAAGTGGTGTAGAGAAAGGTGAGGAGAGACTGGTGAAAATGAAATGCGAGACCGACATTCCCACATGGCTTCCGAGCTTAGTTCACGTCATGCTTTTGTGAGTATCCGTCTGCCAGAAGAAAGCAACACATTCGTGCAAACATTGTAAACATAAACATCAACAGAAGTGCTGAAACCCGTTGATTCTGCGTCAACTCTGCATTGTTAACTCCCGGAACAGTCTCGGTCTCTCGCGGAACAATAGCAAACGAAATATTGAACTCCAACACCAAATCCTAATAAAATGGGTGTAAGCGAGAAAAATAGCAAATATCAACAACTGGAGAAGAAAAAACACCTAAGTACGTCGTCCCAATAGCAGAAAATAATCAGCTGATTGGCCCTATCGATCAGCTAACTTAAAGGACGCAGGTGTTTCCACTTCATGTTCCCCGTCGCGATCGGCTAGAGCGCAGACAACTCTGCCTGCGGCATTGCCGCACCGACGCAACAATGACTTCAACCATTGTTGCCGTCGATGCGGCAATGCCGCAAAGGTGTGCGGGTGCGGGACGGCGCCGGCTGCCGTTGCCGGCGGCCTCTGCGTCCTTGCCCCATGTTGAAGGATAGGGCTGCGGCAACGCCGCAGAAGTGTGCTGAGCCCTTTACACTCCATTCCTTGAACATAGGCAGTTGACCTCTTGAAGTCGAAGCGTATAGGTTTTCCTTGATTTTTTTCACCTGAAGTAATGGTTAGGAGCTAATGGTATTTTAACGAAATTTAACGATTTACCGGAAATTTAACGAAAATTTTCCGTTAAAAAATTTCGTTAAAAAAATTTAACGCACAAAATCTTGTGTGCACCCCTGGTGTGGAGTCCTAAACCGTGGTTAATTCATTCGCAATGCTATTCTGTAGTCGAAAGAAGGCGCGTGGAAGCGTGATGCGAAGTACATCAGCCCTGCTGTCACACTCGAACGTGGTCGGCTGGCGCAGTGGATAACGATGTTGCCTCTTGGCCGCAATGAGTGGGTTTTACGGTTTGACCCCCGGTGTCGCCATAGTTTTTGCACACATCGGCTTATTATTATGTGCCTGCGTGACCACAGGAGTCAGTTTGTACACGATTAATATTTTTAGTAAGTAAATGTAGCCCTTTTCTGCTTTCATTTGAGTTACCTCTTAATGGATCGTATTTGCACTGTATCGTACCAACAACGGTACCGTAAATGCACACAAACACATACACTTCACGGGATAGGTCATGAATTTGGTTTGATACCGGTAAATACTTAGCACTTGTGATCGTGTACAAATTGACCCCGTCGTCACGCAAGCACATAATAATAACGACCCGATGTGTGCTATGACGACACCGGGGGTCGAACCGTACAACCCACTCATTGCGCCCGAGAAGCGACATCGCTATCCACTGCGCCAGCAGACCACATCGGGTTGGGTGGCAGCAGGGCGTGATTAACTTTGCACTCACGCGTCCACACGCCTTTTTTCGACTACAGAAGAGCATTCCGAAAAAACTACGGGTTTGGACTCCCTACAAGGGACCCTTCATCCTGTAAAAATTGCATCGCAAAAGCTCACCGCCACTTTGGAGGCTTTCCTTGTAAGATCATTTTCATCGATGATTCCTAACAGTTTGTTCTTACCAGAAAAGAGTTGCAGGCGTATGTCTGCACGATGAAAACAGCTGCGAGAACGTCCACACTTCAAACGTGAAAAATGTGTTCCATTTTTGCAAAGCCCTGTGCCTATCGAGTAATTTTGGTCTACATGGTGGAGCCGAGAGCGCGCCAGTTAACCAGTGCGCTGACCATACAGGTGCCAACCAACCAGGGCTTCTCATGTGGCGCGCCGGTTCGATGGGCCTGATTGGCTGCCACGTTCCCCCCTCCACACGCAGACCACTTAGCGACTTGTACCAATCTTTATTTAATCGAAAGTTTCGAGCTTTTTAGAATGTGTAACTTAATTTCAAAAACGTCCCTTCCAACTTCGAAGGTGGGACAGGGAACAATTTGGCTCCGTCCATAGGCAAAAATGATGGAGTAAAGGCATTCCACTTTAGGTCCTTCTAGCCCGCGGATCAATGGTGCAGACGCTCTGTGACTCGGAGGTGGCCAAGTACGCCGAGTTCAAGTGTGTAGATCGATTCCTCTGCATTCGGGATGACAGCGAAGAGAAGCTGGCCTACAGTCGAGTGCCATGCAGCAAAGGTGACATATTCCAGGATGAAACCTTGGAGTGAGTTATGCAACGTATTAAGCCCTTGGATACTATTGAGGCGTCGCTATCTCTCGGTTTCCAGAATGGTGGATAAGCGCCGCCTAATGAAGTTCATGACGTTCTGCCTCGAGTGGAACACTAAGGCCGACGAGTTGGAGGGGTGGAAAGGTGAGGAGGATACTGCTTCAGCGACGGCTCCATACATCTGGTGAATTGGGGCCGTCCTCCATACTTCGGCTAGGTCTATTGAGCATACGCAGCCGCGGATGGCTGGGCAACTGTGGCAAATGAGTCCGTAACGTATACGCACGAGCCAGTGAGAAATTTAACGGGATTTTCAACTGATTTTTCTCTGAATAAGTTCATTACGTTTCCTTTTAGTCTTCCCTATTATTCCCCTCTTGATTAGGACTGCTCGAAAAAAAAAACTTGAAATCAGTAAGAATTAACCAGAAACAATCCGTTTTAGTACAGCCGTAAAAAGCGGCAGGATATCGCGCTCCAATGCCAATCTGTTTGAGCTTGACCTAGCGGCTTGCTCTGTTGACGTCAAGCACGACTCGCCAATCTCTTCTATCTGGCGTTCAGCGTCACTTATTTTGTATTGAGAATCTAGAAAAGTTGAAAAGGAGCCAGAGAAATCTTCGCTGTGTCGCCAAGCACGTCAACGAATCCACTAACAAAGAGAGCCTTCAAAGTGGCGGTGAGCTGTTGCGATGCAGTTTTTATCGGATGTAGGGTCCCGTGTGGGGAGTCCAAAACCGTAGTTATTTTTCGGAATGCTCTTCTGTGCTCGAAAAAGGCTTGTGGAAGTGTGAGCGCGAAGTCATCACGCTCTGCTGTTACTCAGCCGAATGGGGTGGGCTGGCGCAGTGGATAGCGATCTCGCCTCTCGGCCGCACCGAGTGGGTTTTACGGTTTGACCCCCGATACCGTCATAGTTTTTGCACGCATCGGATCGTTATCATTATGTGCTTACGTGACCACAGAAGTCAATTTGTACATGATTATTGCTTTAACTACTAAACACATGTAGCCATTTTCTGCTTTCATTTGAGTTACCTCTGAATGGATCGTATTTGCACTGTATCGAATCAACAACGATACTGTAAATGCACACAAACACATACACTTCACGGGATATGTCATGAATTAGGTTTGATGCGGTGAATACTTAACACTTAATAAAAGCATTAATTCTGCACAAACTGACTCATGTGATCACGCAAGCACATAATAATAATGACCCGATGTGTGCAAAAGTTATTGCGTCGCTGGGGTCGAGCCGTAAAACCCACTCGGTGCGCCCGAGAGGTGACATAGCTACCCGCTGCGCCAGTCGGCCACATCCGGTTGGGTGACAACAGGGCATGATGATCTTCGCACTCACGCTTCTACCCGCGTTTTTCTACCACAGAAGAGCATTCCGAAATAATTAACTACGGTTCCGGACTCCCCACACGAGGCCCTACGTGCTGTAAAAATCGAAAAAGCTCAATACAAGTTTGGAGGATCTCCTTATAAGATACTGGGCTGATCCCTTCGTATGCTCTGTGAATCCCAAATTGGCGCCGCTTATCCCAGAATAGTTTTGCTCGCCACCTGAAGCGGTTTAAATGAGTCGCAAAAACGCTAACAACAGAAAATTTTGGAAAGTTACTTTCCCTGACATTCCACTGATGGGGTTTTAATGGTGTTTTTATTAGCTCTTTCGGTACTTAGCTGGCTGCTGCCGGCGTCGAGATTGTACATGCTCGTAGAATAGTCGCAGAAAACGTTTTCGCACAGAAACAGGAAAGGAAGGGAACTCCGGGGTTTGTCTGATCATACATTTAAGATGCCTTGCCGGTACCAGCCCACGAAGTACCGTTCCCTTGAATGATAATTCCGGACCTGTTTTTCCCCTTCTGCTACACTCTGAAGATAATTTGATGCTGAAAGCTAGTGTATTTTTCTGTCCACTCTTTGTTGGTAGTGAATTGTTTATATTACATTGAAGTATTTATATTACGCTGCATTCGTTGAACTGTAGTTGTTGACCTTCTGAAGTTGGGACATGAAATGTTTTTCCTGTTTTTTTTTCATTTGAAATAACAGTTCACAGTTAATTATTTTTTAACGAAATTTAGCGATTTATTGGAAACTTGACGACAAATTTCCGTTAAAAAATCGTCAGAAAATTAACGGCGAGAACTCAGTGTGCACCCCTGAGGTAGATCTCATCGGCAATGAAACGATCGTATTTCTCTTATGTTTAGAGTACCAAGATGAACCGTTCGAAAAGTTCCTCGAGTCGCAGGAGATCACCGGGGAACTGCGCAGCTACATTGCAGACGCCATTGGAATTCTTCATCCGAATGCGACCACAAAAGAGGTGAAAGGACGCTCATATAAGTGCCGTCCTCATGCAGTTCCGCGTTATCTCGGCGTGATCACAGGGTCTGACAGCTGTGTGCCGCTTTGTCGACTCAGTGGGACGCTTCGGTCCCTCGCCGTTCCTCACGTCTCTCTACGGAAGCGGCGAGATTCCGCAGTGCTTCTGCCGGCTCTGCGCGGTTTTCGGCGGACTGTACTGCCTGGGAAGGCCAGTGGAGGCGCTGATTCATAAGGATGGAAAGTGCGTTGCAGCTGCTGAGTTCTCATATCCTCCTCGTTCATACTTCTACCTATTGCAGGGTTGTGGGCATCATTGCCGACGGGCACCGTGTCAACTGCACGCATCTGATAATGTCGTCCGAATACGTTCCAGCCGATGTGAAGTCACAAGGCGAAGAGAAGTGGATCGACCGAGCGGTGTACATCACGAATAAGTCGATATGGACGGAGGAGAAGGAGCATGTATGTGATAGAGGATACTGGTCGTTAGAGTTGCACTTACGTTCGAACAATTGTTCAAATATTAGGTTGGTGAAAGTGTCTCGCACCAAAAATTTTGAAAATTTTTCAAGATTTAACAGGAACTTCCAAGAACTGTTTTGTAGCACAAACACTAGAATATTTCGCATACGTAGAAATTTGCTTCTGAGGGCATGTAAAAACTGCGATTGCGGGGAAGACTGACTGACTCCGTGACTCGAACAAGGCTTCGCGACTGACTATCACTCAGTCTCTCCTTGTTCGTTTTCGTAGTAAGGACATTCTCGAGAATGTCGTCACGGGAGATGAATCCTGGGTCTTCCTCGTTAACCATACTCGGAAGGTCTAGCGGCTCCCTCAAGGAGAACCACAACCTCAAGGCGGACATCCACCAGAGGAGTGTAATGCTGTTCTGTTGATGGGATTCTCAAGGAAGGCTCTATCATGAGCTCCTTGACGAAGGCACCGCGATTATAGCGACCATCTATGCCACACAGCTGCAGAAGCTGAGCGAGGCCATGTCCCGCAAACGACGAGAGCGGAGGAATGTTTACCTTCCTCACGACAATGCTCGTCCAACATTGCAAGGTCGCCTCGCCAGAAGTTGCAGGAGCTTGCCCCACCCACCGAACGTATTCGCCAGATCTTACGCCATCGGATTACCACCTATTTCGAGCTCTACAGCAACACCTAAGGGATAGGTGCTTCAACGACCAAACCGAACTGGTATCTGAGGTGGAGCATTTCTTTGAGTCACAGCTGACTTCATTCTGGAAGCAAGTATTTCGTAATCTTCCCAGCAGATAGCAGAAGCTTGTAGATGTAAATGGTAATTACTTCGAAGATTGAAGTCGTTCACAAGAGAAGCAATAAAAGTTTGAAAAAGTTACGCTGTGGTGCAAGATTTTTTCACCAACCTTATAGTTTCGATCGCCTTTTTGTTCTGTTAGTTGAAAATCATTAATACCTGCTGGTTGAACGCGAAAGCAGACATCGAGACAAAGATTTGTTCGATCATTGCTGATGTGATGTTTAAGTTCTTCTGTGATGGAGAATTACTACGCAAGCAGGTCTGACTACACATATACCATTTTCACGTGAAATTGGTAGCTTCTCAAATCAATTTGGACACTCTATTTAGCTAGCCTGAGGCTTGTGAAATCAAACTGAACATCTTCGAAATCATAACGAGTGTGTTCTGTGTTAAATTAAAGACTATAAGAAGTTTAGAATAACTATCGTCTCGTTCGTTTCCAAGGAGAATTCGACACAACCTTCTTGAAATTTTCAAATTGCTCGTCGAGCTCGTCGCGATTTTTGTTAAACTGATAGAGCAAATGCTTCTTACTTGAAACAGCAAAGTGGATATGTGTTCTTTCCTGCAATTTACGTCAGAATTTCTTCTCAAAGAAATAGAAATTCAAAAGAATTTCTAAAAAAAATTCTAATTTCTTCCTAAGAAATTTCAAACAGTATGTCGACTTGGTGGGATAGGTAGACTTTAAAAAAATTCAAAAAAGTCGGAACAAGTTTTCCATAGATAGGAAAATATGTTAACCTTTTTGAAAGCTTTTGGTTTAGTCTGGAAGGTGCTCGTTTATATTTTAAAAGATGAAAGATTTGTTTTCAAAAGCCCTTTTCCATTGCTTGCCGTGAAGCTTATGTACGGGCCGTGTACTAGGGCTTTCGCTGGCCACTAATTTTGCGCAGGTAGACGGATAGAAGCATGTAGGTCAGAGGGACGCATTAGCTTTTTTACATATGCTAGGATAGGATATGCTAAAAGTAGTTCAAATGCATAACTATGGATTTCAGGTGACGCTATTGAACCTATTCCAATTGGATCCGCCATCGGCTCTGCGTCTAATCGAGGAAGGCTTTGAAGTGTGCACGGCTCCGAAAGGATTTTGTGAGTTGTTATGGGAGAAGGTTTGGGATTTGTTTAGCGTGGTTCGGCTCGAGGTTTGACACGTGCACACTTTATTGAGACCACGACTCTTCTGCTCATGTGACAATTGAGAAGCCTTCAATGAAATTTACTTATCCTTCCAAGCTCAAAGACTCTGATGAGGGCTGTGAAGCGATGGCGCGACTACTCCGAGGAAATCTCTAATGTCATCCTGCTATTCCTTTTGCAGTTGTATCTCATGTATACGGTCCTGTTAAGAAGATCACAGTGAACGAAACCGAAGCAGCCCTGAGGAAGATGAAAACAGGCAAAGCCTCTGATTCCAATGACCTGCCACCCGACCTGTGGAAGTCGAAGGGCTAGTGCTCTGCTGACTGGCTGACAGAGCTTTTCAATCAGGTTGTTGCTGAGAGAAAAGTACCTGAAAGCTGGCAGCAAAGCACGATATTGTTCGGACTTAAGCTAAACGTCAAAAAGACTGACAAGGAGAGCCGGATCTATCCTAGTCCGAGGGCGCCACATAACTAAAAAGTAGGTAACAAAATGAATTGAGACTTACCCAGCGGCTCCTAGAGAACGAGTTGGAACATAAAGGAAACCAAAAACGAGCGAACAAACAAAAAATAAAAAATCGCCGCGGTTTACAACCGTCTGGGCGGGCAAAGAGCGACGGAATGGATGCATGCCGCGTGCTGACCGCTGTCTGACATGTTATAACCAGGATCCAGCATGGTGAGGAGGGCTCACAACTTTGCCGGCTTACAACCGCAACAAATGCAATTTTTTTTGCTTTTTCTTGTAACTTTTCTTGTTTAGGTCCCATGTTGTTCTGTGGAGGTCGCTCGTCTCAAGTCTCAAGTGGATTTGTTACAAATAACACTTTTTAGTTATGTGGCCCCCGGACTAGGATAGATCCGGAGAGCCTCCAAAAGGCGATGAGCTTTGCGATGGAATTTTTACAGGATGTAGAATCCCGTGTGAGTCGAAAAGCGTAATTAATTTTTTCGGAATGCTGTTCTGTGGTCAAGAGAAAGCGTGTGGACGCGTGAGCGCGAAGTTCGTGACGCCCTGCTGCCACCCAGCCCAATGTGGTCGGTTGGCGCAGCGGGTAGCAATGCTACCTGTCAGCTGCACGGGGTGGGTTTTACGTTTCGACCCCCGGTGTCGTCATGGTTTTTGCACACGACAGGTCATTGTTATTATGTGCTTGCGTGGTCACAGGAGCCAATTTGTACACGATTATTGCTTTTAGTAATTGTTAAGCATTTACTGATATAAAACCAAATTCACGACCTATCCCGCGAAGCGTATGTGTTTGTGTACATTTACGGTATCGTTGTTGATATGATGCAGTGCAAATACGATCCATTGAGATGTAACTCAAATGAAAGCAGAACAGGCTACATTTTCTTACTAAAAGCATTACTTGTGTACAAATTGACTCCTGCGGTCACGCGAGCGCATAATAACGAGCTACTGTATGCAAAAACTAGGGTGAAACCGGGGATCGAACCGTGGAACCCACTCGGTGCTGCCGAGAGGTGACATCGCTATCCACTGCGCCAGCCGACCACATTCGGTTGAGTGGCAGTAGGACATGACGAACTTCTCGCTCACGTTTCCACACACCTTTTTTCGACCACAGAAGAGCATTCCGAAAAAATAACTACGGTTTTGGACTCCCCACACGGGACCCTATATCCTGCAAAAATTCTATCGCAAAGCTCACCGCACTTTGGAGGCTCTCCTTTGAGTACTTGACGATGGATGTGGTTGAGCGAGGATCTATTAAGATAAGTGGTACTGAGCTCTCTCGAGTTACATCTTTCAAGTATCTTGGATCAGCAGTCACGTCCGATGGCAGCCTAAGGTTGGAGGTGAACACACGCGTGAATGCAGCCAGGTCCAAATAGGGCTCGCTGACTGGGGTGCTTTGCAAGAGGACAATACCTGAGCACCTCAAAGGTTTATAGAACTGTCGCCCACCCAGTAGCGACATACGGTGCTGAGTGATGGCTCGTGACGAAGGAAATCGAAAGCCGCCTCAGTGTAATGGAGACGAAGATGCTACGATGGACGGCTGGAGTTACGCGTTTGGACCGCGTTCGTAACGACACCATACGGCAGAGGTTCGGTGTCGACCCAGTGACCGAGAAGCTGCGCGAAGCTCGTCTACGATGGTACGGCCACGTCCTTCGCGCTAACGACGACACCGTCCGTAAGATTAGCTTGAATCTTGAGCTCCCTGGAAAGCGGCCCAGAGGATGCCCGAAGCAACGTTAGTTAGATACGTAGCACTGGACTTAAAGATAGCTGGTGTGCATCCTGATAATGCATTTGATGGGGAGAATTGGCGTCACCACACCAGAAGAGCGGACCCCGCCGCGAAGCGGGATAGACGCTATTGAAAATGGTGATGATATGGTTTCCAAGCTCAAAAACTGTAGAAGCGTTAAATTAGCCTGAAACTCAGTGACATCTGCGGCGGTGGTAGTGCGAGGCGAATCGAATTGAAAAAGAGCATTTGATGATAAACGTTTCAGACCTTGTGCATCTGACTGGAAGAAAGACTGCTGATGAGTCGTCAATCCCGAAGATTTGCCAGCGAATTTTCGCTGAGCCTGATAGTGGTAAGTAGAGCTTGCAAAATTGATAAGCAACAAGCTGCGGCTCTGTCTTTCGCAGAAGGATGGTGTCGACCGCTCAGTCATCATTAATTGACTGTGAATGTGGTTTAGGCGTGAGGGTTTCAGACAGACCGTCTCCATGCTGGTCGCTTCGCTTCGAGGTCCTAACCACGGCATCTCTTGAGCTACCTATGGACAACGCTGTATGTGTCTCGGGTGCAGATCATGCGCTGGACTATGCAACGTCTATTGACGAGGTAAAAATGAATAGTCGGAGTGCTTCATTAAATGCAGCAGAGAGCCTTTTACGGTCTCACCATCAGTAGTAGTTGTGAATCCTCAATCTCTCGAGCAAGTTCAAGAGAGGGGTGATGGTCACGGAAGGGGGTTGAGCGCTACGTGAAGGGTATCCACTCAAGTTCAAGAACGCTCTGTTTGGTCCTATCAATTATTTTCAGCAGCGCTTTCTATTTATAGTGATTTTTATTTGAAATCTTGGTATTGTTAAATCGAGGTCAGCAAACTTTTTGAAGGATCGTCGGTCCATTGTGAAAATACGAAAATATCGGCTACAACTATTGAACCATTTAGGCCCAACGAGTGTTCTCGGCGTTCTGGCCAGACCGCGACTTCTTGCCGCGGTCGTTGCCGAAACCCGAAGAGGAAGACGAAGGCGTAGTTGAGGGAGAGCCGGTGGAGCAGGTCGCGTGAACACGACGGATCGCTTCGAACATGTGCGTGATGGTGTTGTGGTGGTTCTGCTTTTGTTCGGCTTCTGTCTCGTAAGGTAATTAGCATGAGTTCCTTTGAGTGTTTCGAGTGCGCTGAATGGGCTAACGAAGCTACATGTGAGTTTCCTGACGTTGACTGGGCTTTAATCGATGGTGCAGCTGGAGAACGGCGAAAAATCGGCTCAGTGCTTCCTCCTCGCTTCGGTGTCCTGTACCGCTAAGGGCTTGGCAGCTTGGAATGGTTCCATCGGCTTTTAGAACATTCTTTCCTCCTTTTCTTTCACGCTGGTTACACCTAAAAACCCTGGCGAATTCCGTGGTGGTGCTTCTCCGGGGGCGATTGGCTTTTCCGTACGTCGAGCTTCTGAGTGCTCGTTCCGATTGCCCATGTATGGTCAGCTTGACAAGTTGCGCGTTTGGTTCGGTTTCACGAAGTTATTCTCATACCTTTCCTTCACTTCCCTTCTATCTATTGTTAAGTTGCTTATGTGTAAACAACGTGAATGTGCACGGTACATAGATGTGATAAAATAGTACTCAAATCGTCCGAAAAAATTGTAGACGAGAGTTTTCCATTGCACCTACGGCTACTTGTGATCTGCTTTTACACGTTGAACGTCAGCACATATGATGATTCCCATTGAAAACGCGGTTCCTTCTCTTCGCTTATTCGCTTTGGAATAAATATTTTGCCTCGAATTGCGGAAAGGTGTAGAAGGCGAAGAGGGAATTAGGTAAGATCGTTGAACTTACGTAGAACTGTGGCTCAGAGCTCATGAATTGTCGGTTTCAAGGAGCAACTGGTTGCCATTGCTCTCTGATCTGGGGCCAGATTCATCAACCGCTCATCGTTCTCTAACGGTGAAAGCACCTCCAATCCTCCTGATATGACATTTGTAGCATCAGGCTTTGGTGGTATTTTCACCGTTAGAGGATGGTAAGCAGTTAGTGGATCTGGCCCCTGGTTAAACGGCCAGCAACTCGCTTTTTGGTCAGGAAGAATACCTTGTGTGGTTACAAAAGAGTTCGGCATTGCGATGATGGAGCCATCATTTTCCCCAGCGGCGCAGTGGAGAAAGAGTCCAGGACTTCTGCCTCAATCTCTTCGGTGGACATGCCGTGCCCTCTCTCGTTCTCAGATCCGACACGCGGCCTCATCGGTGAAGAAACGTACAGCACCTGGTCCCGGCAGAACCAGGCCTGAGCATCTTAAGAACACTGGCGTGCTCTTCACACGCTGCTTGTCGGAGTGCAAGGTTCCATCTCAGTGGAAGACCAGCAAGACCGTTTTGCTGTACAAGAAGGGAGACGTGCACGACATTGGAAACTGTCGCCCGATTTGCCTGTTGTCCGTAGTCTACAAGCTGTTCACTCGAGTGATCCTGAATAGGATCAGCAGAACGCTGGACAAAGGACAGCCATGCGAGCAAGCAGGATTTCGGAGAGGATTTAGAACGATCGACCACATAAGGACATAACGAAGCTCATCGAAGCACGCGAAAGTACAAGCTGCCGCTGTGCTTTTCATGGACCTGAAGAAGGAATTCGACCCTGTCGAAGCGGAATTGGTCGTCGAAGCCCTGCTCACTAAGGGCTTTCCTACTAAATACATCAGAGTCCTTCGAGAGCTGTACAGTGGATTCACGACCAAGATTTCACCATTCTACAACGGCGCCTTCATCAACGTGAAGAGAGAGACTCTGCAAGGGAGTACCATACCTCGAGCCTCGCTTCGCTATCGAGGTCGTGCTCATGATAACGAGCATTAGCCAAGCCGAGCGAATGCTGGCCGACTTTGATCATGTACGTGCAACTGAATCTTATGAAGATTCTATTAACGAGGAACAGACAGTTTCTGTTGCCTCATGCTTGCTCAGTGGAGCGAGTTGCTTTGGTCTCGAAGTCAAGATGCCCAACGACGTGATGTGGCAGCTGGGCAGAAGAAGGCGAGCGGCTGAAGAGGTTTTCAAGTGCGTCCACGAAATATTGTAAGAAATAGATAACATCGGGCTGTATGTCCGAGTATTCGATTGTACCGTTTATCCTGCGCTAACGTACATCTCTCAAACCTTGGCCCTATGGAAGCAGGATGTTATTTAAAGAGGGATTAAGAGGACAATGTAGGGGTGGCACGACTAGAACAAAGGTGAAGACAATTTCGATACGCAGGGCAAGGAACGTTGCCGCTTGAGCGCGACGTTTGAAATGACCTCAAGTTAGATCAAATCCGATCAGGAGTCGAATTCATCAACGACTTACACAACTTTAACAGAGAATTCACAGCGGAAAACTCAGATAACGCGGCTTATCGCTCACCATATCGCTTGATAAGCAGCACTATCAGGGAATTTCGACTGTAATTTTCTCTGTTAAACTGCTGTAAGTCGTTGATGAATCCCGCCCTAGACAGTAGATCCATGAAGTGTGTTTGTGTGTTACAAGGAGACTATCCCAATGCTGGGTTTGATATGTGGTGTTTGCATTTGATCAGAAGCGGCTCTGCCCAGCAAGCACGAAAATAAGTGTCCTGACCTGAGTCCTGTACTGAAAAGAGTTACGGCTGATAAAACATGACGGGCAGTAGCCTCTCGCCTCTCGCTTCACCTAGAACTAATTTCTGCTAGAGTTCCCCTGGGGCCAGATTCATCAACCGCTTACCGCCCTCTAGCGATGAAAATACCGCCAAACATCCTGGTATGGCACTCATCAGTATCAGGTGTGGTGGTATTTTTATCGTTAGAGTGCGGTAAGCGGTAGATGAATCTGGCTCCGACTGAATTCGCTTTAACAGATAGCTCCAAGAAGACCTGCGATCTAACATCGACCGAGGCGAACATGCTTATCGCGCTTGTGTAAAGTTTTTTTTTAGAGACGTGTGTTTACACAGGCGGCAAAGCAAGTGCACCCTGTCGTTTCCTCTTCACTACCCTCAAAGAAGTTCAGTTCTAAGATTCCTTCAATACGCCCCGTTTATAGGGTACCACCAGCCACTAACAATCGTTTGTAGCGAGACAGAATTGTAGATACACGTTCAACACGATTCGACTCTAGGGAGTGGGCTATTTAGATCCTAAAGGTCCAACTGTGTAGTGGTTTTCTCGTAGTAGCTTGCCCCAAAAAGCGTAGATTGGATATCAGAACCATTACTTGTCCGCTTGTGCAATGTCATCGTTAGGAATGAAATCCACCCTCCCCATTCCAAACACGAATTGGAAGGATTTCATTTATTAATCCATTTGTCTACTTATTTATATATACGAAAGCAGGATGAACACGCGATCAGCGTCGCGAAGCGTGGAATCGAGAGGACGATGCTCGGAGTGACTCACGACTCACGCAAGTGAGAGAAGGCCTCCGGAGTTCCGAGCTTCGCCGACGTCCGAAGATCAGAGACGCTGTCGCATGGGCCAAGTCGAAAATTAGGTGGGTCGGCCACGTAATGCGCTTCGCAGACACCCGCTGGACAAGAGCCATCACCGACTGCATTCCGCGGGATGTCAAAGAACACCGGGACGCCCACCAACGCGTTGGTCGGACTTCTTCGTGAAAGCCCTGAACGACCGATATGACGCTCTTCGTGTCCCTCGAGCGAGGAGGATCCATTGGACCACTCCGGCACGCGACAGAGACGAATGGAGACGCTGCTGGCGCCCGCTCGAGCAAGTCGATGATCAACGGGACGACAGGTGATACAGGTGATACAGGTCTACTTATTTATGTTATAAGGATAAACCAACATACCACAGCTAAGTATACATGGACTGTGGCAATTACTGGTACAAGGGGGGAGGTACACCCGACCACTGCTGGGGGGGGGGGGGGGGAGGGGGCGTGCGATATTCCTCTCATCCTCTTGCTCACCCACCCCCAACTCCCTAGGCTTCACCAAGAGTCTAACGGCTGCCTTACGAAACCTCTGACACGCAAAACAAAAGTTTCCGGTCCGCAGAACAGCGGTGTACCTCCTGACGCCACGCCCCCATCAAGGGGCGGGTGTACCTCCTGTCGCGCTGCCTAGGTACATACTTCGTGATCGACTGTCGGAACAGCCTCCATCAGAGCTTTGTGGAAGGAGATTGATTGACACCTAACCACTAGGTAAACGTGCCTCGACGCAATGCTACTATGAGGGGGCCAGCCCACGTATGAACGAGTTTTTACCCGTTTGATCTAGGCCCTCTCTCGCTGCAACTTGCATTACACGTATGTACGCGTCAGTTTGCTTACAATGTGGGAAATTCCACGTCACCATGTCCGTCTGCTACGCTTAAGTCGTCGAAGCTCATGGGCTGCCCCCCCCCGTGGTATCATTGCGCCCGTGCCCCTTGCATCCGGCTGGGCAAACGCTCGTGGTGCCTCAAATTGTCGTGTCATATCCGAGCAACCAGCATGACATCAGGGCTTTCAGAGGCCGGATTCATCAACAATTAACCCGTGGGTATGCGGGTGATAAGGGGTAGAGATAAGATAAGAGTCAGGCAGAGATAACGCAAGAGTCAGAGACGCAGGCTTCATTGTGGGTATCTCTACCCCTTATACCCGCAGGTTAGTCGTTGATGAATCCGGCCCCAGGAATGCGGCTATGCAGGAAAACTTTTGCGGTTATCACTGCGAATCGCGTGGTAGGCGCAATTTCAAGTCAGTGATCGGTTTCACTCATTTCTACGACTGGGCATCTACAAAGCTGTGGTTCGTCATTGATCTCTGATCCAGTTCTTGCTGTGCTAGTTGCTTGTATTAAAAGAGTTGTGGGTGCAAGTCTAGATCGGGGGTACACGGTAGCAATTGTACCTAATCCCCTACTGCCGTTTGGATGTCTCCGCGCCTGCTACAGCATTCCAAACCTGCACATCATACAGGCCGTTGTCATCGGAGCTCGTTTCTGTCATTGAGCGCGTAAGCTTACAGACATCTCTAGGAAGGATAAGACCACTCAGACACCGAAGGATAAGGCATCCAAGCTGCTGGTTCTAAAACCGCTCTCGCCGCTGAAAGGGGAGTACGCAGGTGGTTTTGCGGTCGAAGAGCGCAGAACCAGAATAGGGAAGGGACTACGGGGTGTGGGCTATCCAAGCTGCTCGTGATATTAGGGGGGGGGGCAAAAGTAATGAGACAAATTGAAGAAAAATCTTTATCTCTTTGTAACTCAATTACAACTCAACTATGCTGAGGAATGTATTTGCCATTAAGGGCAATGACCTTGCTGCCATCGCTCAGCCAACTTCCTGATCCCATCCTTCCAGAACTGCTTGGGCCTGGTGTTGATCCACTGCTCGTTATGGTTTCCGAGGACTGCTTGGATCCTTGTGTCCCTTCCGACCATGGAGTCCTATAGGTTCAAGAAGTAGTGGTAGTCGCATGGAGAGATGTCTGGCGAATACGGTGGGTGAGGCATGTGAACGTAGCCCAGCTGATCAAGCTTATCCGTGGTTACTTGTTCCCGATGGGGTGTCGGCGTTGTCGAAGAGGAGAACCATCTTGAAGCGCTGCGAATGAATGAGAGCGAGTCGCCGGCCCATCTCCTCTATTTCGTTCACCATGGCCTTGGAGTTCATCGTAGTGCTCTTGGGAAACAGCTTCCGGTAAACCGATCCACGGGCGCAGACCCAAAAGCTCCAAAGGTGCTTCTCGCCGTGAGCATCTCGCCGGCAACAGGTCACCAATCCTCACCCAGACTCGCTGCTTGGCAGGGTTAAGGTAGAAGACGTACTTCTCATCTTGCTTGAATATTGAGCCCAGGCTGCTCGGGGTTGGGAATTGGGCGAGATTTGCGCGACACAGGTCGACTCGTCAGACTGGGGTTTCGGCATGAGACAGACTGAGGTTTTGGCATGCTTCTTGAAAGGGCGGAAGTGGTAACTTCTCGGATGGGCTTCAGTAAGTAGCATACAAACATACAAATACGATAAGCACGAAACCAGACTCCAGCCACGAGATATATGGAAACGGCATGGGGTGTCTCATTACTTTTGCCCCCCCCCCCCCCCCCCTAATAGAACCGCTCTCGTTGCTCAGCAGGGATTACGCATCGATCGGATTTCCAGGTGGATGCGAACGCGATCCACGACGCAATGGCAGCAACCACACGTTATAGTAACCCGTAAACCTGCACATCAACCCGCAATTCTAACGGCAGTAACGAATTATTAGGTTGGTGCATAAGTTCTCGGACATTTGGGGCATGAAATATTTATTATCACAACATACGAACAACGATATCAAATCATTTGAAGTAACCACCCTTTACATCAATTGTCTTTCGCCAACGTGCTGGTAAGTCATGGATGCCTTTTCTCCAGAACGTGGCCGGTTGTGATTCGAAAAATGTGAGCAGTGCCTCCTTGACATCCTCTCGGTTCCTAAATTGCTGGCCGTATAAAAAAGCGTTGAAGGCTTGAAAACAAATGATAATCAGAAGGGGCTATCCTCGAACGACTGTTGAGTGACTAACACCAAGAGTACGTGATAGTTCGCGAGTGGTTTGGTATGGGTCCGCTTCCACTCTACTTCGGAGGCCATCCAAATCCAGTGTCATCGGGCGCCCTTCTCGTTCGTTATCTACAACGGAGAATTCACCAACTGCAAACTTCGAGAACCACTGGTACACAGTACTTCGAGCAGGAGCACTCTCGTTGTAAACATCCTTCAGGCGACGATGCGATTCGTTGGCATTGAGGCCAGATTGATGCAGGAATAACATGACGTGCCGAATAGGCGTCTCAGTTGGGATGAATTGCTCAGCCATAATAGCTGACGTTAACAACGCAGAAGTAAATGTTAGGAACAGTTTTGTAGCCCTTTCCTTTCTCTATCGATCGATCATTTACGCGTTGATTCATGTGAGAAATTTGACGGGAAAATGCGGTTCCATTTCAGGAGGGATCAAATGTCCGAGAACTTACGCACCAACCTAATAGTTATAACTAAGGACAGGATACACCCCTCCCATTCCCAAAACTTATGCGTTTTTATTTGCTTTTGTCCTATAATGTTTGAAGGAAAATGTCGAGCACTGTTTAATCATAAACATTATTCAAGAGAACACCTAGGTTTGCTGCGGTTGAAAACACTGCCGGTGCAAGTCCAAAGACGGATCCAGTCATGTGCTCCTTCGTAACATACAGAAGATTCGCCAAAAACGTATGGAATGAACACGCTAAACACGGTTGTGTATCCATTATAACGCCAGAAGAACACCTAGCTCTACTACGGCTAGGGAAGGGCTGTCAGAACAAAGAAGACGCAGGGTAGATCCCCTTTATAGACTTGCATCACACTGCCACTCATGAGGGATATCCATCTATCTGCATACTCTACGACTATATAATTGAGTCAGCTAGCCGTCGATAACCTTTGAGTGATGTTACTCGCGCGGAATACGCCTCTTCGTATACCACGCGGGCGAAGTTTGTCATTCAACGTAGGATGTTGCTGCACGAGGGGAAGCGCGAGCTCTTCCTCATTGACAAAACGGCGACTGTGCGCGTTTCTGAGCGTCTGGATTCAAAAGAAGTGTCGACGACGTTGTGTAGGGAGCTTCTGGATTCGGAAGACTTGTCAACGTCATGAAGGGAGTGCTGTTGAGAGCGGTTGCGGAGCAATCTGGGGCCGGATCCATTAACGATTTACAGCAATTTAACGGGGTCAAATTTTCAAAAGCTTAGGTACGAGATGAACCTTACTCTCGGGCTCTGTCCTAAATATCATCTGTCGTTATAGATCTTGATAGGCTTGGCACTGCTAATACAGTTTAGGTGTAGTTTGGAACTTGAGGAGCGGAAATCGGTCTGATGGTGAGAGCGTCTGTCGCATAAATCAATCACAGAGATATCATGTGAGTCCATCTGTTTGCTCAGCGCACTACACGGCACCATTTAGTGAGCTGTAAATGCTGCTGCGAGTTTGCTTAGAAGTGGTTCTTGTTCAGATTTACATTAATATGGCAATAACAGGAACAGCACTCACAGGTGTCCTTAGTCCTACAAGGATCAGAAATCCGTCACTATTCATTCTTTGGAAGGTGAGTCAACGAAGCGAAAGCTGCAAGGAATCCTCGGCGCTAAGTGAGTCCGGGGGGGGGGAGGCCCTTGTAACGTTTAGACAATTCTCCGAAATTCTATATCCCTATTGACACGCTAGTGCATTGCACTCTTGTACTGGACCATACTGGCTGGGTTTAAGAGTACGGTAAGGTGTATGGTCAGAGGGCATTCCTGTGACGATGACTACGTACATAATCTAGTCCAACTTGTGTATAAACGGAATTAGTCTGAGATTTTGGCTCCCGCTCCCAGGTGCTGTAACTCTGTCGGAGGAGGTGCCGGCTGTAGCGTGCACCCGATACCAGGGTTTCGGTTCGGATTTCCCGTCCAGGGGCCGGATTCATCAACGACTTACATAACCTTAACAGAGGATTCACAGCGGGAAACTCAAATAACACGGCTTATCGCTCACCATATCGCTTGATAACCCGCGCTATCAGGGATTTCGGCTGTAATTTTCTCTGTTAACCCATTGACGACCGCGCGGGCCTTTTTCGACCCGCAGTTTTTCTGTCGCGTGGGACCGCGCGGGCCGATTTTGGCCCGCGGTTATAAAACTGTTCGGTACGGCCTATTTCTCGCTTTTGCCGTAGTTTACGAGTAATCATTAGATATTTTGGATCCTAACAATGCTACTGTGCTGTGGTCTGGCAGTTATTTACTTCTAAGCACTGATAAAATCAAATAATAAGCACCACACACTATTCAAGCTGCACAAAGATCGGCACTATTCACAAACAGCTACTCACATCTTGTAAAAATAGTCATGCAGAGAATAGCTAGTCATATTTCTTGTAAAAATTTTGAAAACAGTTTAGACAAAAATATGTCAAACACCTGCTACAACATGTAGTCACCTTATTTGCACGATTCGCGGCAAACGTGCGTCCTTTTTCTTCGTAGGCCTTCTTACAAGAGCAAATTCATCTTCTAAGTTTTGCTTCAAACCTGTTCCGGCCTTCTCCAATATGAGAGGGAGCTTTTGGAGAGGGGGCTTCATTCGGAATATCGTGAATTAGTGTTTTCGCGAGATTGCAGCGTCCGTGCGGTCCCAGCGTGCGGTCCCAGCGCGCGGTCCCACGCGGCAGACACGCGATTTTCCGCGCGGTCGTCAATGGGTTAAAGTTATGTAAGTCGTTGATGAATCCGGCCCCATCTCAATTAACTCTATCATACCTCTGTGGTCGGTGAATTGATACCGGACTTGTCTAGAAAGGATAACCGCTGACTTGTTCTTCGGCTGGCAAGCGCAAGTCATTGTATGGCCAAATACGCATTCAGATCGCCTCCACAACATTATGTAAAAGTAGAATGCGTGGCGCATTCCGAAAGGGATTGAGAAACGCCGTCTTTATCCTTTATCCCCCACTTCCGAGAACTCAGGTCCCATCTGTGCTTAAACAAGTGCAATTATATTTAGTACAGTGAGTGGACAACTAGTCCACACGCCCGTTGGCGAAGGAGCGCGGAATCTTTCGGGCGCCCTGTTCTCTTAGTCCTTCTCTCCCTGCCCCGTGAAGCGTTCAACTGTAGTTGTTCCCGAAAGTGTACAGTTGGGTTCCGCGACGCGTCGACTGTGGAGAAGAGTGCTCTGATGTCAATTTCGTGCTCTGATGCAAGCATGGACATGTGGCTTAGTTGCCCCCTTAGTGTATTGTAAAAATTTTCTGCTTAATCATGAAAGTGATGAAATATAAGCTAAAAAACCAGAAGAGAATGAACCACATTTCACATGATGATAGTTGACAAATATCTATGAGATAGTCGGTTTAGTCAGTTCACTCTCGCGTTAATGGTTCAAAGAGGAACGTCACCATTCTTGGAGAACCGTTAGTATTTCGAAATGGTCGCAAAGCACAGAACAGATTTCTTAAGGTGAGTCAATAAAAAAATTAAAATCAAGTTAATATGGGTTTTCATTCGGCCCTCACACTTGTCTCTTTCATTTCTTTCATTTTTATACGTTTGGTAATGTTAAATGCTACATTTGAGTCCTTTTTTGCAAACATTCTTTGTGATACTGATCAACTCCGTTTCAGGCGGCTTTGTCGGAGAAATTAGCATCATGGGATCCTATAAATGTTTCGAAGCGTGGTATTCCAACAGACAGACTCGTCAATATATACGAGAAATGGGGTCATGGCAAATACGGCGTTATCCTTACTGGCAATGTGGGAGTGGATCCGGTCGGTTCGACACTGATTCTTTGGCGTTATCGCTAAGGAGAGGCGCCTTATAGAGGTCGAATGCGGGCGAAGGAAAAACAATGGTAACATCACACAATTGTAGGAAGGACAGGAATCATATATGAAAATTCGGATCTATCCTAGTCCGGGGGGCCACATAACTAAAATGTATGTAACGAAATAAATTGGGACTTACCAAGCGGCTTCTAGAGAAGAAGATATGGCCTAAAGTAGAAAAATTTGCAGACAAACAAACGAAAAAATTGCATCTGTTGTGCCGCGGTTTTAAGCCGGCGAAGTTATGCCTCCTTCTCACCATGTTAGATCCTGGTTATAACATGTTAGACTGCTGTCAGCACGCGCCATGTGGCTTTAGACGCGCTCCTCACCATGTTAGGTCCTCGTTATAACATGTCAAGCGGTGGTCATCACGCGTCATGCCTCCATTGCGTCGCTTTTTGCTCGCCGAAACGGTTGTAAAACCACGGCGATTTTATTTATCTTTTGTTTGTTCGTTCGTTTTTTCTTTTTCTCAGGTCATTTCTTCTTCTCTAGGAGCCGCTTGGTAAGTCCCAATTAATTTTGTTACATACATTTTAGTTATGTGGCCCCCCGGACTAGGATAGATCCGAAAATTCTATTAGATTGGAAACGGCTACGCCGAGATCAAGATACTTTATTCCTGTCCCTTTTTCGTGTAGCAAAAGGTGGAAGGTCATTTCCTCCTTCTACGCCATACACTGGATCCGATCGAAAGTCTTCGGACGATTGGATGATTCGGATAACCCCAATTTCGCGAACCCGGATTTTTGAATGATTCGGATGCGGGCAATTTCGCTGTTCACGCGATTGCTGGATTTTCGGCAACATGGAAGCTCCCACTCTCTTCACCTAAAACAAAGCCGTTTCATCTTTGGAGTTCTGAAAGTAGACACACTTACTACCTTGGAGAGTCCCAACTCGGTAGTACTACCACATAATAAAACTTGAAGCAGTGCAGAACAACTTCGTTATGTAGATACTTTGGATAAGGCTGGGTTTTAGTCTCCATATCACCTGCACCTGTACGCAAAATATTTGATATCTCCTCGCGCGCTGTTCGAGGAAAGAGGTACGACGACTTCATCATGGTCTACAAAATCCTAAATTCAATGAACGGTCTGCCTGTGGGATAGTTTTACACGGTTTTGCCTTCCACCAGTGGAGGTTTACGTGCAGAACTTCGTTCTTCAATATCGAAGAGTTGCTCGAGTTCTTTACACAAAGGGCTGGTTCCGATTTCATAAAATTAGCAAGAACATATCCAATTCTTGACTCCTGGAGGAAATTGAAGAGGCTTTTGGACAGTCATTTCCGAGATGCTTAATTGCTTACCTTCTTTCGAGTGTGGGAATTTTCCAAATTTATATCCAAGCCATGATTATGAGGAACGGCCAAGCTTCTGATGCCCCATTCTCGCTCAACGGAACGAACATCTCCAAGTGCTCCAGCTCCGTGTATCTGGGTCGCGAAGTCAACAACGGTCAACGACCTAGCGCGAGAGCTGAGCAGAAGGAAACGAGCAGCTTGAGGAGCTTGCAAGAGCGTCGAAGAAGTCGTGAAGAAGACGAAAAACATCCGGCTTCGTGCCCATCTACTCGACTCGACTGCCCTTCCTGCGCTAACGTGCGATTCATATATATGGGCCATATGAAAGCAGGACGAATACGCGATCAGCGTCGTGCATCGAAGAATCGAGAGGTCGATGCTCAGAGTGACACGACCTACGCAAGCCTCTGGAGTTCCAAGCTTCGTCGACGTTTGAAGATTAGAGAAGGTTTGTCGCGTGGGTAGGAACAGCAGGACGCCCACCACTGCGTTGGTCGGGCTTCGTCGTGAAAGCCCTGAACGAACGATTTGCGCTCTTCTTTTCTCTCGAGCGAGAGGACCCATTGGAAAACTCTGGCACGCGATAGTGACGAATGGAGACGCTGCTGGCGCCCGCCCGAGCAAGTCGATGATCTAAGGACGACAGGTGATACACGTGATGTTCAAGAATTAGTTCTTGCTCATCATTCATCATGTTCTCCTTTTCTGACTTTCTGATTTTTCTTGTTGAAGTTTTTGCAATATCCTCCAGGAATTGTTCACGTTTCGCATGAATTTCTGGTATAAACAAACGAATAAAATAGTGGTTCCAATACTTGAAAAAACTGAGCATGACATGTCAGAACGATGTTTTGTTGCGATCAAAACTTCTAGCGCCAGGCGGGACTCGAACCCGCACCTCCCTCTGGCTGGGCGGTGTAAAGGCGTAGAGCATTCCCGGGCCAGCCACTTGAGGCTCGAAGAAACTGATTTGAATTGTTTTTATCAAGACTGAAGTGATCCAACACCGATAGGCCTGCCACGCGGAATTAGATAGTGATGCGACCAAACGCGTTGGAGTCACCTCAAACTTGGGTAATTAAACCTTTGTTTTTAATACTACACCACTGCAACGCACGCGGCTAACGGAACAAAATATTAAAGCATCGATGGTAAAGCACTATGATGAGACAGGACAATAACCTGAATAAATGCGAGGATAAACATAGACAAATATGAGGATACTACGCGAAACACAAATAGAGACCAACATGATACCAATATGAATAGCACCGATATCATATGAGAGACCCTGAACAGGCTAAGTGACATAGCAAAGACACAACGCTAAGGATGTGGCAAGACTAAACC
Organism: Heligmosomoides polygyrus polygyrus; assembly: GCA_947396885.1. Lineage (NCBI taxonomy): Eukaryota > Metazoa > Nematoda > Chromadorea > Rhabditida > Heligmosomidae > Heligmosomoides > Heligmosomoides polygyrus. Next base: position 95,129,273 of record OX377203.1, on the reverse strand, counting down.
CAATATAAAGATATGGAAAGGCGATAAACAAGATAAGAATAACATATATGCAGACAGAGTAACATACCAACAAGATATATGAAGGATATGACGCATGATAACAACACAAAACCGAATGCAACACTAAACATGCAGGAACACAAAAAAGATTACATGAGAACAATAAAACAACACATTATGAACACAATAAGGTCCACAATGGATACGCGCAAGGAGTACGAAGGGAGAAACCACGACAGAAAACACGCGCAGTAAGGAAAACCCCTTCAGACCAGCCTCCCCTAACGCGCACAGCCGCTCCACTGTCCGCGAGCCCAAGAACGAGGGCTGAAAGCGCTGATTACAAAGAAGACCCTGAAAATCAGGAGATACCGCGAAATAGCCCGGGAAGGAGGAGAGCCCAGAGACACGCGCGGCGGTCGAAATGGGGCGCGAAATCCTTCAATGGAGACGACTTGTCGTCAAAGACCATCAGCGTAACTGGTTTCATGCTGATATCAGCGGCCGGCTCACACCGATATATGGGTGAGTGCTGATCGGTCCCACGAAGTGTGGATGTTGCGTTCTATCAAATGGCGACGGTGGTGTAAAGACGTAGAGCATTCCCGCCCGGTTAGACGGAGGTGCGGGTTCGAGTCCCGCCTGGCGCTAGAAGTTTGGTCGCGACAAAACATCGTTGTGACAGCTTACAACCTCGATACCAGCCACTTGAGGCTTAAAGAAACTGATTTCAATCGTTTCTAAGCATGACATTGTTACTGTTTTGTGGTATAACAATAGGTCAAAACGACAGAATAAGAAAAACGTGACGTCATAAATGAACAGATAAATAAATGAGATCACAGCATGACAAAGCGTTTCCCATGCTAATTCACTTTGACTTGTTACTACGATTTCGCGTTGCAGTGGCGTTCATAGTTCTCTTTCTCTCCTAGGGCCGGATTCATCAACATTAAACCCTTGGGTATGCAGGGTATGAGGGTAGAGATAAGGTAAGAGTCAGAGACGCAGGCTTCATCTGGGTATCTCTACCCCTACACCCATGGGTTAGTCGTTGATGAATCCGGCACCTGAATTAGTCGGCAAGTCGAGGGCGCCCCTTCTTTGCGATAGCGCGGGTTCTTGTGCTGCTACGCCATTGTAATTCATGTTAGTGGTTGTATCTTCAATTTTAATTTTTAGACACATCTCGAGTCAGCTGGAAACATGATTTTTTGTAAGGAGAACGATTCGCCGAAGCTGAGAGCGATAGTGTCGAAAATCGCAAAAGCGATGAAGTGCGATGGAGCTCTAGCTATCGCTCAAATTACGCATGTAAGCTAAATCGACCGTAAGATATCGGTAGTAAAACTTTCTATCAGGAAAAGAACGACCCGTAGCCATGGTTCCAGCTAGTAGCTTTTCACTCATTCGAAGGAGTTTTGCCATTCTAGTCATCTGTTGAAGGGTCTCGATTTCCAGGCTGGTCGACAGACACCAGCAGCCGTGAATGCGAATCCGTACTCGTGCTCAGACATACAGGTGAAAGCAAAAGGGCCCTTCATGAGCTTCGGGAGGCCGATACCACTCACAGAAGAGCAGATCAAAACGGAAGTGGTCGACAGATTCGTGTACACGGCAAAGTTCGCCCACGAGCAAGGTTAGCCATCATAGACTACATGTGGAAGACTGCATTTATCCTAGTCGAGAGGGACAGTTATAAGGTGGCAGTTGTGTCCATCATTGCGTGTCCCACCACTGTATCCCCTGAATTTGTATGAACTTCCTCTTATCGTATGACTGCAGTTGAAGCTCTCGGATAAAACCGAGAGAGGAAATGGAATGGCAAAGGATTTATACATCGCTGGGGTCAATCGAAAGTGGATGTACTACAACGTCTCTAGGCTGCGCCAAGCTTTCTGAGAGGTGATCCTGGTCTGAGCATGTGGTACATAGCGCATTCGAAGGAGACACTGGCTGGGGCGTGCTCTCGATTCCAAGCTCCCAGTTCGGATTTCCCGCGCAGACCGTCCAAGCATTCCATCCTCAGGATCTTTGAAATGGTACCGTACTTCTAGGAGAAGTATAGCACATTGATTTGTCCATCGGTTGACCACCACAAGTCATTGTGTAACCCAAATATGCATTCAAATTGTTTTCGCGACATTTCATCTAACAAGGGAGGTCAATGAACTTCCCGTGACAATTTTAAAAGTGACCTATATAGGGTTGTAGAGCGTTGTCTGAGAACCACCGCAGTGGTTTCCAAATTTCCTGCGGACATCTGGGTAGGTCAAAAATTGCAAAAAAACATTTCACTTCAATACGGGCCGATAAAGCAGAACTGACGCCTGGAACTGCCATGCTGTGGTTAGAATCTAACCTGCAAGAGGTTTGGGGCTGGAACAATAGCGGAATTACAGCGATTTCACAAGTTGCTTGTTAACCGTACAGTGACCGAAATGGAACATTGAGGTGCGCCGCTCACCACCAACGGCGTAGCGACCGGATGGCCGAGTGGCTGTGGGGGGCGGGCTTGCGGGAAAAGCGTCGGGGTTCGAATACGGAGGTGCTGCTCCTGAATTGCTGCTCTTCCTCCATCAATTTTTGTGGATATAAAGTGTATCTTAACCGCGGTAGTGTATCATACTAGCATTATAACTTTATTTTAACCTCGATATAAACACAAAAATAAACACCCAAAGCAGCAGCGTTCATAATACCTAATTCGATTGGGCATTGAGGAGGAGCAGGCGACTTTTCTTTGCCTACAGAATAGATAACTTCAGAACTCCAAAGATCGAGGAAAAATGTTATTTATTTATTTATTATTATTTATTATTTATTATTTATCTTCTCATTTTAATTAATTAATTAACTATATTTATGTTTGATTTTTTTCGACCCCTCTTCGACTTTTGGAGAGAAAGTATAACAGTACCAATCTGTCTACTTCCTCCTCAACCAACCATATTGCTAGTGATTTCACGGTCGTCACATACAGCAACCTCCTCACTACTAAGGAAGGCTTAATACCACCCACATCATTGTCATCGTCCGGCGACCAGTCTACATCCTGCGCTTCCCTCAAGTCAAGCTAACATCACGAACGAGAGAACGTCAATGCAATAAACATCAAACAAAAAAATCTACCCGGACTGTTTCCTCCTCATCAGCACAATCAGTATCCCCATACATAGCATTTTGAATCATGCCCCGAAAGGCATCTGTTAGGGCGATCTCCCTACGAATAGGGGCAGAGTAGTCGGGAGGAAGGCAGTTAGCAAGACAACCAGTAACTCGGCGCGGAGAAAACATTTAATTATACAATTGATATCAATTCGGGGGGGGGGTGTCGTGTAGTGTGTCGAAGGACGATCACAATCGATCAAATATAAATAATATATACATCAATTAATTAATTAAAAATATAAATATAACTAAAAATGAATAATACGTAATTAATACATAATAAATAAATAAATAAACAAATAAATAAATAAATAATGGGAAATAGAGATAAATCTTTTTATCTCTCTTCCACTTTTGGAGTCATGAAGTAGTGCTAACAGACCCACTGTCAATGCCTAACGAAGACGGTCAAGATAAAGAATATTATCTATTTTGTAGTTGGGACAGGCCCTTGAATGCCACCGAGGAACTGCGAAGAAAAGTCGCCTGTTCTCTCGTTCGTGATGTTAGCTTAACTTGAACGAAGCGCAGGATGTAGACTGGTCGCCGGACGATGACGATGATGTGAGTAGTATTACGCCTTCCTGTAGTAGTGAGGAGGTTGCTGTATGTGACGGATGTGAAATCATTAGCAATATGGTTGGTTGAGGATGGAGAAGAAAGATTGGTACTGTTATACTTTCTCTCCAAAAGTCGAAGAGGTGTCGAAAAAAAATCAAACATAAATATAGTTAATTAATTAATTAAAATAAGAATATAATAAATAATAAATAATAATAAATTAAAAAATATTATTTTTTCCTCGATCTTTGGAGTTCTGAAGTTATCTATTTCGTAGGCAAAGAAAAGTCGCCTGCTCCTCCTCAATGGCTGGCCAATCGAATTAGGTATTATGAACGCTGTTGCTTTGGGTGTTTATTTTTGTGTTTATATCGAGGTTAAAATAAAGTTATAATGTCAGTATGGTACACTACCGCGGTTAAGATACACTTTATATCGACAAAAATTGATGGAGGAAGAGCAGCAATTCAGGAGCAGCACCTCCGTATTCGAACCCCCGACGCTTTTCCCGCAAGCCCGCCCCCCACAGCCACTCGGCCATCCGGTCGCTCCGCCGTTGGTGGTCGGCGGCGCACCTCAATGTTCCATTTCGGTCACTGTACGGCTAGCAAGCAACTTGTGAAATCGCTGTAATTCCGCTATTGTTCCAGCCCCAAACCTTTTGCAGGATAGATTCTACCCACGACATGGCGGTTCCAGGCGTCAGTTCTGCTTTATCGGCCCGTATTGAAGTGAAATGGTTTTTTGCAATTTTCGACCTACCCAGATGTCCGCAGGAAATTTGGAAACCACTGCGGTGCTTCTCAGACAACGCCCTACAACCCTATATAGGTCACTTTTAAAATTGCCACGGGAATTTCATTGACCTCCCTTGTAAGTAAAATGCGTGCCGCAGCCAAAATGGGATTGGTTAACGCCATCCTTTATCCTTTACCCTTTAATATTACCGTATTAGTCTTGTGGTTAATTTAAATTTGAGGCAAGTGTGCTCCAAGAACTGCTCCGTTGGGGTTACAAGAAGGTTTTTAAACTATGAGGCTGCCACTTGCCGCATGTCTTTTGAGCAGGTTCATGGGATGGAGAGGAGACTGTGAGGTCAAACGCGTTCCCCCAAACTAGGATCACACTTCATTTCAACTGCATTTCTTGCACTTGTTTGTATAAAGTTTTCATTCACCCTCTGCTTCCCTCTTCTACTACTAGCTAGGAAGGGTTTCGACCTCCCATGGAACTTCAAGTTGAGACCAGGTTCATTAGAAAGAGCTCGGAATGCTGATTACGAATATGGGAGTCGAAATTGCAAAATGAAACTCCTGAGCGAGTTAGGCCCTGCCGAAATCGGGTGGCGTCACCACAGGCTGGCTATGCGACACAGCTGGCGCGAGAGTGATGAGTCATCGCGGCTCCGAAGAAAAACTCGCCAGTTGCGGCTGTGGCGCAGGGGAAGTGCTCCTGCATGTCAGGTTAGTTCGGTTCCCATTGATACTGGGTTTTTGCAAATCATAATTTATCTTCGAAATGACCTTTTATTCTGAATTATGACATGTGTCTGATTAAATAAAGGATAAAAGGATAAAGGACGGCGTTATTCAATCCCTTCTGGGATGTGCCAGCGCATTCTACTTCTACGGGATGTCGTGGAGGCGACATGAATGCGTATTTGGCCATACAATGACTTGCGGTGGCCAGCCGATGAACAAGTCAGCGCTTTATCCTTCCCAGACAATTATGGTACCAATTCACCGACCCCGGAGGGATGGAAGGCTTGGTTGGCCTGGGCGGGAAATCCGAACCAGGAACCTGGTATCGGGTGCACGCGACAGTCGCGCCTCCTCCGACTGCGCTACACGCGCCCATCTGATTGAGTCTGATTAAATAGCCGGGAAAATTATCATACACGTTCGTAAAAGTGCTCTAAAGCCAAAAATACTATAGTGACACTTTTACTTACTATTTTGCACAAATAGAGTCCAAATCATGTAGCGAACGACTAGAGGTGTTTCTAACAACCTTGGCATTCGTTGAACAAAGCAAGAAATGTTGAAGCAGACATGCTGCTCACACAATTCACATCTTATACATGCAGCCTCTCTACAACCAGCAACAAAACAGTCAATTGTAGCAAGATCAAACAAATATTCACCAGGAGTGACAAACACAGCTGGGTGATCATCAATATAACCAGCCTTATGCCATGAGTGGTTCAAAAAGTTTGAAAGCTCAGACACACAAAACATACGGTACATCTGCGATAGAACCTTCACTAGGCTGTCTCTCTGGATCATGTTGAATTCCACGCTATTTGCCATGGCAAACGGCCTGACCGTTTTCATAACGTTTTTCATCTGGCCGAAGAAAAAACACGTCTTGGGGTTGAATCAGCGATGTAGCCCCGGCAGGAATATTGCGCACAGTGATTTGGCAGCCTACAAAGATACCAGAACAGTAAATCAGTATAAGATTATTTCATTAATGTGTTGAGAGATGGCTTCCACATCAATAAAAAGTGCAGTAGATCAACGGCATTTTGTTCTTCTTCATCATACATTCTACTTAGCTTTTCGCTTCACACATTTTTTTGCATGGTTCCATGAATGCCAAGGTTTTAGAATCACCTGTAGTTGTTCAATATATGATTTGGACTGTATTTGTGCAAAATATTAAATAAAAATGTCTCCATAGCAGTTTTTTGCTTTCAACCATTTTTACAAACGTGTTCGGTAGTTTTCCCGGCTATTTAATCAAACGCGTGTCATAATTCAAAATAAGAGGTTGTTTCGAAGATAAATTATGGTTTGCAAAAAGACAGGCAGCAATGGGAAACGAACCAACGACGTCGCACCTGACGTGCAGCAGCACTACCCCTAGGCCACCGCCGCAAATAGCGAGGGGTAGTTTAGTGTGCGTGCGACGCGCGACGCGGTGCATGTGTAGTGGCCAAATTGATCGAATGACGCGATTGACCAATTCGGCCACTACACATGGCATCGCGTCGCGCGTCGCGCGCACACTAAAGGCCCATGCATTCTTCTACGACACCGCGGCGCGGCAAGAGGGGCGACTGCCACTTCCGCGAAATCCGGCGGTCGCGGCGCGGTCGCGTTAGAGCATCGTTATAGGCAACGGGGCCGACGTCCCAGTGCATGTCACACCGCCAGGAATGTTTTGAACCATTCCAGCTTGCGGCACTCAGCGCGGCATCGCCGGCGATAGCCGCCGCGGCAGCCGCAAGAGTGTGCATGCCCCACCCTGCGGCACGTGTCGCAGTGTCGCGCCGCGGGCGTCGCGGCCCTATGCTTCATCATGGCCGCGCCGCGCTGTCGCAGAAGTGTGCATGGGCCTTTACGGAGCCTTGATGACTCACTACTCTCGATACCAGCGGTGTCGCATGGCCAGCCTGTGGTGATGTCACCCGATTTCGGCAGGCCATAACTCGCTCAGGAGTTTCATTTTGCAATTTTGATACCAATATTCATAATCAGCATTCCGAGCTCTTTCTAATGATCCTGGTCCCAACTTGAAGTTAAACGGGAGGTCGCTGCAATGAATTTTGGACAAAAAATTTTCTCGAGCTCGAGAGTAGAGAGAGTGCGTGCAGTTGTTCCTATCTGCAATGCCCCCGACCCGTCTCCCATAAGTGTATAAGAGAATGGCGAGGAAGAAACATACAGCAAGGCGATCCATCACAAGAGTTGGATAAAATATGCAGTATTGGAACACTTAGCTGAAATACTGAAAGGTGCGAGAAGAATAAAAAGCAGTCCATGAGGAAATCCGAAGGGCAATGAGCTTGCCTTAATGATGGGTCAAATAAATTCTTGTCGATCTTGTTCATGAATGAGGTGACAGTGAGAAACACTTCCAAAAGTAATTGAGAACATATCAAAGAGGTCATATGGGAATAGCATCTAACGGAACGTTCCTCAGCGGGACAATCATCGTTTAATGGATGCGCGATATCGCTCCACGCAACAAAACCAGCTTCTTCCACATCTGACACCAAGTTTAAAGCAGTGTTGGGACACGGAGAAGGTAAACTACCGGAGCCAAAATGTAATCTTCATTTGCAAAGACGCTAACAATCCACCTAGGGACGAAGAAACGCCACCGCCGGAATCGAACCTTCACCCCATCCCGCAAGTCCGCCTCGCTATCCACTCTGTAGAGGGTTCAGAGTTGTCCTTGCCACAGCTGTGTCCCTAGATAAGTCCCGGAAGCTCGAAAGCAAACGATATTTTAGCGATCTATCGCTTGGTGCATGGGACGGGTTCGGTGTCGCCGACATTTATCCTTATTCTGTAATGTGCAGGTAAAAGCGGTGTAAAAACCGGAGCATCTTAGGGTTTGATGGAGTCGAGCTTCATGGCGCTCACGGATACTTGCTGTCTTCGTTTCTGTCGCCGCTAACGAACAATCGTACGGACAAGTATGGCGGACCCGCAGTTAACAGAATGAGGGTGGTTCGAGAGATTTTCGAAGGGATTCGGTACAGAGATCTACGATCGTTCCTTGGTTGAGATATCGACAACATGACCGAAGTATTCAGTCAGGAGATCGACCAGTCTACAGGATTTCTAGTGGGTATAAAGGTGAATTCGGCAGAGTTTCAAGACTATGGCCTAGGAATGGACGACGCGAAGGCAATAGCAGGGATGGTGGAGGTGAGGCTAATTCAATCCATCTTCGAACTCTCCTTCAAATAGTTTGTGTTATTGCGATCCTTTCAGAAAACTGGTTTCGACTTTGTGGAGCTGTCAGGCGGAACAGTGGAACGGCCAGCATTCCATCATCTGCGCGAGTCAACCAGGAAACGAGAGGCGTACTTCTTTGAGTTTGCGGAGCAGGTCAGAGACGGCTCATTAGTCAAGGTGGACCTTCAGAAGCTGTGCAGGTTGAAAGTGTGTTGAATAGCGATTCAAGGCCGCCTTAGAAGTCTCGCCGCTGTCTCATCTGGTTGGCTGCCCGGATTCCTTCGCCTGCACGACTATCTAACAACCGTTGCAGTACTTCAATTTAACCCCCCCCCCCCTGACCCTGAAACATCCCACATTTCTGCTGCAATGGGAAGGACGAGTACGGAAAGGCTGCTAAAGTCTCACAACCTAACCAGGCTGCTCAATTTGAGGACTAGGATGATGATCTGCACTCCCAACGCCCGCAAGCTTGCATCAGAAGCATTCATCGGTGATCTGATGGTGGAGGTCAGGAAGATGAAGTGTGACGTCATTGGTCAGACCTTCCCAAAACCCTGGAGGGAAAAGTGGGAGATGACTCGTGTTTTTTTTTTTGGGGGGGGGCTACACTACTCAAGGCTCGGAGTAAATTTTCTCTAGTTCCTCAATCACGTGAATGCTATTCTTCCGGAATGGTTGGATGGCATCAAAGTGTCAAAAAATGATAAAGAAAGGCGTTAATCAATCCCTTTTGGGAAGCGCTACGCATTCGTCTTTTACTGAATGTCGTGGAGGCAATTTGAATGCGTATTTGGCCATACAATGACTTGCGGTGGCCAGCCGATGAACAAGTTGGTTCTTCCCAGACAAGTCAGGTATCAATGCACCAACTCCGGAGGGATGGAGGAGTTGGTTGGCCTGGGCGGGAAATCCGAACCAAGAGCCTGGTATTGGGTGCAGGCGACAGCCAGCGCTTCCTCCGACTGCGCTACACGCGTCCTAAAGAGTAGAAATATTAGGGTGTCCAGAAAGTATCTGCATAAAACTTCGCAACGTTCCAGATTTCTTTTACAATGTTCTGAAGATTTCAACATAAGTGCTCTATAAAGACACCATCTTGCTGTATCTGCATAACATATCCAGCTCCGTCTTCCTTGCTTATTTCACTGTACGATGGCCGAACTGACTACCCATATTAGACACGTACTCCTTTACGGGTTTGAATCTGGGCACTTCGCTGCAGAAGCCTATCGGAACTTGTGTCGTGTATTCGGCTCTGAAGCTCCTTCTGTACGGTCTGTGCATAGCTGGTTCGAACGCTTCAGAAGCGGGAACAGGAGTCTCGAAGATGAGCCTCGCTCTGGTCGACCGACAGCGATATCATTGGATGAACTGAGGAAACTGACGAAGCAGCATCCATAAGAAGGTGTGCGTCATTTTGCTGCTGCTCTTGGCTGTTCCCGATCCACAGTGGGCAATGGACTGCAATCTCTTGGAATGGTTGAAAAGCTCGGTCAGTGGCTCCCACACGAACTGACCGACGACACCCGGCGAAGACGTCTGAGCATATGCACTAGCTGCTCTCCCGAAGTCGCACCTTCAACTGGCTGGATACCTTCGTCACAGGAGACGAAAAGTGGGTCCTCTACGTCAACCACGCTCGTAAACGTGCGTGGTGGCAACGCGATGAAGTGCCGAAATCTTTCGTAAAAGGTGAAATTCATGCGAGGAAAGTCATGCTGAGCGGGGAGTTTATCGGATCTGGCATTTCGAGCTACTGCCTGACAGCACGACTGTCACTGCCGAGGTCTACGCCACCCAACTGCAGAGGCTGGCCAACAAGATAAGCAAGGAACAGCCTAGGCTCGACAAACTTCGCTTGCTGCACGATGACGCGCGCCCACACATCGCGAAGAAACTTCTCAGCGAATTCTGGAACTCGGATGGGAAGTTCTGCCGCATCCACTGTACAACCCAAAAATCCTCTGGAAGGGAAGCATTATGAAGATCGTGACCACCTCGGAAATGACCTCCGAGCTTTTTTCTTCTCCAAGTCGCCGGATTTCTACGCCAGAGGAATTCGAAGTCCTGTGCAACGTTGGCGGAGGATAGTCGTAATGAAAATTATTGGGTTGATTAATAAAATGTTGATAAAAATTGTGTTATTTCGAAAAATTGTCGTATTTCTGCAGATACTTTCTGAACACCGTAATAAGATTGAGAAAGAGTGAAAATATCAGATCATTAATATCAAAAATATTAAGTAGAATCCTTATGAGGCACTTTCCTCACTTCTGCGAAGCAAGCACCGGCTTTAGCCGGCTAAAGCCGGTGCTTGCTTCGCAGAAGTGAGGAAAGTGCCTCATAGTATTCAGAGTATTGCGAAGTCTGTATTGTGCTCCCAATTCCGAACCATCTCAGCATTCGTCCATGCGCAGTAATCCGTGACTTTAGCTGCGTCCCTGCTTCGAGAAGACGATCGTGTACCTGACGGGAGGATTCCGAACTGCACGCGGTATGGTTAACGCGGTGCTCGAGAAGGCAACTGACGGCGTTGGACTAGGAAGACCTACCAGCGCGGAACCTGGTGAGCAGACTATTCACTCATATTGTTTGCTCTTTCGTCGAGCAGTGCTAATTTCAGACCTTCCGGCGAAGATCCTTAGTGGGGAGTGCTTAGGCGCTCCGGACACGAAGCTGGACCAGGATGACTTCATGCTGACGTTAATAGCGTGCCAGAGCCAGATGTGGCAGATGGGCAAACGACCGCTGTCTCAAGTAAAGAGGTTAGGGACGAAAATTTCGCCCGCCCGCTGTGATGCGCTTCAACATAGAAGCGACCGATATTGATGAGGCCGTGCGAGGAATCGATATTGACTGCTTCTACAGCGCACAGTCTCTGAAGTGTGAATGCTTTTTAAGGCATTTTGGTGCAAATCGTTAATGTGCCATGTAGCATGTGGAGACGAGGGTGTGTCAGACAAATCGGATCGCGGAATGTGGCTCATGAAATTACACGGGGGCGTGTTTCTACGTCGGATTGTTAACTTGCTTGTGAACATTCAGTGCTGTGATTGGCTGTCTCGTTCCCGCCCCTCCCCCCTACGTAGGTCACATTGGCTACCCTAATCCGTATTTTTATAGAATTTTTGCGCATTCTTCGGTTGAAGACTGTGCCCTAGGCAGGCCCTTTACAACCCACCGCGATGCGTGCTTACGCTTTAGCGGCACACTTGATTCATATCATTCCCATCTAAAACTGGAAACGAATTTTTGCCCTTAAAAATCGATTTTCCTAGAAGCTTTACCAATCTTCTGCTCACTTGTGACCCTGAAATATTACATTAAACTAAACACGCGGTGCGGATGCCCGTAAAATTCTTGTTGCTTCAGCTACACTAGCGTTTTTAAGCTCATTTTAGGGCGCTAAAAGTGGAAAATTTCCGGTTTTTTACGCGAAGAACTAGCACCACACTTAAGTTCTGACGAATTCTGACCATGTTAACTTTATGGAAAGTGAAAATTCTGTTTAGATGAGGTAGGAAAACGGTCAATTGCATTCCATACTGCAGTAATTATGAATGGATGGGGCAGAAGTGCTGAAAACTATTTAGTTCTTCAAAATACGTGAACTATCAGAAGATGGCATGCGCTGCCGATTTACGATAAGAGTTCAGCTTTAATGAGGGAATTGTCGGTTCCTTGCCGACTCTTTTCTTCATAATACTGAATGGATACTGGTGTCCATATCGGCTCCGGTACCAATCTTGACATCCTGCGTCAGATAAGCCAGATCCTGGAGTTCTTTCCTTGTCCACTTCTGTACGATAACAAGTGATAGTGTCCTCGGCTTCTGCGCTCTTCTCCGCTGACGCACCAACCACATACCACCCATCTGTACGACACGCGCAATCGACGCGATCTGATTGGACTGGGACGGCCTCACCTCCCTTTGTAGGCCACATTAGCGACTTGTGCCAGAATATCTAATATAGTTGTGCTCGAACGACATATTCGATTAGTCGAATGTTCGATATTTCTAGATTTTCGAAATTCGAATTTTCGTTCGAATTCGACTATTGAAAGAGAGCCATATTCAAATATTATTGGAGAATCGTATATTTCAACTTTTTGTTTCAAAAATCGAATAATTTTATTCGAATATCCAGTAAACTTAAAATCTTGGAGCAGAGGACTGATTCGAACAAATTATTCAACTACTTGAGGAATGTAAGCTGTCACAACGATGTTTTGTTGCGATCAAATCTTCTAGCGTCAGGCGGGACTCGAACCCGCACCTCCCTCCGACCGGGCGAGAATGCTCTACGCCTTTACACCACCGGCGCCGTTTGATCGAACGCAATATCCACACCTCGTGAGACCCATCAGCACTCACCCGTATCCGGGATTAGACGGGTTTCTATCAAGAACACCAGCTTAACTGGTTCCATGCTGATATCAGCGGCCAGCTCATCCCGAATACGGGTGAGTGCTGATGGGTCTCACGAAGTGTGGATGTTGCGTTCGATCAAACGGCGCCGGTGGTGTAAAGGCGTAGAGCATTCCCGCCCGGTCAGAGGGAGGTGCAGGTTCGAGTCCCGCCTGGCGCTCGAAGTTTTGATCGCAACAAAACATCGTTGTGACAGCTTACAACCTCGATACCAGCCAACTGAGGCTTAAAGAAACTGATTTGAATTACTTGAGGATTATTCAAAAAACAAAAAATGGGGTTTATTCGATTTTCGATCATTCGAAAAGATTGATGAGCGAATAAATTCGTTCGTTCATTCACTCGAAATTTCTCGACATCGAATAAATTCGTTTTTCATTCGTTTGAAAGTTTTTGACATCGAATTCATCCTTCATTCACTCGTTCGATAAAATTTCGCAAGCATACAACTATAATAGCTAAGGAAACGTTCACATTTCATTCTATCAAGCTACTGTTACATTTGATGTTTGTATGTGCTTTATCCTTTGATTTTAATGTGTTTTTCCATGATTATTTTACACATTTTTATGTTCCTATTCTTGCAACTGCTGGACTACGAGATACGAATCCTCGTGGATAAATTCAAGGGAAACGATGGTGCGGCATAGGGACCCGGTTACTGCTTCGAATTTATTGCCTACCGACTAATAGATTTATTTATTTTGTTTTTGTTTGATTCTGTTTTTGTTTGTTTATCTCCAATCTACACCTTTTAAAATAAAGTCTTTCAGTGTGTGTGATGATATCGCCGATCTCAGCAATCCGGAGGAAGCGGATAACTTCAAGAAAGCCGCTGCGGCGTACTATGTTGAAATGCAAAAAGCTGCCGAGAAGAATGAAGCTATACCTGGTGTGCTGCAATACCAGAATATAGCTTCGTAGTACTTGTATTTTGTTACTGTATATAGCGATTAAATGTTTATTCAATTGTTCTATGCTCATCTGTATCGGCCCATCTGTACTTTGTGCGGTGTGAATTCCTCGACGCTTTCCTGCATTGTCGTTCCACATGTTGCTTTGCTCTGTTCCTGTGGAAATGACGCTCAGATTCCATACGTTGGGACCAGGGGTGCACACGAAGTTTTGTGCGTCAAATTTTCAATGAAATGTTTTAACGGAAAATTTTCGTTCAATTTTCGGTAAATCGTTAAACTTCGCTAAAAATACGATTAGCTGCGAACTTCTAAATAGAAAAATCAAGGCAAACGTTATATGTACCAACTTCAACAGGTCAGCAACTAAAGTTCAAGGATTGGAGTGTAACGCTACACCGTAAAACAAATAATTCACTATCAATAAAGTGTAGGCAGCAAAATAGACTGGATCTCACTAAGGCACCTGACATACCTCCGCGGCGATAGTGTTGCGCGGGTAGCTACGAACTGCGTAGCTACCTTCTCAACACTGTCGCCGCGACCAGTCGCTGGAGCGACTCGGAGGTATGCCAAATGCCTAACAAATTATCTTCATGGGTCGGATTCATCAACGACTTACGCAATTCAACACAGAAAATTGCAGCCGAAATCCTTGATAGCGAGGCTTATCAAGCGATAGTGAGCGAAAAGTCAGGGCAGACTAGATTATCTTTGCGGATTCGTTGAAGTGCTTGGCGGCTCAGCGAAAAACTTCTTCTCTAGCTCCAAAATGCATTATTTTCAAAAATTCTAATGCGTCACAGAAGATATGAAAATACCGTGAAGACAGTAAAATATTGTTGCTGAGTTCAATAGTTTTTCAAGAAAGTCCTGATCGGGAGGGTGAGGTCTGCAATATTAGTGAAGACTAAGGTGAGGATTGAGAAACTAACTGAAAAAAAAGTCGGTTAAAAATTCCGTTAAATTTCTGAAAATTTCCGTTAAGTCGTTAAGGCAGATTTTAGCGAAAACTGCCGTTAATTCGTTAAATTCGTTAAATCGTTAACCGTTAAATGTGCACCTCTGGTTGGCACCATACGAGAGTGTGGTGCAGTCCTAGGCCAATCCCAGTTGGGGCAATCTTCTCCCGCACTACGCCTCACGGAGCTCTCCCAATATTGTCCAGTGCATTCACTCTAGTTTTGAAGTTGCTCAGAACCTTCACAAGTCAACAAATGGGCTAAATACGCATTCAAATTGACTCAAGGATATACCATAGGAGTATGATGCTTGGTGCATGCCAAACGGGATTGATTAACACCGTCATTCATTCTTTATCATCATGTTTTCCCCTTTTTTAAGCCTTCGGATTTTCATTTTACTCATCATATTCAAGAACCTTCCGCCAGTGCTTATCAACACCCTGGCGCGGCTCTTCACACGCTAACTGTTGGAGTGCAAGGTTCCAACGCAGTGGAAGACCGGCAGGATCATCTTGCTGTAGGGAAGGCGAACGTGCACGACGTTGGCAACTATCGCCCGATCTGCCTGCTGTCCATAGTCTACAAGCTGTTCACTCGAGTCATCCTGAATAGGATCAGCAGAACGCTGGACGAAGGGCAGCCATGCGAACAAGCAGGATTTCGGAGAGGATTCAGCACGATCGACCACATAGTCACCATTACGAAGCTAATCGAAGTGTCGCGAGAGTATAAGCTGCCGTTGTGCTTTACACTCCTCGACCTGAAGAAGGCATTCGACTCCGTCGAAACTGAAGCGGTCGTCCACGCCCTGCTCACTCAGGGTGTTCCTACTCAGTACATCAGAGTCCTTCGAGAGCTGTACTGTGGATCACGACCAATATCTCTCCATTCTACAACGACGTCGTCATTGACGTGAAGAGAGGGGTTCGGCAGTGGGATACCGTATCCCCGAAGCTCTTCACCGCCTCACTTAAAAGCATCATGGGCGATCCAGAATGGCAAGGAGAAGGATGTGAGTAAAAGTCTACGATCGGCATCTGCACCATATTGGCTTCGCTGACGACATCGCGCTCATAACACCGAACATCCATCAGGCGGAGCGAATGCTGGCCGACTTCGATCATGTATGTAATAGCATTGGACTGCAGCTGAGTCTTACGACGACGATGTTCATGAGGAACGGACGAGTTTCTGATCCCCATTCTCGCTCAACGGAAAGAACATCTACGAGTGCTCCACTACGTGTACGGGTCGCGAGGTCAACATGACGACCTACATAGCGCCGCAGCTGTGCAGGAGGAAACGGGCGGCTTGTGCAGCTCTCAAGAGCGTCAAAGAAGTCGTTAAGGAGAAGAAGAACGTCTGAATCCGTTTCCACCTTCGACTCTTCTGTTCTTCCTGCGCTAATATACGCCTCAGAGACTTGGGCTATACGAAAGAAGATGAATACGCGATCAGCGTCGCGAAGCGGGGATTCGAGAGGACGGCGCTTGGAGTGACACGATCACGCAAGTAAGAGAGGGCCTCCTGGTTTCCTAGCCTCTTCGGCGTTCGGAAGTCAGAAACGCTGCTGCTTAGCCAAATCATCGAAGATTAGGTGGACAGCCTTGTAATGCGCTTCGAGGACACGCGCCGGACGAGGTCGCTGAATGGATTCCGCGTGATGTCAAGAGAACACCAGAGCACCCAATAGTGCGTTAGCCTACTTCTTTGTGAAGATGTGACGCTTTTCGTTTCGTGTCCCTCAAGCGAGGAGGATCCATTGGAACACTCTGGCACGCGACAGCGCGAATGGAGACGCTGCTGGCGGCAGCTCGCCAATTGATGACCAACAGGCGCTTCTTCCTTTTCTTGACGCTCTGTACAAGTATGATTCTCTGGCACTCCCCACATTCTTAGAAATATGTGCACTATGAGGTGGTTAAAGTAGAATTGGTGCTCTTTCGTATGCACCGATATGGTGATATACTTACTGGCACTTCGTACGACCGGCGCGACAAGGGTGGTAGGAAGAAGAACACGTTGCTGCAGTCCTTGGAGCTGTTGTCGTACGGGTTCTACTTAAGCAAACGCGGTTTATTTTACTCGATTCTGCGCTTGCGCAGAATTTAAACAACGAGGATATTTATTTATTTATTTATTTATTTATTTATTTGTTTACTTAACTACATTTCAAGGACGCGCACTATATGTGAGAACAACACCAGACACAAAAATATGCCGTGCAAGCAAAAACAAAAAGAAAGGAAAAGAGAACTGGGCAACAAAATAAGATTTCAACGACAACGTTAGAAATTGAAGCCGGGTTATCGGAAGCCATCCATCTGGGTTGCGAGAGCCTATACATTAGGTCGTTGCATAGAAATGGCCGATTTTGACTGAAACATTTGACATATCATAACTTTGCTTGGAAGCAATTTTATTATTCGAAATGAGCATCACAAATATTAAATAGTAGATAATAGTACTACAGTTAAACACAATTAACACACTTTTCCCAACGCGACAATAGCTTAGTCACTCCATCTTTATGAAAATGAGAGCTACGAGATTTAATAAAACCCAAGAAGTCATCTTCGACATCATCGGTTTCTTAATTTTTTGTCCTTCAGATGGCGATCTAAACGTTTGAAAAATGGTACTTGGTAGGGGCACATCTACTGAATATGCTGGATGTGCAGTGTTTCGTATCCCAATTCATCCAGTTTCTGGACAACAATTTTAAATAGAAACGTGCTGTTTTTCGATCAACTTCTGGTGCATCTCTTCAACTTCGGCACAGTACTTCTACGCTGTGTCTCCAGTCTTCAATAAATAGTAACGGACTATACCAGCCATTGTCCACCATACGGTTACCATAGCCTTCTTCGGATTGAGACTTGGTTTGGGCATCTCCTTGGGACTATTATTCTTGTCCAGTCATTGCGCAGAGCGACGACGATTGTCATAAGGGATCCATTTTTTGTCGCATGTCACGATCCTCTCCAAAAAAGTCTCCCTTAGATTGCGCAGTCTTAACGAAACACAGGTGACGTGGCGCTTCAGCATCTGTCCAGCGGTCAGTTCGTTCGGGATCCATCTACCCGATTTCTTTACTTTTCGGATTGCATCTTAATGGCGACTGATAGTGCTGCCGTCAACGCCGAAATGTTGTGCCTGCTCTCTCACAGTTTGACGCGGATCCGCTGCCATCATACTTCGAGTTAGTTGTCGTTAAGGAGTGATGGTGGTCTATCTCGGTCTTCATCTTCGAGACTTTCACCTCCAGATCGAAACCTTTCGAACCAGTAATGAATTGTGCGTTCCTTAGCGAAATCCTCCCCAAATGCAGCGTTGATGTTACGAGCTGCGGCCGCGACGTTGTGTCCACTCTTCCATTCATATAAGTAGCGCACCCGAATATTACATTGATTTCACACTGTAAAAAGGACGTCAAAACTCGGCAAGAAGCTATTATGTCAGAAAAGCTATAAATGGTAAGAAAGCGGAGATTCTTCGCTTATAGAAACTGTATTGTAATGCCTGAAAACATTCGTTGCCACGAAAAATCGGGTAGAGATGGAGGTGGCAAAATCGGCCATTTCACATGAAGCGACCTAATAATGATGGCATGCTCCAAAAGTAAGCATAGCAATTTAGCAATCCCAATTAAAGGGAAAAATAATGTGAATGCTGCTCAGCCGACTGCGACAGATTGCCGTAGTTTGCTTCACCCCTTTCCTCGAGCTGAAAGCTGCTGTGGAGGTTATAAGCTCCCGCAAGTATCCTTGCTTTGCTATGATCAACCTCGTTACACTATGCGGAACTCGAACGCGCACCTTCCTCTTTCTGGCCTCGATGTTGCACCACTACGCCACCAACGCTCTATAATGAGCCGGAAGGTGATTGGAAACAAACGGTTGTTTTGAAGTCAAGACGGCAGATGGTTGGACGGCAGGAAAAAGGCGGAAAGTGCAAAGTGCAGCCGCACTATGTGTCGAGCACGCTCTTACCACCCACCACTCGTTATTCCATCGATTTCCCATGGAACGAACTGTTGTGCATTTCTCGTAGTAGAGAACGCTGCTGTCTGCTACAGCAAACGGGAGCTCAACCTTCTCTGCTGGTTCTTCCTTGATGTGGAGCATGTTGTCGCTATTAGTGCCACTTCACGTGCAAGCTGCTCGTGTTGTATTCACCTAGGTTGCCAAGTCCAAATTAGTTTCTGAATCTTCATTCGTGTTGCTTTATCATGTTCGTAGTGACGATGTGAACGGCTGAACAAAGGATACACCGTCCCCTCCCGCTGCATTGCGTTTCAAAATGCCGGAAAAAAGTCGCGCTATAGCGAGAGTCGGATCTAGCTTTTATTGTACTGTTCATGCGCAATTGTATCTAAAATGGCATACAATGGCCAACAACATCCAGATATATAATCACAATGGCAGCTCGTAGTCATGTAGCAAAGTAGTAAGGGATGTGAGTGCCTGTTTGTGAGATGCGCTACGCATTCTGATTCTGCTGGATACCGTGGAGCAAATTTGAATGCTCATTTGAACTGCATAATAACCTTCGATAGCCAGTCGACGGATGTGGTGAAGTAATGGATAAAGGACGGTGTTATTCATTCCCTTCTGGGATGCGCAACGCATTCTACTTCTACGGGGTGTCGTGGAGGCGACATGAATGCGTATTTGACCATACAATGACTTGCGGTGGCCAGCCGATGAACAAGTCAGCGCTTTATCCTTCCCAGACACGTCTGGTACCAATTCACCGATCCCAGAGGGATGGAGGGCTTGGTTGGCCTGGGCGGGAAATCCGAACCAGGAACCTGGCATCGGGTGCACGCGACAGTCGGCGACTCCTCCGACTGCCCTATACGCGCCCACTGCGCTACACGCAGCCCTGTGGTGAAGTATTACCCTTTAAATGCAAATATGACGTATATTCTATGAACGACTGCCGTCAAATTTTGGCATGACGTTGATATCAGTGTTAGTGTTCGAGCTGTGGAGCCAAGATTGTTATCCTCACTTTATTCGGCTGACGTTTCGGAGTAACCGCCTTTTTTCAGAGCCTGGAAAAGTCAAGCGAGGTGTGAAAGGTTACCCGGCTGACCCGTTCAGAACTATTTCAAATCAAGGAGTTCCAGGATTTAATAGGAAAAGGAAACGAAAGGGGAGTGAGACAGCGCAACTAACCTTAGCTGCTTCTTGGCCTAATCTTGGCTGCTTCCAAGGTTAGTTGGGCTGTCTCACTCCCCTTTCGTCTCCTTTCCCTATTAAATCCTGGGACTCCTGTGACTTGAAAGAGTTCTTGGACAAGTAAGCTTTCAAACCTCACTTGACATTTCCAGGCTCTGAAAAAAGGCGGTTACGCCGAAACGTCAGTCGAATAAAGTGTGGATAACAATATTGGCTGCAAGTATGACGTCTACTCACCGACCTCATATCAGAGGGAGATAATGCTTGGGAGAATGGAAGAATCAGTGTTTTGTCCCTCACCGAGCTGACGGTACCAATTCACCACCGACCTAGACTAGGAGGCTCGCTTGGCGTGGAGCTGTAGAACCAAGAACCATGATTTGAAGTGCACTCGACACTACGCCATCATAAGTAGTATAACTCCAGAAAATTTATGCTTCTCTATTGAAGTCCTAGTAATAAGCACGGGTTTGGAATTCTTTGTAACAATTTCAACGTAGAACTGGACACTTTTCAAATCAAATCTGACACTTTTCACGCTAAATTGGACGGTCTTCAAGTCAAATTGGACACTCTTCTAAGCTACATAGAGTAATAAAAATAAGCCTATCTTACATCAAACTAGAGACTCTGCAAAACGGTAAGAATAATCTTTTGTTCAAAGGAAATTTAATATCACTTTCTTTGTAGTTTTAAGCCATCTATTTGATAAGTAAGCACATTGTTCGAAGTTTTATAAAATTTTTATTTTTTTGAGAAAAAAGGGTTTAGAGCTTGTTATAAAGAGCAGGAAAGTGGCCGTTTTTCAGCGCCAAAAAAAAAAAGATTGCGGTATACTCTCGTACAAGACGTCGCGATTTATGTTCGATTGACAGCAAAATTTCTGTTCGCGAGTTGGACAACTGTTAACAATACAGCAAAAATAACTGTAGAGAACACATATATTCTCATTTCTATGGTTCATGTAAGTGGCATTTGCACTATCAATCAAATAAAAGTTGCGGAGAAATTTTTGAGTACGTGGCGCGATCTGATCTTTTAATGCGCTTTATGCATGCTTGTTTGCTGTGCTTTAAGAAGAATCTTAATTTATTATTTTCTCCAAATGTAAAAATGTTATAAATGTATTATAGTTATTGTGGCAGGTTTACTAAAAAATTTCGAAGAAAGTTATATCACATTTTCTTTGGGCAAAACCTTATTCTAACCATCTTATTGAGACTGTCTTTAATCCATCTTTAACCTGCCTGAAGGCCATTTTGATTTGAAAGAGTTCGCTTTGATTTCAAAAGTCTTGAAGCCAGCTTAGAGGAGTCTCCAATTTAACATGAAAGTGTTCAATTTGATTTGAAAAGTGTCCAATTCGACGTGAAAACGGTATATATAGCTGGGATTAGGATAGGATATCGTGTACGATAGGAAATTTGAAAATTGAGTTTTTGTGAAATTAAATTTCCTGTAGAGTGCTTTCACTTCTCGCTAAGGAAATTCGCCGAGTGCACATTTGGGCTACACTTTAAGCGCTTACTATTTATTTCAAGGACTACAACGGTTCCCCGGTTCAGCACCGAATGATCTCGCTTCAGCCGTAAATCTGCTTCGCTTCGTTTCGTTGGCTGAAATTCACAGTTTCTCAGTTTTAGGTTCATGACCAACATATCATTCATCCCTTCCGGAAGAGTTCTAGGTCTTTTTGCGCAACGAAATGCTCTGATGTGTGTTTCCTTCAAGGTGAGCTATTCTTCTGCTATTGAGTTTTAATTTTAAGGTGGGCACGGCGCCTTAGAAGTGCTCATAGTCCGGAGGGAGCCAATGATCGATTTTGCCGATAATCGATTTTTATCAAGCGATCGTTTGGCACTAATCGATCAGTAGGTTTTGTGTGAACGACTCACTTGTTGCCGTTGTTCCCGGCTCGGGCTATGAAAAGGCAATAGCAAAATTTAGGGATCAACGTGACAGAACAAAGGGTTGCGAGGCAGATCGTCCCGTTCGATCTATACTTTCCCTACTTACTTTTAGACCTTCTAAGACAAAAAGGCCTATGCCGAAGTATGCTACTTTTACGCCGAATTGGAAACTTTTCAAATCAAACTGGACACTTTTTGAATCAAATTGGAGGCTTTTCAAAGTAAATTGGATACTTTTTAGTTTAAACTACGGGAGGAGTGGGAGACAAATTCGAAGCTTTATAAAATTTTGAATTTTTAAGGAAAAATAATGGTTTAAAGCTTGTTTTGAGGAGCCGGAGGGGGCCGTTTTTATTGGCCAAAAGAAGGAATTGTGCGATTGTAATGATATTATGGAATTTTTTTGGGAGGATTATTGAGTTAGATTTTGTTCTAATGCGCAAGTTTGCGCCAGTTTGCCCTCGTCTAAAACGTGCCGATCCAATAAGAATTGCGACGAGATTTTCGAGTGCATGACGCAGTCTAATGGTTTAATGCACTATATGACTGCTGCTCTGTTGTAAAGTAAATTTTAATTTACCATTTTTCTTCAAGAATTAAAAATGTTATAAAATTTTTAACTTATTCGGGAAACTGAACTAAAAAAATTTCTAAGAAAGTTACGTCAAATTTTCCTTGAACAAAAAATTATTCTAACCACATTGGAGAGTTTGTAGTTTAACCTTTATGAAGCTCATTTCGATTTGGAAGACGTATACTTCGATTTCGGAAACATCAATCTTGTTTAGAAGACTATGCAATTTGATTTGAAAAGTATCCATTTGGAAATGGTATGTCATACGGCAGCCACGAGGTCTTCCACCCAATAAACGGGAGGAGTCGGGAGATAAAGCACCATTCCGTGGCAGGAGCAATGTCGCGGGATGGTTTGCCCGGAGATCTCATACATAATTTACGAGGGGAAGACGGTATGGAGAGGATATGTCGCTTTACGTAATTCTGCACGTATTCAGGATGCCCCTTAGGCCCCGTTTATACTTCCGACGCGATGCCATGTATAGTGGCCAAATTGATCGATCGCGTCGCCGATCAATGTAGCCATCATACATGGCGTCGCGGTGCTCAGCATCGAAGTATAAACGGATCCTCATACCTAGGAGTGTCTGCATACATCCTCGAACATTTTTGCTTAGAGTTAATCACCACCAGTCAACCAACGCTGTGTTCGACAATGCGGTGGTCGTACAGTGCGTCATTGTCGAACTCTACGCATTTCATGGAATATTCGATTCTTGTACGGATGCAGATCTGTACGCGTTCAGGAAACTAGGATATAGCCCGTTCCACACACCTGTTTCTAAATTTACCACACCTTGAACCAAGTGTTAAAAAACAATATCTCTAATCCATGTTTTCAATCTGTTTAGCCTCCTTCAACCAACTATAATGTCATATTTCCAGTCAATTCACGCTCGATTGCCTGCTGCCGAAGCTGATGTGTCTATTCTAGGACAGCAGCTCACGTTTCGGAATGGCCGCAAAGCACAGAATAGGTTCCTAAAGGTGAACCAGTTATAGGCTCTCTCCATTAACGAATAACTATACTAATAGAATCGCTTTCAGGCTGCACTAACTGAGAGGATATCGTCATGGGACTCGAAGGATCCCTCGAAGCGTGGGGTACCGACGGAAGGTCTCGTTAATCTGTATGACAAGTGGGGTCACGGGAAGTTTGGAATGATCCTAACCGGCAACATCTGCGTCGACCCGGTTAGTTTACTGGATTCTGTGGTGGAGGACTGGTGCAACGTCGCGCCAGTTGATCGCAGTACGGAGTAGGGACGTAGGCGCTGCGCGGTACTGCAGCCGCCCGGAATGACATTGCACGAAAGTCGTACCAGTTGCTAGGCGAACTAGGCGACAAAAGCGGTTATAGTTGTTTTGTATGACATTCACGTTACATCGGCGAAGGGGCGTTCTCTACACATTCCTTGAGGGGTGGGACAAGGGGCGTGGCCTATTCCGTACATCCTGACCGTTTCCCTCGGTACCCTGATGGGCTGGCATATGTTCGGTCTGTGCTCTGCTTGGGTATTAATGGCTGGCGCGTTTCCACCTATCAATGCTGCTCACCTTCGCGACATGTACCAAAAACGGATATCAGATTTATGATCAGCACCCCAAATACCTCACTCTCTCGTGCGAAGTTTGGGCGTATCGATGCATCGGTTGTCTTCGTGAAAGGTAGTGGTTTAGCAAGGTTTAACAAGTCTGGTTTTTTTCTGGTTTAAAGTGTCCAAGTTGATATAAAAGTGCACCTCCCGTCTACTGAGGTATGTACCTCAGTAGACGGGAGGTGCGAAGTTATAAAAGCTATCAACGGTTTGGCCAGTCAGACAAACGATATAGTTCTGGCTTAGTTTTCATAAGATTTTCATTTAGCTTTTAGAAAAGCCGCGTCGCCCTGCTGCTGAAGTATTTGTAAAACGGTCTAAGGCTGGAGTTAAAGTTACGGTTCAGCTGAATTTCACCTAAAATCCTGCACCATTGGCGACTCAATTCTAGAGCATTCGAACAACGAGCTGCGCGAATCCCGATTACAAACGATGTAACTCTGACTCAAAACGATAAACATACGGCGATGAACCTTCAGGTCGATTGCTTTCAGTTCAACCTCGAATCTGCAGGAAATGTGGTGTTCAGCAAGGAGAACGACTCCTCCAAACTCAGAGAGATGGCGTCGAAGGTCGCTAAGGCTATGAAGCAGGACGGAGCTTTAGCTGTCGCCCAGATATCTAATGTAAGTCAGGATTCTGTGTGGGGTATATGCAAGGTACAGGTTATCCTTGAGGGTGCTATCCATGTTGGGAGGGTGTGATGATTGGGATAGAACCATCTAGGATGCGATAGAGCGCACCCTAGGTTAATCTAAAAAATAAGATCCGGAAAACATCAAATACGAAATAAAATAGAAGAAAAAACACTCACCCACAGGCGTCTGCAGAAGACATATATGTGAAGTGAGTATCTTGTTTTGTTTTGAATCAAAAATGGCCAAAGTGGCCGAGCGCCGTTACACTGCACCCAGCCGCAGCTAGTCCCAACGCCGATTAGCGATGGAGCGCGTAAACTTTCGGGCGACCTGCCCCTTTAGTCCCGACGTTACAAGAATGTTTTGCGCGCCATGGAGCAACGCTGTTACAGTAAGATTACGCGTCGGCTTAAGTGTGCGCGGTGTAGCGGTGGAAACACGCGGCCGAGCGCTACAGCATGCTAATATTCTGCCGCTACGGGTTAGACTTCTTCCGAACGGATACAAGCGTGCGCTGTGACATCACATTTGATCACCGCCTTTGTTTCTACAAGAAAAAGTTACAGATAGCACCAAAACCTATTTTATTGATGAAATTCTAGGGGGTGTGTAATAAGAAAGCGATCAAATACTCAGTTCACTCAATGGTGAGTTGTATGTATAAGCAGATAGCGAGAAACATTTAAAGATTAGTGTTTACGCTTAATTCCAGACAGGGCAACTTTCGAATTACCCTGCATTTACGAACCCAAGCTTAGCTGAAAGCAGAGTTGAGTGCAAGTCGCTAGTTGAGTGGTTTGTCCCGCTTCTCCATTACCTAGCCACCACAAACTTAAATGTTTCTCCACAGCTGCACTACGTACGGATCCTTTTAGAGGAATGTCCGCAGGCCTACTGCTCCGTCTAGGGTTGTGCTCACAACCTATTGCAGCTCGTCAAGCCTAATCCAATGCCTGATATTTCGGTTCAGTCGCTGTGCCTAAGCCACAAGGTGTGATGAATTTGGGAAAAGGTGACTTAATACAGAAAACTGTCCTCCTCTGTATATGGATGTTACTTTGAAGGGTGGGCAAGCCACTGGCGAAAATTGAGAACACAAGACTTCCTTGAAAACGGAGCAGAACCGTAGGCCCCACATACTTTCACCGCTGGTTTGTCCCAGTCCACCGTCAAAAATTGGAGGACCTGGGCAGGTAGAAAAAGCATAGTAGCCCAGCGCACAAAGTGGGGATGCCGCACCATCGACCACTAACTTTACGGGAAGAATTACATACGGGAGTCTGATGTAGTCGAAGACAGGGGTGGAAGATGGAAATTTAATTTCTGCTTTCAACGAACCACTACAGACTCATGCCTTCCTCCTCTATATTTTTTTCGTCGTAAGTGCCACCATGGTTCTCATCGCTTTCCAGGGTCTATTAAGGATTAGCAAGCTTTGCGCGCTTTTCCGTTTTTTCCAACATTTTTCTTATAAAAGTAAAGGCACATTCTCATCGCTGTCCAAGACCGATCAGGTTGAATTAGGGACTAATATACTATACTATATAATTAGGGACTAATATACTATATAATATACTATACTTTTTTTCTAAAGCGTTCGACAAAGTTCCGATTAATAAGTTGCTATACAAGATGGAAAGAATTGGTATCCATCCAATGATAGTGTCCTGGACTAAATGTTTTCTCTCCGGAAGAACATACCAAGTTAGGTTAGAGACAGTGTTCTCCGCAGTTTTTTCTTCTCCCAGTGGTGTTCCACAGGGGAGTGTCTTGTCACCTTTACTATTTCTCCTGTATACCTACGAACTTCCTGAAGCTATCACCAGCCTAGGGGTCAGCTGCAAAATGTATGCTGACGATGTGAAAGTTTATGCTGAAGTAAACGGAGAAGAACCTTCTCATGAAATCCAAGCCGCAATTAATTTTAGTGAGAAATGGGCTACAACTTGGGAACTTCCTTTGGCCGCAGAAAAATCGCATTGTCTTGTCATTCAGTCAAGGCATCAGCACAATTCACCAACTTATAAGCTCAAGGACACAGATTTGAAGCACGTAGAAAACACCCGAGATTTGGGTTTCCATATATCTAGTGATCTAAGCTTCGATTCCCATTATAAGGCAATTGTTAAAAAGGCAAATTATCGTATTTACAACTTGTTCAAACTGCTCAAAACCAATGATTCTCTTGCACTTCTTCGTGCATATAAGACGTATATTAGGCCTGTTTTAGAGAGCGGTACTTCAGTGTTCAATCCGTTCAAAAAGAAAGACATTGCTCTTCTGGAAAGCGTCCAGAACAACTTCATCCGAAAATTATTTTTAAGATGTTTTGGAACCAACTATGACAACATACCTAGAGGTCCAGACAGGGCCAAACAGCTTAAGTTACCTTGCCTCCGCAGTCGAAGGAAGATGATCGACATGACCATGATGTTTAAGATTCTTACAAACAGAATTTCAATAGATCCCACGCTGTTTTTTGGTGCACCTCTGACTACAAATAGGAGAGGCAACCTAAGGCTTTACCTTCCTGTTCCAAAATCGCAGGCGAGAGCAAACTTCCTCACTTACAGAAATCTTAAGGACTTGAATTTATTATTAGGTGAGGATGAGAATATCATAAACATGTCCGTGAGTTCGTTCAAGTCCTTAATGGTACGTAAAAAGTTATGTTAAACGTGCTGTGTTTAGTTTTATGTTTGTTGTAGTATGTGTGATTTAGTATTTGTTTTTCTGTCATTACTTATGTAATGCATGACTATGTTCATGTCTGATAAATAAATAATAAATAATAATAAATAATATGGCCATTAAATTTGACTTGACCCCAGCGATCTATAGCATCAGAAGCATACCAGTCTTAGTTATTAACTCAAAGATTGCAACACTGTGAAGCAGCTGTAACAACCAGCGAATTGACTCATTCCAATTTGGAGCGGAATCTAGTTAACTCACATGAGGTGACTCCAAGTTGTAGAATTGATTCTACACCTGATTTGATTCCTAAGTGGTTCCAAGTTATAGAACAACTGACCATCGCATCGAGATAACACATGAGTACTAAAAAGGCAGTCGACTGTACCAGCCCGTAACTGCGAGTGCAAATGACCCTCTGAACTGATGGTGTCGTGACGAAGTATTGGGCTTTTGAAGTCAACCAAGTGATACATTGCTGATACACTTCGGACCTCCTCGCATGATTGTAAGTCTCTATGCGCACTTTTGAGATTCATGTTCACGTGCTGCACTTGTTCCGACCCAAGTTTTTAAGCGGTTTTAACAATAAATTCTTGCATGGAACAAAGAACTGATAGAAAATTTTAAGAAATCGTAGATCCTTCCAACGGACAAATTCGTGTGAATGGCGCCCAAGCTATCAATGTAGTGAACATCGTGAGGCATTGGACGAGTGAATGAATCCAAACATCAAAGACGCGCTTAGATTTCTCTTTCTTGCCATACAAAACAAGGTACAAGTTGTAGGAAAGCTAAGAGTTTATGACCATTCAGACATTCAGATAGTGACAACATTTTTTTAGGAGAATCTGTATTGGTGCACCAGTTTCATAGCACTAGCTATCACAAAGTTTTCCTGGGCGCACCTAGGGTCTAGGGTCCGGGGGGTCACCATGTAGTACAGCCCTATTTGCCCTTTGAAACCGGATTTTTTTGCAGCAATAGTGTGTTCTACCCCTACAGTGAACCAGGCCATCTATGATGTAACTGTACATACATGTGCCTTTTTACCAAGGTGTATAACGACTGAGTAGGGAGTGACCCCCCTCTCCCCGGATCCTATTTGCGCCTTTTCCTATGACCGACAGTGCTACTTGAGCTGGAGAATCAAAAAAATCCAATTTATTAAAGATTTGAAACCTTCTATGGAGTAACCGCACACCACTACGGCATACATGTTGTTGTTAGATCACGCTGTACATTTATTCTCCTCATGCCTTGCATGTGTTGTCCGTTGAACCCGAGCGATTACTTTCAGGGTCCTAATCCTCTGATGCCTAGTACGCGTATTTTCCAAAATGGATGCGAAACAGCCGAATCAGCTGAATATTAGCATACTGTTGCGGTCGGCCGCGTGTTTCCACCGCTAGACCGCGCACATTTAAGCCCACGCGCAATCTTACTGTAACAACGTTGCTCCATGGCGCGCAAAACATTCTTGTCCCGACGTTTCATCACCTATTCAACATGGCCTGCCTGGTAAAGCGTTTTACTGCTGTTGCTTCCACAACTCGAGTTGATCTGTGGGAGTGTAGTTAGTAAATGACTATTATTTCCACAATTGAACTTTTCTGTGGGGTTCTAGTTAGAAAATGACTATTATTTCCATAATTCGACTTGTTTTGTGGGAATTTAGTTAGGAGATGACTTTATGCCAGGCTCGAGGAGCGCAGAGCCAGGCAAGGGAAGGAACTCCTGGGTGTGGTTGATCCTAGCTGCTCGTGTGGAAACTGCTTTCGTCGCTCGGGGGGAGTTCAAGCTGGGTTTTGCGGTCTTCGAGCGCCGAGGCGCCTACAGCTGGAAAAATGCGCACAAAACACCGGAAAATTGTGTAGATGTCAAAACCCTCGTATCTCAACAAGTTAGCTGAAACGTAACGCAGGAGAACCGAACCCGCGATCTCCCCTGCCTGAAGCAACACCACTATCCACTGCGTCCGAGGCGCTTGCTAGCTCTGCCATTGCGGGCGTACCGCAATGGACGTGGCCGTCAGCGCACAGATTCCGCACTCCATCGTCAATCAACGCTAGGGACTAGCTGCAGCTGGGTGCAATGTATTGTTTTTCGAAATGGTCCAAAAGGGCTCGCTCCGCGTGTCGTTGCTCTACCCCGCATGACGGGACCTACGTTCCATAGGATAGGTGAGTTCTTTAAGTCCAAGCCAAGGCCTCCTGCAGACGCTTATAGGTGTTTTTGAGATATTTTTAGAAGATTTCTGATTGTTTTCCTTTTATTTTATTTTGTATTAACGGAAGCTAATGTCTCTGAACGGGTGCGTTAACTTCTGCTTTGCGAATGAGCACACATTTCACTTAGGCAGGACGACAAACGCCAGCACCAGTGAATCCGCATCCATTTTCTTGTTCTGATATCCAACTGACGGCTAAGCGACGTTTCATGGGTTTTGGCAAACCGATAGCGCTCACTGAAGAACAGATCAAGACCGAGGTCGTCGATCGGTTCGTTTACACGTCGAAGTTCGCTCATGAACATGGTTAGTTCTAGTGTATACTTCATTTTCTCCTTTCTGGCACAGAACGAATGGGGTGAGGGTTACGAATGATGATCGTACATTAAGCGTCCCTTTTCAGAAGACGTGTCAAAGACGTCATCCACTATCGTACTGTATAACAAAAGCCTGTTCACACTTCGCGACAAGAGCGACGAGAGTGCAGCGCGCAGAGGAATTGTTATATCCTGTTATATCCTTCTTCCCTCAGGGTTTTGTGTACCGAGGATTCGTGTAGCGGCACCTGAGGGAGTCGGATATAAGCCTTTCCCGTCCCTATCACTTTACTCTATCGTTCAATTACATAACAAAACAGTTGAGGAATATACAGTTTATCAATTATACAGACTGCGACATAGACAGACGGGGGATGGGAAAAGGAAGGGCCGAACCAGAGGAGCCTGAAGAGAGAAGTCAGGAAGACCAAGTGGTCGGGGTGTTGGTGTCGTGTCTCTCTCCTGTTCCGTGGGCGGCGTTTTCCTATCCGGCCTCGCGCGGGTGGTCCGATAACGGATAGAGCTTATCGGCAATACCCGCTTGACCTTGGGCCGCCGTTGTATTCCATACGATATCGCGCTATACACATCACGGCTGTTGTGTCAGGCAAGGCGCAGTGAAGGTCGGACAAGATTCTATCCCTTTATCTCTTAATCCACCCTTACATATCCCACATTCTTTACACCCATTACATCCGCGACCGTTTAAAAGTCACGGTCCCCGGGACGTTAAGGTTTCCAGGGTGGAGTAAATGGAGACCGGGGTAAGAGCTGAGGTGGTTTGAGTTGTCGATGTTGAGTTGTCAGCATTTGTGTCGGCTGCGGAGGTATAGATGAACGAGATTGTGGTTGAGACGATGATTGTTGATTGAACGAGGATCGGATTTCTGGAAATAGTTTCTAGATTTCAATGTTTGGAAATGGAATGGGAAGAAATTTTAATTTAATTGAATTTATTTTTTGATTTTAATTTAAATTAATTATTTTTCATTTTTTTCAAGGGGAAGACAAGACAAAATCTTGAAAAAATTGTATTTCGATTAGCAGAACATTGAGTGTTTGGGAGGTTGTGCGCGTGTATTACTACTAGAAGCGAGAGAAAAAATAAATAAATGTATAGAATCAGGATATCTGTTAAAATTCACTTATTGAGCGGTAGGTAAAGAGGGTTGCGTATAGCATAAAGTGAAATGAATCAGTGGCTGTAGAGGAAGCAAGTGATTTGAATGTTTGGGCGTATATTCGACAACGTTCCAAAAGCAATGCGTAGATTTGACTGCGATTAACTTGTGAAGTAAGAACTCTATGGTGCGTTGTCATTGGTGTAATGCATGGTTTGTTTAATGGAGTATTCTCATTTATCTTACACATCGGCGCAATTACCTATAGACTGAGCTGGAAACATGGGGAATATTGGGCAAAAGAGACTTCTCCTGCTGTGAAGAGCTGATATAAGGCTGAGGTGAGGAATGCAGAACCCTTTGTCGTTAGTCAACGTTCGGATCAAGGAAAACAGCTAACCAGTTTCGGGTGTTTGTCGTCATTCTTCCCCTTGGTGTAGGGATCCTGGAACAACCAAGGCGGGATATAAGGTTGATACTTTGAACAACGACTGGTTTGTACAAAGACTGTTTTCCTCTTCGGTTGCTTCATGAGTGAGAGTTTTGCATTTCTCGTTGTAAAGCCTATATGATGTAATTACAGAACAGATGGAGCGTCCTTTGCTTGATGATTAAGGGAACGACGTTGTCGCTCGGTTTCATGCTCAGTGCTATATGTGATGGATAGCCAGGTGTGTAGCTAGTGAGCCTTTCATAAACGGTGGTTATAATGTGAAAAAATGACATCGCACTTTAAGAGTTGTAATCTTACCATAGTGGTACTAGCAAAATGTATTGATCGCTGTCACTGCTTGTCGTCGTTGGTTTTGGTGCGCTGTTGCACTATGCGCGCTTAATTCAACTTGCGCAACGGGTACTTAGATGTACAGCCTAAAGGTGACGAGATTTGAGCACTAGGTACTCAAAATAGTGATATTTGCATAGATTACGCCGACGTGGGGCGATCCGCGTTCATTTGCTTCCCTGATGCATCCAGCCAGGTGCAAAAGGTCGAGTAAGGGCGCGCTTAGCTAATCATTTGCATACAATGGCTAGTCAAAATTAAAGCTACGATACAGGCACTTTTACGCAAAAATATCGGGCACTTGTTTGGTGACGTGTTAATTTTAAACAGATAAACTTATCTATAAATGGTCGCAGTGCCTTACTGTAGATTTATTTATCTTCCTTGTAGTCCGTTTGGGTCGGAATGGGACGTTAGTATTAATAAAATGAGGGTACGTTACCGATGAGAGAAAATTTATACGTGGCTGCCTATTGTTTAGGGTATATTGATTAGGAAAAGCAGGGGGACGTAGTTATGAGGTGGTGCTATGAAGTTATTAAAATATTTTACCTCAGTGTAGTAGGTATTTCCGGAAAAGAATGGCGGTGGTGTGCTGTAATTGGTGCATAGGGTTTTCTTCTATAATTAGGGGAGGCAGTAGGTGGCAGCTAGGTGTTCATCGGTGCATAGTAATAGGATATTTGGGAGAAGTTTGTGCGCAAATTTTTCCCTTTTATTCTCTTAGATGTTTGTTGAGAGTTGTTGGTTTTGGTGCTTAGTTTCGTGCAGGATTTTCGAAGTAGTTCTACTCCTCTTTCTAATGCCTTGATTTTATCGGTGAGTGTTAATGCATTAAATTTGCTCAGAAGCACTTCTTCCTCTGGCTTCTCTGGTTGGCAGCTCATCGTTGTAATATTAAAAGTAAGGGCTTTTCCTTTTAAAATAAAAAACAAGAGGTGAAAGGTAAACGTCGGTGTTTCGGTTACTGCCTTCGTTGCTGGTAGATTCGGATATTGAGATCTGACGTCCTTGGCTGATGATGATGAGGGTACTTTTGTACCTAGCTCTAAAGGTCATTACAACTGCAGGATAGAAAACGATCTATCCTTGCGGAACATGGAAGAGATATGAGGAAAACAAGAGGATGGAAGTGTTTTATCAGATTTATTCCAGTATCATATTTGGTGTTTTGCCATTTATTTTTCGTGGCGCTTTTGCAATAGGCCGGCGCTTACTTTACAGATTTGTGGCGCAATGACTTCGTAGGATTCTTCTGACTATGAGTACGTCGGTTTGCGTACGTCTCTTCTGTGTTTCATAATTCTAGCGCACTTCTTTTTGTCTTTAGCTAGTTCCTTTTTCTTATCAGAGAAAGGATTCAGAGTTGCTTTTTTAGGTTGTTCCCTTTTCTTATCCGAGAAGGGACTCAGAGTATTCAAAAAATTAAGGCAGTGAGTTTTCAAAACGACGACTAGCGTCAGGAAAAACTATGATATGGGTCTGAAAAAATTTTCCTTGTCTTTTGAACGTCAGAGAAGGAGAGGAGGGATGAATACGAAATGGCCGGTTTTATATTTAAGAACCTCCTTTTGGGAATATGGTGAACAAGAAAGTGTTATAGATGGAGAAAATAGTTGCTATTAAAATTTTTAAATTTTCAAGTAGTTTCTACCAGAACGATTGACATTATGAGGACCGATGCAGTACTAAGCTGTAAAAGTGATCAATTCCTACAACTTAACAAGCAAAAGTGGGAAATAAGGAAATTATTTTACCCTTTTTTTTCGAAAAGTTCGAGCGGGACCTCCATGTTATATCCTTCTTCCCTCAGGGTTTTGTGTACCGAGGATTCGTGTAGCGGCACCTGAGGGAGCCGAATATAAGCCTTTCTCGTCCCTATCACTTTACTCTATCGTTCAATTACATAACAAAACAGTTGAGGAATATACAGTTTATCAATTATACAGACTGCGACATAGATAGACGGGGGATGGGAAAAGGAAGGGCCGAACCAGAGGAGCCTAAAGAGAGAAGTCAGGAAGACCAAGTGGTCGGGGTGTTGGTGTCGTGTCTGTCTCCTGTTCCGTGGGCGGCGTTTTCCTATCCGGCCTCGCGCGGGTGGTCCGATAACGGATGGAGCTTATCGGCAATGTCTAACCCGCTTGACCTTGGGCCGCCGTTGTATTCCATACGATATCGCGCTATATACATCACGGCTGTCGTGACAGGCAAGGCGCAGTGAAGGTCGGACAAGATTCTATCCCTCTATCCCTTAATCCACCCTTACATATCCAACATTCTTTACACCCATTACAGAATGAACAGACGATGCAGTGACTAGAGCGACTGGAGCGACAGCAACAGTACTAGAGTATGAACGGATTTCGGCGGCGCTCACTCGGTTTTAACCGATTTGCATGTCCTACACCGGCGACGAGAGCGACGAGAGCGCAGCGTGCGCAGCATCCGGGAAGTATGAGCAGGCGACAAGAGCGACAAGAGCGAATGGAGCGACAGCGCAGCGCTCAAGTATGAAACCTTTTTGCTAGCGCGCGCTCAATTCTAATCGATATGCATGTTTTGCACGGCCGACGAGTCGCTCTTGTCGCGAGGTATGAACAGGTCCTAAAGCGTCTGTATGAGGCAGGGCGTCTGACTGTCAGAGGCGGAGATACTTCGCTTTGTTTGTCTGCAGGACCAATAGGGGGTTTGTGGGAGTGACCGTTCGTTCAGATTCAAAAGGGGTGCTCCAGAAGTTTTGCAACTTGCCTTCGGATTCAGAAGGCGTGTCGCCGATATTGCACAACGTGCGTCCCAATTCAGAAGTACTCCAGAAGTTGTGCAACGTTCCTCGGATTCTGAATACGCGCCGCAAACGTCGTCCAACGTGTTTGAGAGTTCAGGAGACGTGACGCAGACGTCGAGAAACGTCCGGAATCAGAAGAGAAGTGTCACCGACGGACGTTCGTCCGCATTCAGAGCACGTGCCGCAGACGTTGTCCAACATGCGTGGGGATTCAGAAGATATGCCGCAAACTCTACATATTGTAAAAATCAAGCCTCGCTATTAGTTCGTACTGTACACCGAGTCGGATATAATAAGCGACAGCAGCTTTCTCGGTAGTGAAGATGATAGTCCAAAATGTTCGGCAGTTATATGTAACATCTCATTGTTATCGCTTCGCGTGTGATCTATTCGTCAGGGTTCGACGGAGTACAAATTCACGCTGCCCACGGCTATCTGTTGTCGTCGTTCTTGTCGCCTACAACGAACAATCGCACGGATAAGTACGGCGGATCCGTTGAGAATAGGATGCGAATAATCCGTGAAATATATGAAGGAATAAGGTAATTCCCTTCTTTTAATCGTATTATGCCACTACGGTGGAAAATGTCTTGCAGGAAGGAAATTGATGCGTCTACAGGGTTCTTGATAGGAATCAAGACGAACTCGGTTGAGTTTCAAGATCGAGGCCTGGGTATTGAAGAGGCGAAAGTGTTTGCTGGAATGATGGAGGTGGGGATTGCAGCGTACAGTGTCCATGGAATACTCTGGAGCT
This sequence comes from Heligmosomoides polygyrus polygyrus, assembly GCA_947396885.1. Classification (NCBI taxonomy): domain Eukaryota; kingdom Metazoa; phylum Nematoda; class Chromadorea; order Rhabditida; family Heligmosomidae; genus Heligmosomoides; species Heligmosomoides polygyrus. Next base: position 95,093,943 of record OX377203.1, on the reverse strand, counting down.
TTCGGTTCAGAAGTGCGGCTTCGATTTCGTCGAGCTGTCAGGTGGAACAGCAGAGCGGCCTGCATTTCAACACATGCGCGGCTCGACTAGGAAGCGAGAAGCGTTCTTCCTCGAATTCGCCGAGAAGGTAGGACGTTCGCCACTTTTTTGACTTAGAACGTAGTTTACAATTCGATCGCAGCGGGTATGATATCATATTCGTGACCAGTGCCTTAAATAAACCCTTAAAGCAGGTACGTTTGGGTGAAATCGGTCGAAATTTATCTAACCAGTGGACTTGAGACTCACAGAGCGGCTTCAAGAAGACAAAATAGAGCCCAAAAACAAACAAGCAAACGAACAAACCAACAAAAAACAAACAAATTGCCGCGGTTGCAAAGACATCTCGGCGGGCAAAGCGCATTCAAACACAGCTGACCGCCGCCTGACATGTTATAACCCTGATATATCATAGTGAAGGGGGGGGGGGGGGGGGGAAGAGTGCATAGCTTTGTTTGTTTACGCAGCGGCGAAAGCGAATGTAACTTTTTGTGTTTTTTTAAAATAAATTTTGCGAGTTTATGACCTACTTTATCTTATAGAATCCGCGAATCTGTTGCATAATTTTTAGCTATGTGCCTCTCCCTCGGACTAGGATAGATCCAATCCTGACTCATCCTTTGCTTCCCTCATACTTTCCCCACATCTACCGTGATGATATATCGTAATCGGGCGAGATTCTGAAAACGGATGTCGTATTCTGAGCAGCGGCGGAGAGTCGTTGGACACACGGCCCTCAGGAAGGGGGGGGGGGGGGCAATGGGCGCGCCGAGGACAAGATGGCCGGGTCCCTGCCATCACATGGAGGCATCGCATTTCTAATCACTTCCTTTGGCCCTGCAGCTGTATCGTGAACTGATTTCGCTCGTGAGACAAGAGTCAGAATCTTGTTCACCATATTTGGAGGAAAAGAGTTTTGGCTAAATCCCTTTAGACACCAAGGCCACTCTGGGAAATTGCCCCTCATTCATACTCGACGTGTCTCACACGTCATTGCATGCAAGTGCCATAAAGAAAGTTATGCTGCAGTGGTATCGTACAGTCTTTCACGTGCCTTTACACGTAAGTTCCAGCTCATCAGTGATGTTTGCCAGCTGAACAAAACCACGGGAGGCTATTTCGCGCTAGACTTTGATGGAAAAAGGTTGCACCATGGCAGATTTGGGGGTGCAAATAGGCTCGAGGGGAGGGGGGGGGGGTGTGCCATATACTAGACATTGCTTTGGAAGTCGATTTCAAAATTTGAATTTGAAACTGGTTGAAAGGATTATGTGAATAATAGCACCGTTGAAAAGCGCCGCATCTCGGCATGATTCAGATGAGAGTATATTTGACAAGAAGGATTTTCTTATGATCCAAGTGACTGATTTATCTTTGAACCTTACATCGGATATCCGAATCGGATAGAGCATCAGATCAGAGCGATCAAAATCACTTATCTGAATTATCCGACAATACGATCTGGGGCCGGATTCATCAACGACTTACAGCAATTTAATAGAGAAAATTACAGGCGAATTCTCTGTGGAAGTTATGCAAGTTGATGAATCCGACTCTTGGTGAAAATCACCCGTATCTGAATCACCCGAAGATCTGGGCTTCTCCAAAATCTCGCAGGTTAGCGCAATATTTCTAACCACTGCTTAGAAAAAAGACGGATCCGAGTTGTCCGAATCGGTGTCGCATCCAACCGTCATATTCATCCATTTTTAGTTTCGTATAACACAAAACCTTGTGCAGGACTGTAGTACGGTCCTAGGACTGTAGTAGTATGGTGACCCCCCTCTCCGACCCTATTCGCGCTGATTTGGAAATAAACGAGGAAACAGTGAATAGGTTGAATATGACGGATCAGTTTTATACGTTAATTTTAACCTAAACTCCTCCAGAGCTTTCGCTCTAATTTCTCCTGAATTGATTCAATTCTTTCATGCACCTTTGGTCAAGTAGTTTGGGTCTTTGAACGAAATGCGCAGTCTAAGCTGCGAACGCCTGCGCATTTCTCTTTCACTATATTCGTAGACACAAAGTTCACCAATATCGCGCTGTCCTGTCATTTACATGTACGTGTAAAGACGTGTGGAGGAGGAGGAATACACCGGTCCAGCATAACAGACATTATGGTGTTTGCGAACAATGACGTGTACCATACGTGTAGTGGACGTGTCGAAAATTCCCCAAAATTCACTTGGTGTCTAAACGGATCAAGCCAAGAGTTTTTAGCTGCAGCGCCGAGGCTTTCCTCAGGTCCCGCCACATTGCTCAGTACTAAGGCGTCGTCTGCATTTTCTGACAAGTATAGCAACATACTAGCTACATATGTCATGACAACAACGCGACCATTCGCTAGAAAGTTTTTCAATACAATTACATTAATTACAATTACAATTACAATACACAGAATTGTCTGATCCTTGGAAAGAGAGGACGGTGAGCTGGTTTTGCGCACAATTACGGATAAGCCTTCAATGTAGAACTCCTGACCGGAATCACCCATAGTCTATATTTGAGGCGAAAATTTAAGAAATTGTGGCGAAAATTCAAAGAATCTAGAGGGAAGAGCGACGTTCTCCTTGCCTCAACTGCCTCCGTAACCGAACTGACTGGAAAATGACTTCAGAGTTCCCCGAGATGCTTTTCCCAATCGTCTCCTATCAGCTGTTAGGTTTTTGGACGACGTCACGCCAATTAACGATGGTTTCCCGCGCAGCAAACTTGTCCAAATAGGGCGGCGCGGGCAGGGCGGGAAGTGGACAGCGGGCAGCACAGTGTACCGAACGACTGCCCCCCCCCCCCCGCCCCCCCGAGCAATCGCAGTTAGTCCCCTTGAGTGAAAGTTGGACGAATTTGGAAATGCTGACTTCACCATCCTTTAGGCCTCGTGCATACTTCCCGTCGCCGCGATGGAATCGCGGCGATGAGTTTTGCAGAGCGACGCGAAACAATTTGAACTTCTTTGTGCTCGTCGCATCGTCCATCGCTCTGCAAGGAAGCGCGACGACGATCCGTCCAGGACCAACGTTAAACACCGCGCGCGGCGCGAAAAAGTATGCCAGGCCCGCGATGGGCGCAGAAAGCCATCGCGCATGCCGATCGCCACTGTTGCGGCGGCCGCGGCGAAGTTTCCTTTAGCTACTCAACCGCGTGCGGCGAAATCGCCATGAATTTAGCGCCGCGATGGAATCGCGGCGATGGAAGTATGCCCCCGGCCTTAGTATCTCACACCTGCCAAAACCTACCGTGGTCACATTGCGATAGGATGGGGGAGGGGGGGGGGGGGTAGCGAGCGGTGATGATGAGACTGATGGAACACATTCTGGTCCCTCTAAACTAGGATTGGACCCTGCACGGTCATAGGGCGCAAAGATGTAATGAGACGTTCCGTCGTTCAACCAAAATCAGGTTCCACAACGTGAACACCAAGGTACAAGTAAACATCGCCGGTAATATTAGGTTGGAAAAAAGTCTTTTCATTTTTTTCAAAGATTTATTACTTCACAACTACAAGGTCAAATCAACTGAGATAAACTCCATTTTGTTCCACTACACTTCTCCAAAGACTGGGTAATTTTCCAATTCTTCTCGCTTAAAAGACTGCAGTTCTGGAGTCGAACCATTGCTGAATCCAATTTTTGACGTCTTCATCCTCTTCAAAATATTTCTTTCCAATTTCTTGCTTGAGAGCACGGAAGAAATGGCATTCGGTAAGGGCGAGTTCATGGCTATACGGTGGATGTGGCATACCTCCCATCAAAGCTCCTTTATTGTTTTTCTTGTGAGTCTTGCAACATGTGGCTTTGCATCGTCATGCAGGATCATCACCTTTGACGTCTCCGGCCTGTTTTCTTGGAGAGTTGCGACGACTTTGTGGAGTTGGCCGCAGTATGTGACAGCAGTAAGTGTCTCTCCACTTCTGAGAGTTTTCCAGTAAATCACTCCTCTGACATCCGACCAAACAGTCATGAGAATCTTCCTTTCGTGAACATTGGGCTTGAGATCAGACTTAGGGCTCTCTCCCTTTTGTACCCATTGCCTTTTCCTCGGAAGTTGGCGCACAGAACCCAGGACTCTTCGCCTGTCACAATCCGCGGAAGAAACGATTTTCTTCCTTATCTGGACAGAAGAGAAGCAGCGATGGAGAGCCGTAGACCTTTCTGAGTGTCTGGCAGGGCATGTGGAATCCAAGCTCCAAATTTCCATGAAAGCCAAGATTCTTCAGATGGATCCCCACTATCCTATGAGACACTTCGAGCTTCTCTGCCAGCTGACGTGTCGTCTGCCAACTATCGGTACGAAGAAGATGGTGTAGTTCACTGTCGTCCAATCCAGTTGGCCTTCCTGACCATGCTTTGCCCTCAGTGAATAATTTCCCTTTAAAGACTTTCCGAACCACTCGTAACAGGCGCGATGAGTAGTAGATCCCAAGCCATATATATGGTTAATTTGGTCTGCTGCCCGACGTGCCGTGGATTCTTTAATGAATTCATGAAGAATGCCGTGCTGAAAACGGCCATGAGGTAGATCTGGCATTGAGTTCGGAAGATTGGATGGATAACGAATTACAAGAAGAGTCTTAACCTGTGTCCGCGTGCGAACGGTAGACAAGTGTGATAGGATTACGAAATCAGCAATCAACGTTGGCTAGTGCGTTTACAAGGGGAAGGGTAAAAAAAATTTCGAAGTGTGAAGAGACTTTTTTTCCAACCTAATATGATGTTGTGTTACCGAAGACATCACTCGGCGGCCGCATGAGGAGGAATCAATCGCATCAGCGGTTTTAGGAGGTTAAAGTCCGAGGCGTTCGCCTATAATAAGAGGTGAGGAAAGTTGCGAACATGGATAACTCGTACAGCCGAATTCATCAACGACTTACAGAGATTTTACAGAGACTTACGAAGAAATTACAGCAGAAATTCCTGAAATAACGCGAATTAACGCAGATTATCAGCAGGCGATATGGTGAAATGGTGGCGTTATCAGGAATTTCGGCTGTAATTTCTCCGTTAAATCTCTGTAAGTTGTTGACGAATCTGGCCCCTGGTGGAGACAATGGTCATGTAACCATACGGGCGAAGGTTTGCTACTCCTCTGCGGCTAGGCCAATTGTCGGACTCTGCACTATCATAATCCTTTTGCGTTTGCTTCCAATTGAGAGCATAACTTGCACTCAGACGGATGTGATGCAACGGATCTGCGATCATAACGATATTTCCGAGGATTACCTAACCATTCACCTGTATCACCTGGCGTCCCGTTGATTATCAGGCTGCTCAAGCGGGCGCCGGCAGCGTCTCCATCCGTCCCTTCGCGTGCCAGAGTGCTCAAATGGATCCTCCTCGCTCGAGGAACACAACGAGGGTCATATCGTTCGTTCAGTGCTTTCACGAAGAAGTCCGACCAACCCGTTGGTGGGCGTCCTGGTGTTCTCTTGTCATCACGCGGAATCCAGTCGGTGACGGCTCTCGTCCGCCGGTGTCTGCGAAGCGCATTACGTGGCCGGCCCACCTAATTTTCGACGACTTGGCCCGTGTGAAAGCGTCTCTGGTCTTCGCACGTCGGCGAAGCTCCCAACTCCTGAGATCTTCTCTCACTTGCGTGAGTCATCTCTGAGCGTCGTCCTCCGGATTCGACATTGCGCGACGCTGATCGCATGTTTATCCTGCTTTCGTATGGTCCAGGTCTCTCTATGTCAGCGCACGAGGAACAACGGAGTCGAATAGGTGGGCACGAAATCGGACGTTCTTCGACTTCTTCACGACTTCTTCGGCAATTTCGAAGCTCTCCTAGCCGCTCATTTCTTCCTGCCCAGCTCTGGCGCTAGGCCGTCGACCGTATTGACTTCGCGACCCAGATACACATAGCTGGAGCATTCGGAGATGTTCGTTCCGTTGAGGGAGAATGTGGCATCGGAAACTGTTCGTTCCTCATGAATATCGTCTTCGTAAGATTCAGCTGCAGTCCATCGTTCCCACATACACGATCGAAGTCGGCCAGCATTCGCTCCGCCTGCGTAGTGCTCGGTGTTATGAGCATGGTGTCGTCAGCGAATTCAAGATGCTGCAGTTGCGGCCGTCGGTGTTGACTTCGATGTTTTCCCATTTTAGTTCGTGGTGGCGCTGAAGAGCTTCGGGGATATGGTGTCCTCTAACCGAACCCCTCCCTTCACCTTGACGATGATGTCATTGTAGAATGGTGGAATTTTAGTCGTGAATTGAAAAAAGTTGAAAAAAAAAAATCGTCGTGAGAACCGCACCATTGCATGTGAAACATTGATGCATGACATCGAAAACAAACGCAAAAGGACTTGGCTAGTGCAGAGCTGGAAAAACTGCTAAAACCCGGTTCTCGTGGGGAGCTGAACGTTCACCTCATTTTTAAAGTTCCTCTACTAGGCGGTCTGTGCTGTGGTCCCTTAGGCCAACGCCTTAATTCTTGACAACCTCTAACTCATATCTCCGTTGGGGCAATTTACATTCATATCTCCGTTGGGGCAATTTACAAACGGTTAACAGTATTTAGGAACCTTTTAAGTGAAGCAGGTCTGATTTCAAAGTTGAGGCCAAGTTGCAGCATCTCCCTTGTTGAAATCAGATTAAGAAGATCTCGAAGTGTTTGAAACCATAAGTTGCGTTGTTATTTAGAGGAATTCAGATTCGTCCGTCGTTCGATAAGACAGTCGTCTATCTGACAGGAGGCTTCAGAACCGCTCGTGCAATGGTGGATGCTGTCACGGACGGAACGACCGATGGCATAGGACTAGGCCGACCGACAACGGCTGAGCCTGGTAAGTCCGTGAAGTCGGTCCTGAGCTGCTTTAGAAAGCGTATGAACCTCTCCAGACCTTCCTGCGAAAATCCTTCGAGGTGAGTGCCTGTCGGTTCCGGACGCGAAGCTCGATCAAGACGACTACATGCTCACGTCGACAGCCAGCAATGCGCAAATGTGGCAGATGGGCAAGCGGCCGTTCGCTGAGCTGAAGAAGTCGGTTGCTTGACGGTGTTTGAGGCACACATACCATTTTCACCTCAAGTTGAACACTTTTCAAATCCAATTAGACACCACTTCTCAAACCAGTTTTTCTTAAAAATCGAATACTTCTAAGCAAACTTAACGCTTTTGAAATCAATCCGGACATCTTCCTAACTAAAACGAACTTTTTATTATTATAGTCTATTGCATAGGGAGGTATCCCCGTATCCCCTATGTTGGTGAGAGTAATGAAAATAAAACAAGATACACACACAACCAGTCGAACCAGTCGAAATGCCGACAAGAAGATAGTGATATAGAGGTAAGTAGAAGAAGACCAAGGCAGAACAAACAAGTAGTAGAGGTAGCAGTGAAGAGGGGATCCGCGAAGGGAAACCACTAAAGACGAGGGGAATAAGGGGACGTATCTTCCCTCAATATTGTCCAACGTGCGTAGGGATTCAGAAGATGTGCGGAAAACGTCGTCCAACGAGGTTAGGGATTCAGAAGACGTGCCGAAGACGTCGTCCAACGTGCGCAGGGATTCAGAAGACGTGCTAGAGAGGTAGAGCGAGTGACTCTGGTATCCGCCGTCAGATAGTAAGCGGTGTCGATCTGGAGCACTTCGAACCGGAACTCTCATGATCTGTTTCTCGCCGCGTAGAGAGCGGGCACTTCGGCGAATAAATTGCGTACATGCGGTAGAGGGTGGATGGGCTTCTTAGGAGCAGTGAAGATTCTGCCCCACCATATCCTGCTGCACTAATCTATATATATAGTACAACCGGTATTGTACTTCATAAAAGTAAGAAGGCCTAAAGGAGAATGGAGGAAGATTGAGGTTGTTCCATTTTCGGGGTTTGGGAGCGAAGCCCCCAAAAAGACGTTTGGCGACCGCTAGACCGCTGAACGTCTGCTAAAATGTTTAATATAATGTTAAGGTAATAGTAATAATAGTAAAATATATTAAAGTTTTTAAACAATTTTACTAAATTACATCTGGTAATTTGTACAGATATAAAAAAGGTTATAACACCTGCCTGTTCGCTGACGAGCTGCCGGGGAGGTGGTACAACTAAATGGTTCGTCTGGAGATAGGTGGTGAAACGAACCGCTTTAGGGAATTCAGAAACTTTCTGACTTTACACTCTTCAATTCACTTTATTAAAACTTATTCTAGAGCACAAACAAGTAACAATTTATCCACGTGCTAAAGAAGAAGATGGAAAGAGACCAGCACTGGTCTAAAATGTCACGATTTTAATCTGATGGATAGTATAAATTCTGCTTGCTGGAAGCAGCGAAGTGGGGATATGTGTGCTTTTACAACTGATTTTGTAGGCAAACGTGTAACTCTATAAAAACAGAATTTTTGCTGTCAATAAAATGAAAATCGCGCGACGTCCTGGACGAGTGCACGGCACAATATCTTTTTTTTTGGTTCAGTGAATGAGTTGCTGGCGTTTTCAAAAATAGTTTAATTCATTATTTTCCCAAGGAATGAAATTTTATGAAATTTCTAACACTGTGTTCACCTATTGAGAAGATGAATTGAAAATTTCAAAGAACGTCTTACTACATTTTCATTGAACAAAAAATTATTTTAACCTTCGAAGGATTCTAGCTCAATTTGGATTTGGAAGACGTTTAGTTTGATGTCGAAAGCGTCGAACTTGCCTGGAAGAATGTCCAGTTTAATTTGAGAGCTGTCCAGCTTGACGTGAAAATGGTATGCCGACCTTTACACGAGAAACGAGGAGGAGAAATGAACGGCTTTTTCAGTGTTTGCGACGACATCGCCGACCTAAGTGATCCCAAAGAGGCTGAAAACTTCAAGAAAGCTGCCGCTGCGTACTACAAGGAAATGAAGGAGACTGGTGACCGAAATGAGGCTATCCATGGCGTGTTGATGTACGAGAATGTAGTTTAATACTTATGTATAGCTGTCTACAGATGTTTATAAAGCTTTTGAGAGTTGGCTGTTTCTCGGTCCTAGACAGGGTTTGCACAATACGTTCCGAATCCGAATGAGCCATTTTAGGTTACATCCGAGCCGAATCATCCATAAATCCGGGGTTTTCGAAATTAGTGTTACCCGAATTATCCAATGATTTTCGATCGTATCCAACGTTAAGTTTATACTTTAGTGACTAAAGGCCCCCACACACTTCTGCGACAACGCCGCGGCCCTAAACCATAGGCATGGACGCAAAGCTCGACGGCGAGCGACGGGTTGTGGCGGCTGTGGCAGACACTGTATGCGCTCTAGCCTTTCGCCACAGGGAGCGGTCAGAGCGCGGACAGAGGGCGGGAAGGCAAATAGCAGCAGTAGGTCCCTACCAGAAATACAGTACCTCCCGCTCCGTGCCTCTACCATTTGCCGCCGGCAAGACTGCAGGAATGGCATGACCCATCATTTTCGCCGCGCGCTACCGCCGCTCGTCGCAAAGGTGTGTAGAGGCCTTAAGGCGCCTTTTATACTCCCGCCGCGGCGCGGCGCGTCAATTTGGGAAGCGGCGCGGCCAGTCGCGCCGCGCCCCGATTTTGACGCGCCGCTGCGCGATTGCAGTTAAGCCCCTTTCATACTCGTCCGAGGGGCGGCGGCGGCGGCGGCCGCCGCTTCAGCGGCAGGTGGAGGGGCGGTGTCCGTTCTCGCCGCCTAGGGGTGGCGGCGGCCGCCGCCAGCGCTAATTGCGTTTGGCGCGCGCGTACGCGCAGCGGTCTCGTCTGTGCCGCCGCTCTCGCTGCCCCTCGTGGCCGCCGCCCGAAATGGCCCCAGCCATCTCGGGCAGCGGCCCCGGCGGCGGCGCCGCTGCCAGTATGAAAACCCCTCCACCGCCGTGGCCGCCGCTCGGGCACGTCATCGCCGCCGCCTTCCTATGCTAAACCATTGGGCCGCCGCCACGAGTATGAAAGGGGCTTTAGAAAGGGGAGCGTCAGCGACGCGCGGCCACGAGCATCTGCGCACTACGGCCCGTGCTCCGGAAACGGTCCACGAGAACGCTGCGGCAACGAGGAAGTGATTGACATCGATTGGACGCGCTGTATAAATGACGTCACTGATTCACATATTGGACAGATGGACTTCGTCCTGGGGTAGGCCTTGGATAAATCTAAACGACAGATGGCAAATGTTGGAATAATTCATGCATTTTGGAACGCATGAAAGATTGAATGAAAGATTGCTACAACGATGTATTGTTGCGATTAAAACTTCAGCGTCAGCCGGGGTTCGAACCTGCACCTCCTGGTAACCAGGCTACGCCATTACGCCATCGGCTATGCTTGATCGAGCGCAAGAAAATTAGAGAAAATGCTCTTTCTGACGATCACAACACCGCTTTTTAAAAAGGCATCTTCATGCGCGCCTGGGACTGCGATTTTAGGCAAGTATTTCCGCGAAAATCGCAGATAAATCGCACCCCCTTGGCCGCGCATGAAGATAATTTTTTCAAAATTTTATTTCGTACCCAGAATACAGAGAAATTCCTCTAGTTCTCTGAATGCGGCCATATTTACACATCTCTCAAAGGTAAGCGAGTTATGATTGTTTTTGTAAAATTACTCCAATTTTTCGAGCAAAATCGCACCTTTCCGTCCGCGCATGAAGATGCCCATTTTGAAAAGCGTTTTGGGCTCATAAGAAATAGAACTTCTTCTAGTAGTTTAAAGGTCACCTGCATTTGCATAAATCTCGAAACTGAACGAGTTCCGATCGGTTGAACAAATTACGAGTATTGCACCTTCCAATCACATCGACGAGCGATCGACCAGTGATCCATCCTTCTTGATCACATCGAAAATAGCTCCAGATGAGCTGCGTTTATTATTACGTATCGATTAAAGATTGAGCTTTTGTAGAGCTACATCTCAGCTCCAGAAATCGATTCCCTCAGGTGTAAAAATCTTTATTTTTGAAAAAAGAAAGAAAATGTTGAGCATGACCTCCTCTGATCCCTAGGAAGATCGCTTAGCGTTTGTTCAAGAAGTCAGGAAAGACCTGACTTCTTGAACAAACGCTAAATTAATACTGTCCTATTGTGAACTCCAATTTCAGCTCCAGTGGTCGCCTTGTTCAGGAAACATTTTGTTTTTGAGAAAACTCAGAATAGGAAAATCAATCCACCTCGGATGAAAGTTTACTTAGGAGAAGCCTGATTTTTTCGTGCTACAAATTGAAGGTTAAATTTCGGTAAAATCCATTTTCGGAATGTAATCATCAACCATAAAAGGAACTATTACAAACAAATACCCTACCCTTCTGTGTGCCTTTTATCTCGGACGAAGTGAGCACCCTTTGTCGAGCTCTGTGGGTTTTGATCAATTAGATCTGACCTCCAGGGTACTCAAGCCGGGTGGCATCCGGGGCTGAACTCATTCACCCACGTCTATCTCCACCTGCGGGTGACTGGTGGTGCTCGTTGGCATCCACCTGGAAGGTTAGTTGATACGCTGTACCTGGGGCACCGGTTCTTTACTCTAGCTGCCTTGAGAATGCTATTCTGTATGATGAAATGGCGTTTGGGGGAATAGTTTCACTAATGTTTTCGACTTTTCCAGGCTCCGAAGAAGGCGAAGACGCCGAAACGTCAGCCGAAGTAAAGCCTGTTTAACAATCTTGGTGAACAGCTTAAAGAAGAAACACGCTGAAGTATTACAAACAGTTATTTAGCAGCGTGCTTTAGCATTTGATGTCGGACAAATCTTCTACCGGCCTGGGCGGAGAGTCTCCCTAGATCATCGTATTCGCCCAGCAGCAGGTTGAATTGTTCGAGGATTCGATGGGTTAAGAGGTCTAACCTCAGTCGCGATTTCGTCACAGAGATTCGAAACTTCAACTTAACTCTCATGGTATCTCTCTCTGCCGGAAGGGTTGCTGTTCGGGGGTCTTTGAATTTTCGCAAGGTTCGTGGCGATGTTTGGCCTGGTAGCTTCAGCATATGTTTGGACTTTTCAGACTCTGAAGAAGGCGACATCGCCGAAACGTTAGTCGTCAATAAAGCGTGTACTATCTCGGTTTCGAGTTCAACACTACACCACATCAAACAATTGGACAACGATCAATGCCGAGATTCATCGAGGGTCGAACCTGGCAGCTACTTCTCATGGTTCTTGTCAGAATACCATGAGATTTACAGGATGTAGCAAAATAACGTGGACAAGATTTTCTCGTCATAATTATAAAACAACCAACAATTCGAGAAAACAACAACTAAATTACAACAATACAAACATTAGGGTATGTGACGTTCAAGTGGTTTCGTAGTGGCCTCCCTTGGAGCGGATGCAGAGGGCCAAACGTTTCGCGATTTTTCCAACGATGGGCCGCAGGTCACCAGGAGACAACCACTCCCACTCCTGGTGCAAGGATTCCTTCAGGGACTCGAGACTGCGGTGGCGTTTGAAGCCGATCCTAGCCTCTAAAATGCCCCACACACTGTAGTCCATCTGATTCAAATCCGGAGAATACGGCGGCCATTCCGAAGGCGTGATGAAGTCGGGGAAATTGGCCTTGCACCACGCCTGCGCACTCTTCGCACTACGTGCGGGTGCAGAGTCCTGTTGGAACGTCCAATGAGCATCACCGAAGTGCTGGTGGGCCCATGGAAGAACTACGGACTCAACAATGGCTCGCTGGTACATATCTTCGTCGATTTTCACTCCTTTATCCACGAAGCCAGGGGTCTTGCCGCTGCGCAGATTCCGCCCAAAACCGTGACAGATTGTGGGTTTTGGACGATAGCAGAGGTGCTTGGAGCCTCTGTAGACCACATCCTACCATTTTGGCGATTGTGCGCCTGCTCCACGGTGAACAGCTTCTCATCCGTGAACAGAATCTGTTCCCGGGTACGACCTGCGACCCATCATCGAAAAATTCGCGAAACGTTTGGCCTCCTGCATCCGCTCCAAGGGAGGCCACTACGAAACCACTTGAACGTCACGTACCCTAATGTTTGTATTGTTGTAATTTAGTTGTTGTTTTCTCGAATTGTTGGTTGTTTTATAATTATGACGAAAAAACCTGTCCACGTTATTTTGCTACACCCTGTAATTGATTTATTTACGTCAAAACTTTATTGATTGAATAATAATTTTTTATTACTTACAGACCTCTGCTTACAATACTTGCGAAAGAACGATCGCTCCGAGTAGTTTTATCTTCGGAACCAAGTCGAATGACAACACTCTCTCAACCTTGAGCCAAAGTATGGACGACCCCCACCCCTGCCTGCGATTCTCGCATCCCACGCTTGAGCCTGCTTCGGGATGTGCCCCACCCAACCCCTGGGCTTCCTCGAGAGTCTAGTGGCGACAGTACGTTGTACAGTCTGTTGTATGTGTCTTCATTTCAGCTATTATTATTTAATTGTGTGTATAACTTAGACCCCGTCTCTACTGGGACTGCACCCGCCTCCCATATAAGGAACTGAAGTGCTAACGCTCTGGTTCCGCCATTGACGTACTACCTATGTATTATTGTGTTGTTTGCCCATTTGGGCCAGGGAGGCCATAATTCTCAAAACACGAAACTGGTTGTGCGCGACAAACAGTCTCTACGGAAGGGTAGGTCGACTGCGTTCGGCGCTCTTCGTCATTCCCTATTCCACCTGTATATGTATATACCAGCGAAACGAACTGTTGATTCCACATCGGTGCCAAGAATGACATCGTGCTCCTTTGGCAGTACTTTTTCAATTTTCTGGAATATGGATAGGGTCCCATGCTTAGCAGATTAACTTACTGCTATTGAACCTTTCCGTGTTACTCGTTTTTTGAAAAGGATAAAGCACGGTGTTACTCAATCCCTTTTGGGATGCGCCACGCATTCTACTTTTACAGGATGTCATAAAGGCGATGCGAATACGTACTTGGCCGTACACTGACTTGCGTTGGCCAGGCAATGTCAGTGCTTTGTCCTTCCCAGACAAGTCCGGTACCAATTCACCTACCCCGGAGGGCTGGAAGGCTTGATTGATGTCGACGGAGAATTCGAGCTGAGAACCTGATATCGGTTGAACGCGGCGGCCGACACCTCCTCCGACTGTGCTACACGTGCCCTCTCACTGCTGTCACTCATTTGTTTAAAAAATAAAGGATAAAGGACGGCGTTACTCAATCCCTTCTGGGATGCGCCAGCGCATTCTACTTCTACGGGATGTCGTGGAGGCGACTTGAATGCGTATTTGGCCATACAATGACTTGCGGTGGCCAGCCGATGAACAAGTCAGCGCTCTATCCTTCCCAGACAAGTCTGGTACCAATTCACCGACCCCGGAGGGATGGAAGGCTTGGTTGGCCTGGGCGGGAAATCCGAACCAGGAACCTGGTATCGGGTGCATGCGACAGTCGCGCCTCCTCCGACTGCGCTACACACGCCTCTACTCATTTGTTTACTGATGTAAAATTAGACCATAGAACTTAGGATTGATAATGGGCGAGTGTAACGCAGTCGGAAGAGGTGCCTGCATGCGTTCGATACCAGCATCCTGGTTCGGATTTCTTGCTAGGCGGACCAGATGCTCCATCCCTCCTGGGTGGGTGAATTGGTATCAGACTTCTCTGGTAACAATAAAGCACTGAATTGTTTATCGGCTGACCATCGGAAGTCACTGCATCGCCAAATACGCATTCAATTCGCCTTCACGAGATCCCGTAGAAGTAGAATGCGTGGCGCATGCCAAGAGGGATTTACCTACACTGTCCTTTATCCATTATCCACCGTCTTTGTTTAAAAGACCGCTTGGAGCTAGGTTTTGCTGGTATGTTGCGGTTTTTTTGTATTCCATCTTCCAATTTCTTCGGCTTTTTTGTTTTATTGTTTCGCTTTACGCTGGTAATTAGGACCCCTGTTGCGGAGTAAATAAATAAACAAATAAACAAATAAATAGATAAATAAATAAACTCTAACAGCACTCCATAATGTGAAGTCAGCTATGTAAAGGGCGGATCAATTGTAGCACATAAGAGCACCTCTTAGTTAATCTACATATGTATTACAGAACTTTTACAGGTTTGCGAAACCAGAACTCATTTCTACATTTCCTCTTACAGATTTCGTCAGCATGCCCTCAAAAAAAAAAAAAAGCCGAGGAGTTGACGGTTCGTCGGATTGAATACTGTAGATCTCGATAATATAAGCTATTCTTTGTTCTATTTTAGTGATGTAGGGTCTATATTTATGTAGTTCGGCCCTTATATCAACCTTTTGTGATATTTTCTACAAGAAAGCTCGTTAAGTAGCAATTTGTGAATCACGATGACATTTGCAGTTGTTGTTCTATCCTTCAGTGATTTAGGGCATACATATAACTCGGTAGCGCAGTCGGAGGGGGCGCCGACTGTCGCCTGCACCCGATACCAGGTTCCTGGTTCGGATTTACCGCCCAGGCCAACCAAGCCTTCCATCCCTCCGGGGTCGGTGAATTGGTACCAGGCTTGTCCGGGAAGGATAGAGCGCTGACTTGTTCATCGGCTGGGCATCGCAAGTCATTGTATGTATGGCCAAATGCGCATTAAACTCACCTCCACGACATCCTGTAGAAGTAGAATGCGTGGCGCATCCCAAAGGAGATTGAATAACACCCCCCTTATCCTTTATTCATATAACTCGGTCACTATGTAAATCAAAATCGAGCGGAAGAATTGCTATCGGAGAGTTTGACTGCAACTCGACTAGTCATTGTGCTGCTGCTATTTTGTACCGTATTTTTTGATTAGATGGCCGCTCTCAGTCGTTTTACAACCGTCCGAAACCGAACCTACAAATGATATCGTTATCGTGATCAACACAGATGATTTCTTTCCTATGAGGTTCGGCAGGCTGAATATTGCGCTCTCTTGTCGTCTGCTGGTTCATTTTGTTTCCAGAGACGAACTTCGCAACTTTTTACTCTGTATATACTGTGCTATACTGCTATACTGCTTTGAAATACAGTTTCACTCATCGTCGACTTTCAGGAAAAGCTCTAAATCTCTCTCTGTGAAGAAGTTCCCTGATGCGGCCTTCTTTTAAGGTATGCTTTCATACCTTTAATATGATCAGAAGGTAACATGGTGATGTGGCGGAGGCGGCAAAAGGTAAAAGAAAAACTCATCCGATCCGTATGTATCAGGGGTGTGCGCTGACTTGCCGCCGGTAATTTTTTTTACCGCAAATAAATTCGCCGGTAAATTCGGTAAATCCGTTAATTTTTTTAAAATTTAATATTTCCTTAAAACAACTGGTTTTAAGCGGCGGTAATGTAAAAAAGCGTAAAGCTTTTCATCGAAACGTTATCTCGTCCAGAAAAACCATATCATCTCCATTTTATCATGCATACGTCATCCTAAAGCAAACAAAGCAAGCGGAAGCCTAACAGTGCACAAGTGTAATGATCTATATTGTGAGTGCTTTAAGAAAGATAGAAACTTAATTAAAACTCTAAAACAGCTTAATTAAACTCAATAAAATTTCTGGAACATCCGACTTTCAATCGAATACTGTTATAATTCTTTTTGGAATATCTGTTTAACTGCTTTTTGAAATTATCACAATTATCATCGTTTCATCCGACGAAGTAATGATTTACACCTTACGCTACCACCTTTTTGAACTATCAAGCTGTACCTTGGAGCAAAGCCAGGCACTTCAGAAAAAGAACGAAATGTGACACGATAGCGAATTTCTTTCGCTTCTTAAATGGGAAAACAGCTTAAGGCCGGGGCATACTTCCATCGCCACGATGCCATCGCGGCGCTCAGTTTATGGCCATTCCGCCGCAACAGTGGCGATGCGCGATGGCTCCCCGCCCCCATCGCGGGCACGGCATACTTTTTTGCGCCGGGCGCGGTGTTTAGCGATGGTCCTGGACGGATTGCCGTCGTGCTCCCTTGTAGAGCAATGAGCGATGCGACGAGCACAGAGAGATTCAAATTCTTTCGCGTCGCTGTGCAAAGCTCATCGCCGGGATTCCACCGCGGCGACGGGAAGTATGCACGAGGCCTATGAGTCCACCAAATCAGGTAGACTAGCGGAGCACATTCCGATGCCTTACAACTTGGACTAATTTACGGGAACAAGACATGAGCATATCTTCTTCTTATTCCTCTCGCGATCATCTATGCTGAGAGCTTCAACACCTCTAGTCCAAACTGTCTCATGTCGTGTGGGGAATGTCAGCGCGGGGTACTATTCCAGTAGAGCGCGCTTTCACACTGGAGCGCACCATCTCCGCCTCCTGATATGGGCATGGATGTTATAATGAGGTTGAGGACCGCGAATGCTAATGGCAAGTTACCAGAGAAGATAGAAGCAATCACTTTTAAATTGAGATCGGAAGTATGCTTACTTCTCCATTCGATAGATAGAAAATGATTTTATACGAAAAAAGTCGTTAAATTATCCGGTAAATTTGGAAATTTACCGGAAATTTTCGTTAAAAGAATTTATGGCAAAAATGCCGGTAGATCGGTAAATCGTTAACCGGTAAACGCACACCCCTGGTATGTATCAGGGGCAGGCGACCATGCTACCGTTATCGGTGTCACTTCTATAGGAAGAAAAGATCCCGGTGTGGAAGGTGCCGCGCATTCTACTTTAGCTGGATATTTTAGAGTACTGAGTGCGTATTGGTGCTATACAATGAATTACGGTAGCCCAACGATGGACTAGTCAGTGCTGTAGAACTGAATCCTATAAAATTTTTAATGTACCTGATTTTACAGCTATAATAAACCTTTTTCGAAGCCAGTCTTCGAGTAAATTAGTATACAAATTCGCTCGTTCGTTCGCTCAGAATTTTTCGACATTGAATAAAATCGTTCATGTGTTCGTTCGAGAATTTTCGGCTTCGAATTTATTCGTTCGTTCGATAAGGATAAGGATAAAGGATAAAGGACGGCGTTACTCAATCCCTTCTGGGATGCGCCAACGCACTCTACTTCTACGGGATGTCGTGGAGGCGACATGAATGCGTATTTGGCCATACAATGACTTGCGGTGGCCAGCCGATGAACAAGTCAGCGCTCTATCCTTCCCAGACAAGTCTGGTACCAATTCACCGACCCCGGAGGGATGGAAGGCTTGGTTGGCCTGGGCGAGAAATCCGAACCAGGAACCTGGTATCGGGTGCACGCGACAGTCGCGCCTCCTCCGACTGCGCTACACGCGCCCGTTCGTTCGATAATTTATCAAAAACAAACCTATACATACTTCTGCCACACCTACAGTATTGTCTTGTAATCGACAGAGGTTTTACTCACGAGTGTCGTAGTTCTGATCAGGACCCCCAGCACACCATTTCTCTGTCCACTGCACCACGACTGCTCAGACGTCGGCGGTATTTGCGGACAAAATAAAAATGGTCTGTTACTTCTCCCTCTATTTCTGCTGCGAATAAGGGAGTAAAATGAAAGGCTGCGTAACTCAATCCTTTTTTGGACGCGCCATGCATTCTACTTCTATGGGATGTGGAGATCATTTGAATGCGTATTGATTGGCCTAGGCTGAAATCCGAACAAAGAACCTGATAGGCGCAGAAGGGGGAGGTGCATGCAGCAGCGGGTACGGAAGACATATTCTGTATCGGCGTTGGAAGCTGCATCCCATAATAACCATATCATCTCTAAATGTCTCCGCGACCTGGTATCCTTTCCTTGTTTGCACAGTAATATGTTTTGTCAAATATGCGAGTATCACGAGCAAACTCATGTTTTCAGTCTGTTCACGCGCGGATTCCTGCAAATCCTACCGATGTATCGATTCTTGGACAAGCGCTCACCTTTCAAAATGGTCGCAAAGCGCAGAACAGATTCCTGAAAGTGAGTGAGACCTAATGACCTTCTAGTTTGCGCAAAGTCGAATCGATGTATTGAACTCTAGGCGGCGCTAACAGAGCAGCTTGCCACATATGATGCGAAGGATCCTTCGAAGCGAGGAATTCCAACGAATCGTCTCATCAATCTGTACGATAAGTGGGGCCACGGCGGCTTTGGAATGATCCTTACTGGCAACATCATGGTCGACCCGGTTCGTTTTCGTCGTTCAATCTTACTATCAGATGATTATTGTTATGTCTAACGGGAAAGACGAAACAGTGTAGCTCAAAGCATGTGATCAATAAGCTTCAATCTTGAGTTATCCTCTTACAATAAGTGAGCTGGCCCGTGCATGGTCTGTTCCTGTGTTCGCAGGTCAATCCGCGCAAAATTAATGACCAGAAACGAGCTCTAGGCCTTACTATGGGTACGTGCGAAACGAAAACAAACTAACTTTTTGTTTTCCATACTTTTGAAACTAAAGTTACTGCAGCGTTTATATGGCTTTACTCGTTTAAAATGTGCAACGTGTAGCCAGAAGAATTAATCTGTCGGGCAATAAGGGTTGAGCGCGTATGATGGCAATTGTATGGACCTCACAGTAAGCATGTAAGCAAGTACTAATCAATACTAATCAATATCATTCGATATTACCACTTTATCCTGGGGCCGGATTCATTGACAACTAAACGATTGGGTATATAGGGTATATGTGGTGGAGATAAGAGAGTCAGAGACGCAAGCCTCGTCGTGGGTATCTCTACCTCCTATACCCGCAGGTTAGTCGTTGATGAATCCGGCCCCTGAACTAGCCAATAGTCGAGCCGGTAAGCCATCTAACCGCTATAGTTGTGGTCACGAAATTTTTTCGAATATTCGAATGGCTTCGAATGCTTAAAAATTTCGAATATTCGAATTCGAATAGCATATTGGAAAAAAGCGGTTTTCAGAATATTGTAGTTCAAATACATTCGAAGAATGCGATTTTTTGAGTATATGAATTTAAATACATTCAAAAACGCGATTTTTTAATACTCGAATTCGAGTGAAAATTATTCGAGTACCTTTTCGAATAGGTCATTCAAACACAACTATACTAACTACTGTCTCTGATGATAGATTCCGGAAGGTATATGACCTCGAACTATTTCAGTCCCACCTCGAATCCGCCGGAAACGTGATATACAGCAAAGAGAACGACACTCCCCATCTTCGGGAAATGGCGTCGAGAACGGCGCTTGCGATGAGGCAGGATGGCGCTTTAGCCATCGCTCAGTTGTCGCATGTAAGTTCGGTTAGATCAGCTTTCACTGAATCTTGGGTAGATAGCTGTGTGTGTTTCTAAAAATAAAGGTCATTTATACTGACAAAGCAAACTGCCGATTGCTTCGTCTGAGACTTGCGACAGCGTGAGACAGTGTCGGACAATGTCGACATTTACTCCTTGCTTTGCACAGATACCCAATTTCCCGCTATATTACATTAACTAACAATTCTATGGTGTCATATTTAACGTGGTCACCGATGACCTTTTTTATAACAATTTTATTCAAAAAACTTCTACCATTGTCTAAACGTTTAGTCTAGCTTCGATTTACCATGTCACGACGTTAGTCTAGGAACTATGAGGTTGGCGGATGTGTTGTGTTTAGGCTGTGTGGAAAGAGCGTCATTTTTTCTTCTTCTTCTTCTTCAGCGTTTGTCCCGCTTTCTTGCAGGGTCCGCTTTCTTGGAATACTGGCGCCACTTTTCCCGATCAAATGCCTGATCAGGGTGCGACCTAGCAATCTTCAAGTCCTGGTGCAGCGAATCAAGCCAGCGCTGCTTTGGTCTCCCCCGTGGCCGCTTTCCGGGCACCTCGAAGTTAAGGCCGATTTCTCTTACAGTGTCACCTCTTGCGCGAAGAACATGGCCGTACCATCGCAGACGAGTTTCACGCAATTTCTCAACTATCGGGGTGACGCCAAATCTTTGCCGAATGGTGTCGTTGCGCACACGGTCCAAACGCGTAACTCCGGCCGTCCACCGCAGCATCTTCGTTTCCATTACGCTGAGGCGCCTTTCAATTTCTTTGGTAACGGGCCAGCAGTCAGCTCCGTAAATAGCTGCAGGTCGAACGACTGCTCTGTAGATCTTCGATTTAAGCCACTCTGGTGTCTTCTTGTCGCAGAGCACTCCCGTCAGAGAGCGCCACTTGGACCACGCTGCACTCACGCGTGTATTGGCTTCAACGAGTAGACCGCCGTCGAAGGAAAGAGCGTCATTTATATAAGTTTATTGTGTACTGGCAATACCACAACATTGAAATAGGTGGTTCAGTGGTTACTGGTGGTTGATACTAGAAGGAATGAGAGAAGTATGAAGGAATGAGAGAAGGATGGGAGATGGTAGTCCGTTATTGTCTTTGTGAGGAGGGGTTATTGGCTGTTGAAGTTATTGCGCCATGGAGGGAAGTGCAGGGAGAGCTGAGAGATGGAGTAGTGGAGAGAAGTGGACTGCAGACAGGAAACCGAACGGAACTGCCAGAATCTGCCGGCGGTGCCCGTTTATACGTACAGGAGGTGCTTTATACAGGCCAAATTGGGCGGAGGCGAGTGCTATGTAATTGGCGGCCCTGTGAGGCTCGGCACACCTCACGTTGCAGGCGCCCCGGGCTGCCTGATGAGACACCATGAATGTCTAGAATCTATCGATGATTCTAGCTAAAATGGTTCCTGAGTCTGTGTGTATGTGTGTATGAGTGCGTGAACGACTGTGACTACGTTTATTTTGGTTATATCGAGACATTAATACAAACACTACCTTGATCGTGAGGACCAGACATTGTAGGGCGAGGTGCGAATGGGAATCCGGGGCGTCTGTTGTAGGGGGGGGGGCAGCGCCCTCGACTTCAGGGACCGACGCGCCAGAGGCGCCCGGAGCGCCGAAGGCGCTGGTGACGACGGTTGCCGGTGGGGCGAGGAGGGCGAAGTTGAGAGCGATGAGCGACGACCGAAGAAGGGCCCCGGGGGCACTGGACGGCGGCTTTTATAAAGCTGCCACGCCCCCGTGACCAGCGGCGCTGGCGGCTCCGCCCCTGAAACCCCCTTGACTGCGCTGTTCGCGACAATGAATATGTAGATATCCGTGACACCTGTTGTGACCATGCCCATGTGTTTGTCGTTGGACTCGTTACAACACTTAAAACCAATTTTAATTGGCTGATTAACATAGCCCACTGAACCGATCAGCTCACATCGATCGATAACATCAATTCTGGCAAGTTTAGGTCTCCTGGTGGGGTTACTGCTCCTCCAATGCACGAAGTGAATGCCACTACAAAATAGGAATCGATACAAATACTGATCGACTTCGATTCACAGTTACCATTTTTTAGAGCAAGGCGGCATTCTTTAGCCAAAGCGGTCTTTAGGTTGCCCAGTATACCACTTTCTCTTATGTGAAGAAAATACACTGGTGCCCGGGACAATGTCAGACAATGCTGTCCGACACTTCGCATGGGAGAAAAATTGGTACGCAAAAAAACCGCATTGTCGCGAAGGGGTTAACTTTACCCATCCGATGGGCTTGGAAACTTAACGCATAGAATTCTGAGCCGTAACCAATGCCTTCTTGCTTACAGGCTGGTCGACAAACACCAGCATCAGTGAATCCAGCGCCTTTCTCGGTCTCCGACGTGGCGCTGATGGCAAAGCGCCGTTTTGGTGCTTTCGGCAGGCCGGTGGCGCTGACCGAAGAGCAGATACAGACAGAAGTGGTTGACCGATTCGTGAACGCTGCCAAGTTTGCTCGCGATCGCGGTTAGTTCGCGGTCTTCTCAGATGCATTCTGCTTATCAACGCCTTACAATTGAAGTATAAACTGGGCCCTAAGGCGTAGAAGTTGGGGCAGTGAGTCCCCGATAACTGATCGCCGGGGACATACGAAGGTGGCTGTTGCTCTTGTACACGAGCACGAATAACTGGCGGACGCACATCACCACAGAAGGTTTTTAGTGGATGTGAAAAATGGAAAGCTAGAGGTCACAGGAGATGTAAGACGAAAAGTCTGCACGTCAACATCAACAGCGGACGGATCTGCGTCGAGAAAAAAGAGCAGCCTGAGGCGTAACCAAAGACAGACTTCACTCGCTGATAGCTATGGTTTGGTTTGATGAGATTCATTTCATAGGCGTCATTCATTACGAGCCGCTGCAACGCCGCGCAACCCTCACCGCATACCCTCACTGTCAGCAGTTGGGTAGACTGGCCGGCAAAATCGACGAGAACCGAACCACAACAAGTTCCAATTCCTGCACTCAACACTTGCTCACACATTGCAGGAGTACCTCGCCAGAAGCTGCTCGATTTTAGATGGGAAGTGCTGTCCCATCCACCATACAGTCCATACCTTGCGCCAACGATCTGCTATCCTTCCCTGTCGCTCTCCAGCATCATGCGAGGAAAACTGATTTCACTGATTGAGATGATAAGGATCGCTAGTTGAACTACTTGAGTCAACGCCAAGAGCGTTCTACGCTGCTGGCATCAGAATCTGCCCGAAAAGTTGAGAAGAGTGGTGGGACATGGTGGTCGTCACTCCATTTCCTAATGCGTTTTTAGCTCTTGGGAAAAAAATGCATGTCTTATGAAAGCCGCGAGAACGTTCCATATAACCTAATGTCTCAACTTAGCTCATGCAACGGTTGTATCCGATTCTTTATCTCTGCTTTCTCTAGGATATGATGGTGTTCAGCTTCATGCCGCTCACGGTTACCTGCTTTCATCGTTCTTGTCGCCAACTACAAACACTCGCACGGATAAGTACGGAGGATCCACTGAGAATAGGATGAGGATCATCCGAGAGATCTACGAAGCAGTCAGGTAGCCTACACTTCATTAATCTTATAAGATACAATTTTTGCTGAGGGGTAACATTCAGGAAGGAAACTGTTAAGTCGTCGGGATTTCTAGTCGGGATCAAGACGAACTCGGTCGAGTTTCAAGACCGTGGCTTGGGTATTGAAGATGCGAAGGCGTTCTGTGGAATGATGGAGGTGAGCGAGTCTCGCTGAAACATGTATGACCTCAACTCTACGACATTGCTGGTCCTCTTCAGAAGTGCGGCTTCGATTTTGTGGAACTGTCCGGTGGAAGCCTGGAGCGACCGGCTTTCCAGCACATGCGTGATTCTACCAGGAAGCGAGAGGCATTCTTTCTCGAGTTTGCCAAGCAGGTCAGATATTTTTGGTTGGTTTTGATTCCCCCATTTGGCATAATTGTGTATTGGAGACCAACATTTGGCTGGCAGAAATACCAGTCATCGATCAAATGTGTATGTTCCATGTATAATGGCGAATGCAATGCACCATTTTCGTTTTAAACTAGGCACTTTTCATGTTAATATAGACATATATTGATTAGAAACAGAGCACCTTTAAAAATAAATTGGATGATTTTGCTAAACAGGTTAGACATTTCTGAAGTTTAGATCAGATGGACACGGTTCAATTACGTATTATATGTATCACACACCTGTCGCCTCGTTGATCGTCGAGTTGCTCTAGCTGGCACGAGCGTTCGGCCCTGCCGAGTGCCAATGTTGTGGCCCATTCGACAGCGTCCCTGTCTTCGGAAGTCGTTGAAGCTCGGAATTCCGAAGGAATTCTCTCATTTGCATGAATCGTGTCGCTCCCAGCACCACCCTCTCGATTATAAGCTGCGCGACGCTGATCGGGTATTCATTCTGCTTTCGTATGGCTCAGGTCTCTCTGTGTCAGCGCAGGAGGAACAGTAGAGTCGAATAGGTGGGCAGGGAGTCTGAGGTTCTTCGTCATGTTCATGACTTCCTCGACACTCTTGAAAGCTCTCCAAGCCGCTCGTTTCCTCCTGCTCAGCTCTGGCGCTAAGTCGTTGGCCATCTTGACTTCGCGACCCAGATACACGTAGCTGGAGCATTCGGAGATGTTCGTTCCGTTGAGGGAGAATGAGGAATCAGAAACTCGTCCGTTCCTCATGAACATCGTCTTCGTAAGATCCAGCGGCGCAAAGCGGCTCGGGGTCACCTTCCATTCAGCGGTTATCCCCCTTCCTAAGGAGGCACGTGGATGCTCTGTTACAACGGAATTAGCTTAGCTCAGTTCACTACAGCGATAGACCACACCAGTGTTGCGTAATTTTTTAAATTAAGTACAGCACAAAACGTTTCGTAGAACCACCTTACGTGATGGCCCCCTCCGAGTCGCTTTGCACCGATTCAGCTGCAGTCCAACCTTCCAACACAAACGATCGAAGTCTTTGGGGAGATCACGCTAAATTGGACGTTTTACAGATCAAAGCTAGCGTCTTCCAAATTAAACAAGATCCAGGTAAATTGAGCGCATGGAGCGCAGTCGGAGGAGGCGCCGGCTGTCGCCTGCACCCGATACCAGGTTCCTGGTTCGGATCTCCCGCCCAGGTCAACCAAGCCTTCCATCCCTTCGGGGTCGGTGAATTGGTACCCAACTTGTCTCGGAAGGATAAAGCACTGACTTGTACATCGGCTGGCCACCGCAAGTCATTGTATAGCCAAATACGCATTCACGTGACCTCCACGACACCCCTAGAAGTAGAATGCGTGGCGCATCCCAAAGAGGATTGAATAACGCCGTCCTTTATCCTTTATCCAGGTAAATTTTCGATTTTGACATTGTTCGAAAGCCTGAAGCTCGCCTGTCCAAGCAGTGAGTAGGATAAGGATAAATGTCGGCCTTAATCAATCCCTTTGCGGGATACCCACGCATTTTACCCCTACGTGAAATGTTGAGGCGATTTGAACTCGCATTTGGCCCAAACAATGACCAGCGACGGTAGGCCGGAGAATAAGC